>OY754940.1:13811035-14304099 GCA_963576515.1 Cryptocephalus primarius | reverse complement strand
CCAAGAGATAATTAATTGAAATTATAAATATGAACCACCCCGAAACAACTAATGATTGGTGATATTAATAATGTTGATCATAATAAAACCCCAAAACCTCCATAAAATAATTAATGATAATAATAAATGAAATAACTAATAAAAATTATAGCTAATAAATACCATTCAAAGCATTGAATTATACGGATGATTCATATTCAAAGTTTTATGATTTATGTTATATGTTATATGTTAAAATGATTTATAAGGCAATGCTTCTAGGTAAAACTCTCGATTGGTGGCTTATACCGGTAACGGTGGTATAAAGCTATGTAATTATGTTTAATTTTAATGGAAGTTATATATTTTTTAATTCTTCGCCAAATTAGTTAGATTTTCGGTATTTTCACAATCTAACATTTTTCATCAAAATTTCGTTGATTTTTTGATACTGTTAGTTTATCTGCACTATTACCGCACGTGATATATAAAATTAAAATATTTATAAAATAGTATCGTTTCTTTTATTATCAGGACAACCAATTCAGTGCGTACACACTTCAATACATTACCCATCACATTCAATTTAAAAATTTATTAACTAATGAATTCTATATATAAAGTAGTAATTTCAGTGCATCCAGACTGCCAGGATGACATTCAAAATTTGTGGAAAGAAAATTATCATCTCATTGTAATTCTTTTATAAACCAATCCTTAAAAATTAGCACGATTTCATAATTTTATTCTACTTCAGATTTAAAATTTTTCCAGCAAAATATAGGCACATTTGCTCTAGGGAAATCGGAAAATTCATTTATAAACCAATCCTGGAAAATTAGCCAGGATTCATAATTTTCTTCCACTTCAGGTTTAACAACTTTTCAATAGAGGATACAGCACATTTGTCACAGAGAAATCGTGCATAATATTATGGCCATGTATTCATCATTTCTGAAATAATACGAGCGCCGGAGGACTAAAGGTGTTGCCTAACTTTACATAACATCACCTCGTATAGTTAAGGTTCGAATCTCGGAAAAAATCAATATAAGGAAGGCTACTAATATACTTTATAACAATTTAAAAATTTCGTAAATGTGTTAATAAAATATCCCGCTAATTATCTGGAATTGAATATAGCTCTATGTGAAATAACTATAAAATCATGATTATTCCAAATATAAAAGAAATTTTTCTGACTGGTTTACAAGAGATCAGACGTTGTGTTCACAATAAAATTGAACTTAAAATGCATCACACTGACACAACCGGTTACTAATTTATTATTTCAATTATCTATAAACAGTCTATCATCAGTCTATAATTAACTGATTTCTGAATTTTTAATATTTTTCTAGTTTTTATTTTAGGAAACGCTTCACAGTTGGTATTGCGAACTTAGGAGTAATTATTAAGGTTGATTTAGGCCCCTAAATTTCTTTAACGTACGTTATCGCTTGCATAGATTTTGATGAATATGGTTTTAAAACTTGGAGCAAAATTATTCTTTTGATAACTTCAAAAGGTGGGAATATTAAATGGTCCCACCTTTGAAAAATAACCAGTCCCAACAATCACCTTCCGATTTCTTTCCATTCATATTAACATTGGTTGAGATGTGGATCGGTAAAACTATATTAAGTATCACTTCCACATTACTGATTTTTTAATTATTTTGGCAGGTTCATTAGCAGTCCTGAGTTCCTCATTAATTTCTATAATGATAACTGATGATAACTTAATGCTTTTATTTGTAATGTTTCGTTGCTTATAATCAATTATTCCCACGGTATTTTGCGTTCGGATATAACGAGATTTTTCCTCTAATTTAGGCTTCCTCATTGTAAATCTTGTCGGTTTTACAATCGCTAATGTGAATACATTGCAGCTATTCCAACTTCTATGTTATATATAATTGGACGAGGAAACAGGTAACGACAAATTTTCAGCTCAACTGGGTAAACAGACTTCTGTGACTGAAGAAGGAAAATCTTTGTTTTTATATTTATTTCTATTAAAATGTAGGCTACTGCGGAGAGTAGCATGACGAGAGTTTTGTGAGAGAAAATTTGAGAAACGGAAGAGCGCTCATTTTTTAACTAATTTCAATAAAACTCGATAGAAAATGAGTATAGGTAAATGCCTCATTTAATGGGGCGATGAAAAAAAAATTGCGACCTGTCAAATTTAATAAAAATTCGTAATATCACCCTTTTAGAAATAGCGCAGAAATGTAATAAAACTGTTGTGTTGATTGTAAAAGATTGACAATTCTTGTACATGATATATTTTATGTATTTTACTGTATACAGCAGAACCAAAAAGCTAGTAGTATCATTATGTGAAATTTTATAGCATGGTACACGTGCAGCACGTGGCACACGAAATGAGGCTCCCCGACTGACAGTGCCTTTGGACTTTTCATAATTATTTTTTTTCCAAGTATATTTTTACTATATTTGCGATCATTGCCGAATATTTCCATTTGTAAATGGTTGTGTAAGGGCACATTTAACAGCAAAATCATTTCATCCGGTTTTATTTTGGTAAGATATCGACATTGTTATAACCTTTTTACTATATCCAGATCCCCTCCGTTTATTTACTTCGCGTAGAGTTTTAGAAGGAAATATTTTTAGAAAAAAGGTTTTCTTCATAAAGTTGATAGCATATTTTGGAAATTTTGATTTAGAGCTTCTAAATAGCGAGTCCAATTTTGATATTTCGGAAATTTGAATTTTTTTATTATTGAAGATATTATTTAGATTGCATTCCTGTATGTCCTATTTTATCTTCGCAACCAATTATGCACCTATGCGGTTTCGTGTCAGTAACACGATTCCATTACACAAAAATTTAAACGAGCATATCGTATCACATTGTTTCACTATGCATATCTCTGGATTCCTGTTTCCGCAAGAACCTGTAAAACAACATAATAGGACTAGACCCGTATAAACAATAGCGTCACAGATGCGTCGATTCCGGGTCTAAAACATACTGATATTCATATACGCATATCCCCATATGCGCATATAAAAGGGAAAATGTCAAAATTCCACTTTCAGTCGGATACCAGTTCAACAAGTAGTTGGACATTGTGGAGAAGTTCTGTAATAGGTGAAAATTTCAAGTGATTACCATATAGGTGAGTAGCAGTTAATAGTAAAGGCCATTGGTGAATTTAGTTACTATATTATATTTAAAATACAAAAATATTCTAGGTGTGTACCCAGGTTTGGTTTAATGTGATAGTAATTATCATTTCTTGTAAACATGATACAACTTTTCCCTCATAATTAATGCATTTCTATATTAAATCTATAAAAGTAATTAAAAGATCACGTAATATATATATATATATATATATATATATATATATATATATATATTACTATATATATATATATATATATATATATATATATATATATATTATATATATATATATATATATATATATATATATATATATATATATATATATATATATATATCTGGTATTGGATAAATGCGATTGGTATTGGTAAAGTCGATGGAATGGGTGGATTACTGAAAGACAAGGAAGAAAGAGCAAATTATATATTTACAAATTTGATTAATGTGTTATCGGAATATTTCTTTTTAATATCACACCGGTACATAATTAAGCTAAACGCGATTGTCTAGTAAACGTTCTATTTATGACCGTGTTTAATGTTAAACGTTACATTGAAATACTTTATACATAAAGTACCTGGGTTGTTATAAACAATGTAATGAACACAGAGGAAAACAACTGTTTTATATTTTATTTATTACCATTAACTACTAGTCTCGGTAAATAAAGTTCCCATTAATATCCTCTTATAGTAATTCTGATACTATATTACCAAGATATAGAAAACATTGTTGTGAGATGATTACAACTTGTACTTAATTAACGTCGTTTTGATAACCGCTGATGTGGGTTAAATGGATCTAATCGTTTACGGACTCAATTGCAGTAGTAATTTAATTGTATAAATAACGTTCTTGGTGGAAGGGACTTGCTTGGAACATCCCAGTTTCGTTCGTGTTCAACGTAACAAACGACAGACGACGACAAATCTGAAGTTATTAAAATATAATTTAATTGTATGACACATTTTTGTGTTATCGTAGAAATTGTTCCAAATGTATGATGAATCTCGGGTGTCTATTAAACGTTAAAACAACGTTGTTCGAGTTGTGTAATCTCATTTCCGTGATTGATTCATCCCACTCAGTTCCATCATCGACGTTCAGCCTGTAGTATTGAATTTTAAACTTCTGGTTTTAATCATATTTTCATCTAAGTGGTAAGTGCAAGAGGCTTTTCGGAGGGTTGGCGCGTGATAGTTGTAATGGGGCGATCACTTAAAGTTTTCAGTACCTTTTAAATACGTAAAGTTTATTGGTACATGTTTACTTGTTTTTTTATTTAACTATTCCATTAAACCTCTAGTTCAATAGTTCATTGATTGGAATCACATCTATATAAAAATATTTCATATGATGCGTATATCCTTATGGTACTGCATTATTATGGCTTTTCCTTTACTTCATTTGAGGGGATGATAATGGGAGTTTTTTTTATTTCATAATCATTTAGTAGCCGTGTTAGCAAACAGTAATTTAGGGCTTGGTTTGTTTCAGAGTGACTTAAATATATTAATTTATACATTATATGCAGTAACATATATACTCGATAATTCTTCACTAACTTAACAAATAATATCAATAGATTTCGTTAAAAGGGATATACGAGGAAACGCGTCCTGTAGAATTATTGAAAATATGAAAATGACTATATTATTTGATCCAAAATTCTTCCACAAAAATTAGGAAATGTTTATCACCTCCAAATCGAGTAGCGTGTATCCATAACTTTTATTATTTACCTACCATACGAAATATTGTCTATAGATTAGTCACATTAGCTATATCAAGAATGCATTTCGTTGTCGAAACTAGCTTTCTGTTAAATTACACGGGAATGATGCCATGAATGGTATATGGCTAATGTGCCAGCCTGAACAAGTGAGCTCTAAGCAGGAAAAACTCTAAATGTAGGGGTGTTTCCCGTTAAATTTTCTATTTTACTTTCGTAAATATCAATTTTAGAGATGGATATAATGCAACATAAATTCCTGCCCAAAAAAGTTTTCTATCCTCGATGTAACATTTGCAAATCGCTGGGTAAGGAGACAAATATCAATAGAATAATCATTACGATGGTCTGTTCTTACGCTATTACACTTCTTCTTAAGGGGATATATGATATGTATTGGACACAAAATTAAGTCACTAATGTAGCTAAATTAAGAGGAAAAAATCTTGCGATTGTGGTCATACCACAACTGTTGAAGAACGATAGAAACCCGAGGGTTTTTCAACATATCAAACATCAAGATTAAAGTTTTTCTTTCGCTCTGACTGAATGTTAATTTTTGTAACAAATTTGAACAAAGAACAGTTTTTTAATGACTAATTCCTCCATTGCACGCGACATATTGAGAGATAAAGTGATCAATAGATCTCGGGAAATATGCAAATTCCATATAAAGTGCATATTTACATATTCCGACAAAATTCTATAAATGTATATGTACTTATTAAAAATGCATATTTTCAGCGATTTTCGGAATGCAATCTCAAGAAAATAATACTTTTGATTGTATAAATCTCTGTAAAAATAGCTTTTAGCCAATAAAACCATTTGTTGCTACCCCCATTTGAATGTAAGGTTTCAAGAGCAAACAAGCATTTAGTTTTTTGTTATTCCATTTTATTTCAGCGAAGTGTTTATTAGGAGTTGTGACAATACCCAAATAAATTGCCAACAAATCTGACCTTCTCAAGAAATGGATAAGCAGTACAACCGATTTTAAATCATTGACGACGACCATATATTTTACACAGTTGTGACAAAAAGGTAAGTCTTATTATGTCCAATGGTTTAACGTCTTAAAGTATATTTACCATTCCCTTATTTCCAATTTAAAAATACTTCTCTTTAATAAATGTGATTCAAATGTGTATAATCATATATTAAATTTCAAGTTCTTTTTTTTAAATAATATAACTAAATAATTACATATTATAATTCAAGAATTTCAGTATGAACAAGATGTTCAAATGAGAATGATCGTATGCATTCTGTAAAATATTGTTTTTAGGCCTTATGCCAAAAGATATTTTAAGTTGATCAACACTTGGGAACCGCCACTTACAGAACTCAAGCCTCAAATTTTGGTTTAACGGCTCATCGCAACTAACCGTACCAAAATTACAGGCCAAGAAAATTTCACTAAAGATTTATGTTCTTTGTTAGTAGGTTACAATATTTAAAAAATATTTAGAAAATGTTCACGTGCCTTCTGGTACGACTTTATAAAAAATTATGTCGATCTCACTTATCAATCTAGTATGGGGACGATGAAAACTGCCATTGGAAATTATCCAATATGGATATCTCCTGACAAGACGACACATGTTAAAGGACGGTATGTTACAAACTCAATTAACGGAAGTTTAAACCATAGTAATGAATGTAGAACCAGTTATTTAGTTTCTGTTGCAGAAATAGCGAAACACAAATAACTTGACTATATTCAGATTTGTAAACGAATCTCTCACTAATTTGATGCCTGAAGCGATACCAAGAGAAAATTTTCTGTTAATATTAACCGGCGCTGTGTCGTAGACGCTTTGAGTACAGCAAAATTTAAAAATATTCTTTACAAACCTAATACATGTAACTTGTTTGACACATCGAGTGACTGAAGTACTAAGGACAGAATTTCGAATTGTAAATACTCTAGTATCGAACATAAAAAAAGTATTTTTAAAAGGCCCTATTAGAGTACAGGTGATTACAAATCGTTTACCTAATGTGCTTTTACCACCTAGCTGCTGGTTGCTAGATGGGGAACGTGGAAATTGTGTCGACTTCATAACAAATAATTTTGAGGGAATTAAAGGTGTAATTTGCAGTTTCGACTTCGATAACTGTAATGCTGTAAAGAAATGAGTAAATGTTTTCAAAAAACTGCTCATTTAATTTTTTTATAAATGCATATCGACATATTACATGCATATTTTTGTGCATATTTTGAGTGTTTGTTGCGCATACTTGCATGTATATTTTTGAAATTTCTAAGTGTATGCTTCCTGAGCTTCAGTGGTCAGAATTATAGGATGACGTCAAAAGTCGGGACTGTTGGCCTAGTCGATATGAAGGCACCATCAATCTGCATAACCTCCATATACCAACATTTTACCCACCAGGGTAGGTATGACTAATTTATATGTCGACATATGTTGGAGAGTATAATTGATCATAAATCTGTAGATATAGACTTTAAGGAAAGTAACTTTTGGATATATTTGTTTTAGGATTTAAGTTATGTACAAAGTATGTTTGATTTGTTGTCTAATTTAGAATTGGGTTTTGTGAAACGTTAAGCTAAAATTCCGTTCATTAATAATTTTTCAACCACAACTCGCAGCTGAGGTTGGTAATATTTGAAGGAAAAATCGTATCAAACTTTAATCTCCTGAAACTCGAACTTTTCTTGAAATCCCGCGTATATTTGTCTTAGCGCAATATTACTGTATTTATCTTTATCTTCAAGAACAGTATTTGTTTTGTATGAAATAGTGTTAAAATCAGTGCCGATCAATGTCCCGACGATCATAATCCCGACAAATTGAAATCCCGACAAATAAAAATCCTGAAAAATCAAAAACCTGACAATTCAGAATCCCGACAAATATAAATCCTGACAATAAATAGCGATAAAGAATACAACCAAGTGGAAGAAAAGCACAAATATATATTCCAAGAGGAGTTTATAAGAAAACACTATGAGCAATTCCGAGCAGGTATTCTAATAAAGTTACACTTAGGCGATTATTAACTACATTTCGAATTCTTATCTCTGTGAAGTGTCGTTTTCGTCGTGAAGTGAAATACGTTCCACTGTATTGTCGACTTGTTGACCTTTGTAAATTTCTTTAATAAAGTATAAAACCCCCTGTGTGCTCTGCTAACTAAAGTTTCCAGTCTTGGGTGCCAAGCTTCCACAATATTTTGGGTACGAAGAATACCCAATTCCATACAATACAAAACTGACCAAATCCCAGGAGGAAACATTGGTGAAGCACGAAGAGCAGTACCATTCCTTAAATATCGTCTTATTCTACCATAAACATAATTGTGATCGAACCATTCTTCCACTTCATTGACCTTAACTGGAATATGGCTTTTGATAAATCGAATGTTTCGAGAATTTCGCCCGCAGGGAGGAAAGTAAGAGCAAATAAGTGACGAAACATTAAACTGCATTGTTCATCATTGCAGTTTCTGGAAGCCAAACCGCATGTTTGAATCTTCCTCCATCCATACTGGCATAGATGAAAAAATCAAACGTTGTTGTAAATTTCGGGAAATTCAGATTTTGAAGCGTTCATAGCTGCTAACTCAAGGTCCGTCAGTATTGTTGAAGGATTTAGTTCTTCGGAAAAATCAATCAAATCTTGAAACAACCGCTTATATCTATCATCACTTTTATCGATCTGTTTATCGGAAAATAGTGTGGATAGTTTTCAACGTACCGTCAATAATCCAGTATGATACCTGGGATAAACGCTTCACGTTTTCGTTGGTCTTGCAAGAAAAACATCTTCAGTTAATGGTATTCGCAGATTTTCGGGAATATTTACGTCTATTAAAGTTTGGGGCTGGGATGGATTTTCTTTGTGTCTCGCCAGTTTAATTCATATTCGATTGGAATTTTTTCATGGCAAATATGATACATTTGTTGCATTTATGGTATGTTGATGGATAATTTTACATGGCTTAGCTTTAGTTTGTTTCGCTTGCCCCTTTATTTGTCCATTAATATCACTTACTGCTGCTGCAGTGCCTCCAAGTGAGTGAATATATTCTACAAACTTACGAAGATGCTGTCGGTTTTGAACAAATATTGTGCTCGCTCTACCTCTGCAATATATCGTTTGTCTTTATTTACAACACTATTAGTATCAAGCGTTTCGATTTCCTTCCTTCGCCAATAATTACCCACGAAAAACAATTTTGTTTTTCGATGAAACATTTTCACAAATTTCGGCCATGACATAAACTGAAATTCACACAAATAGTAGCTATTTATACAAAATAGAAGGTAAGGGAATATAATATTTTCTAGGAAAGACAAAGAACTGACACATTTTAAATAATCCTTTTATAGTTTGTTGAGGACTTCAACTCTGCGGTGGAGTTCCATGCACTCCTTTCCATTTTTTCGAAGGACCAGGCAGTTTTGTTGTGTGTAAAACTGCCAAACCACTAATTTTCGGCGACAAAGTAACACAGCGTTGATTTTAGTTGTATATTTTCAATTAGACTTCAGTTTACACTATATAAATTGCAACATCGAAATAATGAGCAAAGTGACACTGTTGAACGTTGAGAGCGGTAATAGCGTAAAGATTCATCGAGGGTTGATGACGAAGTGTCTTAAATCATGTTGGAGTTAGAACCGTACCCTCAATCCAGTCACCCCCGCTACTATCCCCGCGTAAGTCATTGGTGCGGGAAGGTTACCTCCCTCGTATTATCTTTGCGCCGTACGGTACAGATAGAATGAGGTAGGTATATAGATAAAGAGATGGATAGCGAGAGAGAGAGAGAGAGAGAGAGAGAGAGAGAGAGAGAGAGACAAGGAGAAATCGGGGATTCCGACAGTTACAAGGTCAGAAGCCGAAGTATTGAGATTTTTGAGAAATGGGGTAGTTAACGTGTTCGCAATATGGTGAAATGAAAACAGAGTAATATAAGGTTTATAGAAATGTTATAGGGCTTATAAAGCGTAACAAGGGTGGCGCATGACGAAGACTACGAAGAGATTTAGGATTAGGGCATTTTGGGGAAAATACAATCGTTAGGAGAAGATGGTAGGGAAGCTGTTGTAGTTAAGTAAAGTGCAAGTTGTTATGGGGATAAGACTGATAAAAGTTGGGAATTCCAACATAGTTAATATACGTTTCTAAAGAGCTGATATTTTCGGCCTTCTCATATCCTCAACCTTTACCTGTTTTCGGGACACTTGCGGTCCTTCGTTGGGACCTATATTTATTTTAAATAATGACAACAATTTTTTCTAGGGAAAACGGTAATTTTTCTTAGTGAAACAATAGTAAGCTGTCGGGATTTCAATTTGTCGAGATTTTCATTGTACGGATTATGATTAACGGGATTCCGTACCAGACACTGTTAAAATATTTATGGAAAAGGAAATTCTTCGCGTGTGGAAAGGAAATTTACTCATAGTAGAGGGGGGTATCCTTCCCTCTGGGGAAGGATAGTGTACAACTCATTGCATTTTATTTTAGAGTCGAATTGTGGTACGCGTTACCAGATCCCGATTGAAAAAGTTTATAAACGAAGCAGATGAAGAGGCTTAAATATTGTTACCCGCTTTTTTTGACAGGGTATTTACATAGATTAAATGGACCGTACTTAAAGTACTTAGACAACAACAGGCGCTTCAAGAACTTATAAACTTAGCACTTATTCTCACTGATGAGTCGTGGTGCAAATTTAATTACATAATAACGAGGTATAATTGTCTTAACGGCGGGTAACAGCGGGTAACGGCGGTGTCTTTGATTAAACAAAACATGAAATAAATAAAGAAACAGGTTCAGATGAAGAAATAGTAGTGGATGAAAATATGGAGTATGGCGAAGGAGCAGAATTAGGTGAGGAGGAATTGAAAGAAATCGACGACATAGAATCGCAATGGCCTAGACACCATATACGAGGAAAGAAATGGAAATGATTTAAAACTTTTTCATGGTATGGAAAAGATTGATTTGTCTGGGATTATTTAAACATACAACAGATAATTTATGACCTTTTATTAGGGCGTCCTGTACCACGTTTACGGTAATTTTGTACCAAATACAATGCAACATATAACATGTACTTATTAGTGCATGTGAATAGTTATTCTAGGATTGATGGAAAAAACCTAAATGCTTCGTTGAACTTGACTGATTATTTTTCTAATATGTCCCATTTCCAATTTTTGTTAAAAATCTTATAATTGCAACTTCAGTTATATTTTTTATTATTTTAATCCTGTATCCGACCGAGTGGTTCACAATTTTCCCTATTCCTACCATTATTGCAATGTTATTTTATGGGAAATTCACGGCTTAGCCTTTACGCTATTGAACATTAAATTTCGAAAACAGCTCTATATTACTAGAAAGTACATTAAATAACTAGTTCGAGAACATCAATCATAATTTTAGGAAATGATCTGTTCCCAAGATATGGCCCTTCGAAAATGCGATTTCACATAAGTGGGTTGACACCGTGAAAATTAAAAACACCAAAAAATTACCAAGGATCTATAATAAACCCTAGATAACAATGTGCAGATTAAATTTTCGCAGTTCTTTTTTTATCTTTTGAGAAAAAAATTATTTTCCAACTAACCTCACGTTTCTCCGAAACGCTATTTCGTCGACCTCTAGTGGATAAGGCAAGTACGAGGGAAACCCAATTTCACTTTCTGCTACATCCGCGGAATGTGTTCTTCACGTGCCGCACTAATTTTCGCACGATATTTCACAACACATATTAATTAACAAATTTCTATCGACATGACCATTTTAATCTCAAAGTCCAAACTAAGCACAAAGACTTGACAGTTGAATGGTAGTGGTTAATCGACCAAAGGGAACGTATTGCAACTTATTGCTTTATGCAACATTACGTACTTGGGTTTTATTTGTTTTATAGAAACGTTACAGACTACTTCTTCCTGTGGGAGTCCAGGGCGCACTCTGACGTTAGGTACTTGGGTTTTATTGGTTTTATAGAAACCTTATAAAATATTTCTTTTATATAATTTTTCGATATCATATACTTACAATAGTAATATTACGATGTTATTTTGTGCGTTTCCAATAGAATCGACGTTTTATCACATTGATAATACTTTCATCCCATACCCCAACGAAGCTGCCGACAAGAGAAGATTTGCATATTTTGCGAATGATTCTCTTAAATTCTATCTAATCACTCGTTACGTTTTTCACCCTTATACAACATCCGTGACGCGGTCGTGTAGCCACTACCACATCTCGGCAAAACACACCTGCATTTAAAATTTCACAATGGTGAAGGCGCGAAAACCGCGCCGCTTATAATTGTTTTTTCAGGTATTTCTCCAGATTTTTTTGGCGAAATTGCGATATCGCCATAAAGTACAATAATCGAACTTTATCATTACCGTTTAACCCATGGGAATATCGTACGGGAACATATAAAATTTCACTTTGAAACCGGCAAATTTAGCGAGATTTCTCACATTCTATTATTTTTCTTCAAAACTACTGATTTCCTAAACTTTAAAATTATTTTTCCTAGCACCCTAATACAGTCGTCTTTTAGTAAAAAAAAGTGCCATTTTTCTATTTAATATTCAATAGGAAAAATATTTACCAATTCACGGGATTCCCTGGGAAGCTTCCCGACTCCACATTTTCCCTTCGGCTGGTGCAGCCTGGATGCAACGCTCTCGTCGCGCCGTATCAACAAGTTCCCCTGACCTCCGGCACAGACGCCAAAATATCCGGCGCCTATAAGAGCCGAAATCGGGAAATTGCGCGATCAGTCTCAACCGGAGCGTCGCTCGCGAATCCCCAGCGCCTCGACGCCGTCGCCACCCCTACGAAACATACATCGAAGGACCGTTGGGGCCCCGAAAGTTCGAAGTTGCAAGTGTGAAGTTGATGGTGTTGGTTGAAAGTTCAGATGTTAATTTTCATAACAGGTAATCGAGATTTTATATTGATATAATTATGTAGTTAATCTACTAATAGGATACGCTTAAAACAAAAAAAAATAATAATTACTTCGTTTAATAACTCGGTATTTGTTTACGCAAAGTTAATCGTTATTAAATTGAAACGACTCAAATTCCTATACATTGTTAACCGATTTCTCTGCAAATTGAATTAAATACCTTTTAACAATTATTAAGTCAGCTAATTCCGGGACTAATTGCTGCAAATAAAAGAACTGCATTTATTAAAACTATACCTTCTAAAAAAATCTTTTGAGTCCATGAGTAAAAAGTTTGTGAACCTACCTCACATCTTTCACTCCAAGTTTCTTAAAATTACTCCAAACGCTCCTTAGGAAAATACCACGATTCTAAACATTTCCCTACGATCACAAAATTACTTTCAATGCAAACAATTCTACCTTCTTCTGATTAACGCTACATTTCATCCAATAACAACGCAACTACGCAACTTCTCCCCTACTGATGACATTTCTAACAGTCTCCGTTTCAACAAATTTGGGCCTGTCGGCACTATATAAAACGTTTAACATTACTCATATAATACTTCACGTATGCCGTACTTCCTTTCGTAGATAATTTCTACTAATTAGTATTCTAATTCCGTATGGTACCTATGGTAAGAGATACGACAATTTTTAATCCGTAACGTAGGTTTCATTTGCATTTCGATACCCAGTGTAGTGTGCCTGTAAGGAGTCTTATTCGTATCGAGAAACAAATCGCTAGCGGAATATAAGTTAACCTGGTGTTGGTGAAGTTTCAGGATTGGAATTGGAAAGAGAAGTTGTGAGGAGGTTCAGAGAGGTGAACTCGTTTATTGCGTGTGTATAGAATGGTTTGATTTTTAACAAATATATAGGGAAATTTGCAATCTTGCGTTCTGAAAATATATCACATATATTTTCTTAATTGTTTTATAGACGGTTTCTTGCTCACAATTATTTCGCCTGAAGTGATTGATTTGAAATTCTGGAAATAGTTAGGAATAAGTGGGTTCGTGTTCGTCCTTCCTTTTGGGTTGAAAATTTTACATAGAAAATTACTGTAGAATCCATGGAAAAATAAACACTAAACAAATGTGTTTCATATAATTTCTTTGCCGTCAGTAATTCTTGAGTGATTGTGATGAAACATGGAGATATCTTTCAAAATGTGTGTGACTGATAACTTTACGTTTTATCAAAACAAAGCATGTAGAATTTCGGTGATGGGATTTTGTCTTATATCTGTAGATGAAATATGCAAAACTTATGGCTCGTTAACATTAGCTGCCTGTTACCTTTAAGAATTATGGTAGGTTACAGAAAATTATCTTTACGGGTTGATGAGAAGTTAAGCTCCACTATATTTGTTGCATTTGAAATCCCACCCAAAATTGATTTGGAAGCGATTGAAAATTAAAAAAAAATCGGTGACAAGCCAGTTGAATTACGTGAAAGTTTAGAATAATGTAAATCTTTTTATTCACAAGAATTTTCGAACATGAATAATAGTGTAATTCGAGTCGTATTGATCCTTAGCTATAAGAACTTGTTCGCCGGTGATATAGAGACTATAAATTATTACCATCAATTCGTAACCCCTCATATTTGGTTTTGTTTGTCCAAGTTTGTAGAGATTTGTCTAGGCAAATTTAAGAAGGGAAGGTGATAGACTGCAACCTTGTCTTACACTTTTGTAGGTAGAGAAAGGTCATGAGGGATGTTGTTCCTCTTTCTTCCTAGTGGAGTTATTCTTGTATAGGCTTTGGATTGCTTTGATAAAGATCCTATTAATTTAGAGCCCTTCTAGAGCCTGCCGTCGCTGTCGAAAAATTTCTCTAAAGCAATGAAAGCAGTATGAGCTTCACTATTTCTCTGTATTCTTTTCTCGGAAGCTATTTTAAGAGAGAATATATTCATTATGAAGCGCCCTGCCTTAAATTCTATTTGCCCTTCTGGTTGTTTAAGCCTTATTTATTTTTACATTACATCTCGTAATATATGGGTATCTACCCATGGTACAAATGAGAGAAATATCCCTATGGTTTTGTGAGTTGACCTTTGGTGCTATTTTGCGTATTGGTGTATTACAAGACGTTACCCATTCTCGTGGGAGTGGTTTTTCGTTAATACATCTTTCGAGTAGGTCCCTGAATTTCTTGGATATTTCTTTGGTTTAATTCGGGATAAATTTCTCCAATACCAGGTGTTATTTTATTGTTATTATTTGTCTTATTGCATTTTTAATAGTCGAAATATCTTCGCTTATCTTGTGCATAATTTGTTCTCCCTGTATTGGATGCGTGCGTAGTAATTGGTCTCTGTAGTAGTTTCTGGAGGTGGTGGTTGTTTGATACACATTTTAATTTATTGTTGATTATATCAGACTTCATTAGATTCTAATTATTCGCCATGCTTTCAAGCCTTTATTACTACTACGCGTTGTTTTGCATATTTGCATTTATTTGTCCATAGTGGGATTTCCTATTTGGTACTTCTCTTTTTACTTCCCTTTTACGTCTTCTATATCCTTCTTGAATTTCTACGTCATTTATGTATTGTATTCTTTCCAAATGTAATTCTCATTTTTGCGTATTTTGGATTCAATATCTTTGTCCCAATAAAGCAGTTAATTTTTTAAACTTGTTTTTCTTTGCCTTTCTATAGACTCTTTTGTTGCTAGTTTCATGCAACTTTCTAATGTTAAATATTCTCCTTTTGTGGATTTTTTATCGGATGTTAATTCCTGTTCGAGTTTTTTCATCACCAAGTCATCAAGTCATCACCTAGGCTTTCCAATCTATATTTTTCTATTCTGGTGACATATTCTGTTATTACTACTTTACATTTCTGTATTTTTTCGTATTGGTGTTACGAATGGACTATATATTATTGGATGTACTAATCTATAATAGCCAAAAGGTCTGGAAAATGGAAGAGTCTAGGAAATGTGAGAGTGGAAAAAAGAAAATAAACTGTTCTAAGGGTATTAAAGTAATCCTCTGCGTAAGTTGTTTTAAACCAAATAACGGATTAGAAGGTTTGCCCTTAAGAAAATCCTTGCGATTTTTACAAATAACATTATTGTCAATTGTGATAAAGGGGAGTCAGAGTCAGAATGATAACAACACTCCACTGTAAATAGTGAACATAATAGTCATAACGTCTACAAATTAAAGGGATTAATGTGGGGCTATATATCGGTCATTAAAAAAATAATGAGAGAGCGGTCTAAGTATAATCTCTGCCGCACATCGCGGGGAATTTGAGGAAGTTTCACGATTTATTTCCAAATAAAGAAATCGCTTGATGTCTGCCCGTTAAATTGACAATATTACATTCGATGCTATACCTGTAATAAAGTAAAAATCTATTAGTTTAATATCTAATGATAAAATATAAAAGAAAACACAGTGAAATGATTTTGACCAGTCGCACATTGTGATACCAATTTCCCTGCCTTCCTCAAGGTCTAAGATATTTCCATAAATAATGTAATAACGCACCATCCTTATTACCATATTATGCACTACCTAATATTTATTCAGTATGACAATAGCCTCCATTTTAGAATTTTTCTATTTTGCTGAAAACAGAAACAACATATACTGGTCTGCAGTTTTTAACATAATTTGGATAGTCTTGTTGCAATAATGGTTACACTTTTCAACTTTTACACAATTCTTCGAAAACAACTTTTCGAAAACAATTATTGAGTACTAATGGTAAGATGCTTTTTTATGAGTCCCGAAATAAATCACAATTTTTAAATTAACAGTGATTTACGCCGACGTTTCGCCTCAAGTCTGGGGCATACTCCATGTCCATGTCCATGTGGACAAGTTTGCAGGGTATATGTATTCAATTTGTTACAGGAGAGTAAAATTGATTTTGGCCGAAGAATAGAGAAATAGAACTAATAAAAGGGACCTCTCTACTTTTGTTGCTACTGTGGTATCTTTGTTTGTTACATTAATTTGTCCTAATTATGGGAAAACAATTCTTGCAAGGAAAAAGTATTTAAACAGACATCTGGGAATAGACATTTTCTTAAATCGGCAGTTATTCAAATGGAGGATTTTTCAATAGTTTTATTCCTTCGTAATAGATTTTTTAAAGCCAGTTAGTGTCACCACTGAGACACCACAAGATTAGCTCTTTCGTCCCTAGAAATCTTTTTGGGATTTTTTTCAAATAGTTCGTTAATCTTTTGAATTACATATCATTATCTTGATATATTAAACGGTTCATAACATGAAAATATGAATATATTTTTTAATTCCTTTCGTAAAGCATATTACAGCACATAAATAACTAGTTACAAAATAAACCTACTTATACAGTAATTGTAAATTATTTCGAAGTAAATGAAAAATAAAATATATACGTAATAATTATGTTTACATTTTAATTAGGTACATACTTGTTTACATATGCATTTATAATGATGTATTTTGTCTAAGTTTCCACAAATATTTGCATCAGCACCCCCTTCAAATGTGTTAAATAATAGGTATAATCGTTGAGTGACGTTTCCTTAGCAAAGTATACGTATCAACACCTATACTAGGATTTACAAAAAATAGGAAAACCAAATGGCATGAAATTAGCCAAAGATGGCGTATGTGCCAAAAGTACGTATATGTTATTTATCTCGTGACAGTGGCAGATATTGATAATTTACTGTTTTTTTTATTTATGTATCAAAACGGCATAAGCAATAGTTAAAACAGAGGTGTTTTACATTGTGCTGTTTAATACTAAAGCATCTTGATGCATCGGTCCCTTATTTGTATAGATATGATTTAGTGTATTTTTTAAATGTCAAGGAAAATATCAAACTTGGTATACATCAATGTAGTGTGCGATATTCTTCACCTCTCACAGCAATCACGATCCTCTGCCTACTGTGTCCAAAAAAAGGTTTATCTGTTTGTAAAATATTTTAAGTATATTTTACAATATTATATGAAAGCTTTCATTTCTAAAAAATTGCTGCTATATTTTGCAATAGAATTAGTTATTACTTTTTTAAACTTTATGCATACGGATATTAACATGTAATATCAATACTTATCGTACAATTGAATACGTAATGAAAACAGACAATTTATCGCCGCGGATCACTCACTAGATTACTGATGTGTTGTGGAAATTATTGGATGCCTTTATTGGCATATTTTGCCGAGGATTAAATTGAATTACTTTACTTTATTGGCTTACAACAGTATGCAGTAGTTTCGGGAAGAGTAGACGCGTATAAAACGATATCAAAAATACGAAATAATCAACAGAACATGTTACTGTGACGATTTTAAACCATTGACGAATAGGTAAAGATTCCACCAATTTGTTCCTTCGTGAATTGTTGTACAGAAGTGCTTTTTACCAACTTAATTACACTTTTCTGTTCTTCTTTTATGGCTTCGACGAATTTCCAAATTATCAGATGGTTAGCGCCTATTTAGTATTCAGTGCCATCTTTTAAATGTGTTATCGATTATTGGGTATCAGAACAATTCCACATAGTAAACACGCCGGTCTTACAGACGTTTCTTTGTAAATTTCGCCCATTCTACGTACTTTCAAGGAAATTCAGTATCGATTAGACTTCATTAGGAAACAATTAGCATTCTATTTAATATTCGAAAGTTTGTACAAATTTAGTTAGGACGAGAGTAATCCAACCGTCTGATCAATATCCGTATTTAATGAACCAGGATTTTATGATGGGCTTTCCCTCAGCCTATCAATTCCGCCGATTTTGAGTCACTTAAAGCCTACCTCTACCCACTTTCATTAGCCCACGCATATGCATTGCCCAAAGATCTCGACGTGGATGTGGAAGTAGAATTTGAGACTTTTGATGCATTTTCGATTTTTTCGTGACTACTGTCTTTCTTCAGGCACTGTAATGTACCTGTTTTCATTCTCAATTTTGCCTTCTTCTACACTGGTTTCCGCTTGTGCTTGAAGCTGCTCTGGAATTAATCTGTTAGGATCATCGAAAACTTCATTCCTTGAATCTTTATTACTTTCAAATCCGTTGACATCTCGAAAAGTTAACATCTGAAGTGAGGGATTGCATATGGAATAGTCGGAGAGTTTCTCTATTTCTCCTAAAAACAGAGCCATCATCCGCGGTTTCTTCCTATATTGGGAAATGTATATGGGATATCTGCCCAACAGGTCGGTAATGACCTAAGCAACTTCTTTTTCGAAAGAACCAATCAAACCGGGAAACGATAATAACTCGGTATATTTGAAAACCGGTAAAATAAATAATTTAGAAACAATACAATGTGAATATTTTAATCACAATAATTCTTATTCTTGATACGTTCTGCAATGTTATACTAACAATGTTTATAATTTTTTACTTCAAGCATGCGTATTTATAGCTGGTAGAATAATTTAGGGGCTAGGTCGACTTTCGCATTTCTACCCTTTGTTCATAAATGGCTTAACAGAGCTTTTGTCGAATTATTAATAACATTTAAACGAACCTGTCAGTAAATTTGTATATAGTTATATATAGAAATTGTATTATATTGTGTATAGTTGTAAGAAATATATCACAAAACCGCGTTATTGCCCTCATAAATCCTTTAACAATTTAACCAATGATACTTGAAAAAGTAAATTGTGACTATAAAGTGTTAAATGGATACTATTCTTCAAATTCGAATTTATTGCAGCAGTAACGCTAATAGAAATTGCTAACAATTGAAAATCTTTCCGATGAGCTGGACGAAAATTGCACAAATGGTCATTATAAGCGATAAATAAATTTTTCAAAAATAATATCCTAATTTTACCTACGTTAGATTATTTGATCTCCGTTTTAAGTTGCACTAAACTTTCAGTATTTCAGAAATTTTAGTTTTCGGAAATTACCAAACTTTCAGATTACATATTCAGCCTGTATATCACTGTTGAATGCTTTTAGGAATGGTGATGGATAAATATTTCGAATTTTAGATTCCCTTTAAAATACCACATGTGCACTGTATCTTCAGATTCTTATGTAAATATTTACTCATTTGTAACTGCGATATGACAAGACACATCGTGACAAAAATTATACTTTTAGTTGATGATTAATAGAAAAAGTTTTATATTCAGCCTGTTACTTCACTCGTACATACGTATTTACATTTCCAGAGAAATTTTTGTTTCAAGAGCATTTTAAATAGTACATATTTTCTCGACGTCGAACATTGTCGTATGAAAGTGTCACGGACAAATATTCTAGGTCACGGTTCTCGCGAGAGATCCAGCTCAATTTCACTGCGTGTTATCATGGAAGTTTCATAATTTCTGAAGTTCACTATGAAATTAAAAATTCAAAAGGAGGTTTCAATTAATTCGCTCTTGTTAAATTACAAGCACATAATTGTAAATAAGTTTGGTTGATGTTAAATTTCCACTGTGTGTCAAGGGTTTGTTAATAACTATTTAATGCTAATAAATCTGCATATTAAGTTTAACGTTAAATCTCTTCTATGTATCAAAGGTTTGTTAATAACTATTTAATACAAATAATTCTGCATATGGATTATCATGGATAAAGACTGTCAGCCCATTGTATCCAAATCCACTATGATTGAAATACATTGGTTCTTCAGGCTTATGGTATTTTTGCTTATAATGATTAATAAATCTCGGGAAATATGTACTTAATACTCTTTTTATTGTAGAAGATGGCTGCCAAGCTGAAGGTTACAACAAAATACATACCTATTTATACAGAGATTTATACGATCAAAATTTTTATTTTCTTGATATTGCATTCCGAAACGCTGAAAATATGCATTTTTAATAAGTACATATGCATTTATAGAAGTTTGACGGAATATGCAAATATGTACTTTATATGCATTTTGCATATTTCCCGAGCTCTACTGATTGATACTATGCATAAAATGAAGTGTCCCTGAGGAAAATTTATTGGAAAATAGATGAACTTTCTACTTATAATATACAAATCAACTTCAGAATGAAAATAATCAGTATGCCACGCATTCCACTTGTTACTAAATAAAAAAAATCACCGAAAAACAATTAACATAAGATAGGGTGGGTACTAAAGGTATGGATCAACCCTTAGATGAAACGAAAGCGATTTACAGCTCAATTTTTGAAGGGCATACCACTTCTGCCCATGTAATTACCTCGTAAGAAATATAAAGCGTTTTTAATGGTAATAATCCGTATACGTTCATAATAAGCGATTGGATGTGGTGTAAATTGTAACTTAAATCAACGGCATACACCAAATAAGGCATCTAAACTACATACATAAATATTCAATATTTCAAGGCCATTTTTTAAAACAAGAATTTGTGTACTGTGTGGTTTTTGTTGAATAAGCACGTAATTAGTCCATTACTGGAAGGGCATATTGAATGGTTAGAACAAATGAGTGGTATAAAATTTATGTGGGAATTTTAAATCATTTTATCATTATCATAATAGGTATTCTCTTGAAGTATATGTTTAATAATCACGTAATTAGTCGATTTATTAATCGGCATACGAATTGATTGGAACAACCCTTCAAAATTTTTGAACCTAACAGAGAATTTGGTATGCATGTAACTGCTGCCTCAGGCCGAAGTCAGAAGGGAGGGTATATGATAATTTTATGGTCAGTAGACGAGAAATAAAGATATAAATAATCACGCAATTAAAGGTAATTAATTAAAGGTAAAGGTAACCAAGTAAAGGTAACCAAGGGGTAATGGTCGCGTAAAACATGGTGGATTCGGGTACAGTGGACTAACAGGACCCGAGTTCTGGCCGATGACGGTACCATCTAGAAAAACGAAATATTTAATATGACATGAAAGGAAAGAGTATGGAAATTTCAAAAAATGACACATAATTGAGAAGTGTTTCCAGCTAATAACGAGTCATTTATAGGTAGATTATACAATTAAAAATTCTTAAGAATTGAAGGCATATTCACCGTTTTTTCGGCAGACCCTTGCCTTTCCGCACTTGGAATTTTGACAAATGCTATTGATAACTAGAAAATACATGAAATACCTATTTCGACAACATCAGTTATAATTTTTGGAAATCAGCCGTTCAAGAGTTACAGCCTTTTGAAAATGAGATTTTCCATCAGGGGTTAACAGAGTAAAAATAAAAACTCACCAAAAAATTACCCCTGATCAATACAATACCGTAGAAAACAATGTGGGCATTCAATTTTCGCCTTTCCTTTCACTCTTTGAGAAAAAAATTATTTTTTATTTAACCTCACTTGTCCGCGAACCGTTATTTCGTCAACTTCTAACCGATATGGCAAATATGAGGGGACACCATTTTCTCGTTCTGCTATATCCATCGAATGTCTTCTACATGTGTCGCACTAATTTTCACACGATATTTTACAATAACATATATAAATTAACAAATTTTTATGGACACATCTATTTCCATCCGATTTTCCATTCATTTAACATGGAACATCAAAATAATCGCAAAGTACAACACGACGATGATACCTAAATGGTAGTGGTTGATCGACCGAGGATTACACATTGAAACTGTATTAATTTGTAGTTCTGCTTGTTTTCCCTTATAGAAATATTATAAATTACCGGTTCTTGTGAAGAATCCTCCGGAAAGCAGAGTTAGGTTAGGTGGTTTGGTTCTGATTTTTTTTTTTAGAAACGTTATAAAGTACGATATATGACATACGATATAAACGACGTCGGTCGTTTAGCCACTACCATATCTCGGCTAAGCACACCCGCATTTAAAATTTCAAAATGGCGAAGGTGCGAAAACTGCCCCGTTTATAATCGTTTTTTTAATTATTTCTCCACATTCTTTTCACGAAACTTGTATATCGGCGTAAAGGTCAATAATCAACCTGTATTATTATCCTTTAACCCATGAGGATAACATACGAAAACATTTAAATATTTCACTTTGAAAACAGGCAAATTTGGCAAAAATTCTAACATTTTTTTTCTCTCTCAAAAACTACTCGTTTCCTAGAGTAAAAATAGTTTTTTCAGCACCTTAATACCAGCCTCTTTTACTAAAAAGTTGCCATTCTTAAGATCGGACTTTAATAAGAAAAATATTTACCCATCTTACAATTATTTAAAGCATAGTGGGCAACTTCAATTTCTGCACTGCCATTGGAACAAATGTCAGTTAAATTTTTGATTTCAATAAATGATTTATGACATTTATCACGATTTCGTGATATCGTTCGTCTGACATTGATTCTTTCAAATCGAAAGTAAACTTGCCACAGTATTAAACATGTACTATATTCTTTCGTCTTTTTTTTTGCAGGAGGTTGAAAAACGCGGTGGATTTCTTTGGCTTCCGAATGACAGAGATAATCCTCATCCAGTCGAATGTCACCAGAAACGGACTTACCAATGAAGAGACGGCCCAAGAATTACTGATGCCCGCCGAGGGGTACATCGCGGCGGCCGTCACGTTGTTCTTCATAGGGTTCTTCGGTTTTTTCCTCAATCTGTTTGCCATCGTTCTCATGTGGAAAGACAAACAGGTTAGTGTCTGCCCAGCCGCATGAAAACCAATAACTCGTTGCACAACGACGCCTGTTATGAATCGCCCCCGCGAAAAATCTTCGTTTTCCATTGTGAAAATGCACGACAAACGCAGGAACGTTGGGGGATGCGGCTGATGCTGACATTCCGAATAAAACGGGTTTCACATGGAATAAATTACGGTTTGGTTTTGATACATATTTTGCAATAAATGAGAAAAGTAATTTTACGCTCGAACTTTATATGGTCTTGGGTAGTCGTTAGGTGGTTTTGGACTTCTGTAAAATATGTTTTGTACAGTGTAAAGGGCAGTATGACGGGATACAAATGCGTATTTGGAATGTGTGTAAAAGTAGACCTTCACCTTTCTGCACTCTGAACTTTAATAAAAGCTATTGATGATTGGAAAGTACATGAAATAATTAGTTGGAAAACATCAACTACAATTTTGAGAAATGATCCGTTCAAAAGTTATATCCTTTTGAAAATGCGATTTTCCATAAGAGGTTAACAGCATGAAAATTAAAAATTCACCAAAAATTCACCACTGATCAATAAGAAACCGTAGAAAACGAAGTGCGCATTCAATTTTCGCTTTTCATTTTACTATTAGAGAAAAAAATTGTTTTTCATCTAACCTCATTTTCCGCAAACCGCTATTTTGTCGGGTTTTAACCGATATGGCAAGTATGAGGGAACATGAATATCCCTTTCTGCTACATCCATGGAATGTCTTCTATACGTGTCGCAATAATTTTCACACAATATTTCACAACAACACGTAAATTAACAAATTTTTATGGACATGCCAATTTTCATCGGATTTTTCATTCATTTAACACGGACCATTAAAATTATCACAGGTTTTCCACGCGACATGACCCTTAAATTGTAGTGGTAAATCGACCGAGGAGAATGCACTGAAACCCTATTAATTTGTAATTCCGCCTGTTTTTTTTTTCTTTTAGATATATTATAAAGTATCAATTCCTGTGTAGAATCCTCCAGAAAGCGGAGAGAGATTAGGCGGTTCGGTCCTTTTTTTTATGGAGACGTTATAAGGTATGACATAAACGACATACGATATAAACGACTACTGTCGCTTAGCCACTACCATACCTCCACTAAGCACACCAGCATTTAAAATTTCAAAATGGCGAAGGCGCGAAAACCGCGCCGTTTATAATGGGTTTTTCACTTATATCTCCACATTCTTTTCACGAAATTTGTACATCGTATAGTTGAGTAATCAAACTTTACTATTATCGTTTAGCCGATGAGATTAGCATACGAAAAGATTTAAAAATATTACTTTGAAAACCAGCAAATTCTAATATTTTATTTTTTTCCTTTCAAACGCTATTGGTTTCCTAACGTTAAAAGTATTTTTCCAGCACCTTAATACTGTCCTGTTTTACTAAAAAATTGCCACTCTTGAGATCGAACTTCAATAAGACAAACTTTCCTTTCAAAGCCTATCGAAAATCTTAAACGTCGCACGATCATCATAATTAGTAATTTTACGTATTGTTTTATGTAAACCACAAAAGAGTTCCACTTTAATTTTGTAAGCCGTTGCATTTATGAGGTTATCACTGGATCACACCCGGTTTTCTCCAAAACAGTAATTATAATACATTTTAGAAGTTACCTTATAATAATAATGGACCAGTCAAGAATTGCTTTGACATTTACGTTACACTTATTTGACAATTATTTATGTTTATGTGACATTGATCATATGTGCAGAAATGCTACACCAATATAGCGAATTTCAGCATCATTTTAAGTAGTTTTCAGGTTTTAGGTAAGTATAAAATTAGAAACCTTTTGAAATTTCGACACCTGTGAAACATGTTTGAAATATAATATTGGCGAATTTTTGCTTAACACAATATTGTTCAAAGCGTAGGTGTATAATTTGTCAAATTTAATCAAAATTGATCATAACCCAAAATTGGTATAAGCAATTTCGAACCAGTTGTTCCAAGTATTTTTTAGTAATACAGTAAATAGTCCAGTCTTTGATGGTAAAAATACGCTAAATCGTCACAAAACTTTAGGTCACCGATTTTAATATAAATTGGCAAGTAAGCTTATCACACCTAAAACAATGTATGTTTCTGTGTACATTTTGTTTGTCTAGGGGGTCAAAACTACCAATGCACACAAAAAATATAAAAACTATAAATTTAAGCAATATTTATATTGAAATTATGTTTGAAGATATATAGTAAATACTTTCTCATATTCCAAAACACATTTTATGAAATACTGTAATTTTTCAACTTTTCAAGAGCCCTCTATGACAAAATGAACAAAAAATTAATTTCCAACAGCTTTAAATCTTTCAATTAAGCACTTGTAATAATGAAATAATTTATGAGAGAATAATTTCAATTCTAAGCCCTATAAACTGGTCAAACTTTCAAAAGGCATTGTTAGCACCCAAACATCGTTAATTTTGTATTGATGACTTCATTTTTTTGCGGCAAATCATCAATTTTATTGCTGATTTTGTTCACCTCTATTACTGATGTTAAATGTTATTTCAGGTACATTATAAATGTTTTATGCAAGGTTCTCTTGAGCTAATTACTTTTACTCCGTTATTTAACGTTGAAGTGTTCGGTTTTCAAATAAATGATAGTGCTAATATACAGGGTAACGCCTAAAATTGTCATTAAATTTCGGAGGTTATATATTTTCTGTAACTTTCTTACGAAAAGTGTTGTGTGACGTCCCGATTTTTACGTGTGCCTACTACAAGTGGCAAGAATCTCTCAAAAAACAGGGTACAAAAATGGGGTTTCATTAGAAAAATAATTATTATGGCGTCACAACCGAGTAAATCCATGATATGGCCAAAAATATTTTTATGTCGGAAGTAAGATTGTCCCTCAAACCTTGTAGTTCATGAATAAATGAATTTTTAGTGTTACATAAAAAAGCATAGGAAATGTAAAAAGTGATAACTCCTTCTTAAGGATTTCTTAGATAATCCTCACCATCATCAACATCGGTTCGTAGGTTTCGTCGCGTAATTTATAAATGTATCAAATTACAAAAAGGCTTTCAGAAGACATGATAATGCTTTAACGGATTTGCACCAATTGTCTCTGGTACGCTATAATCTCTAAGAAATCCTTAAGTCTGATAAATGATGAAATGTCAACTTAAAATTTAGCGATTTCGTAGATATCTGCTGCCATAGACATACAGTGGCGTACGGACCATCCAAAAATATGTTTTCATGAGTCTGGGGCTAATAAAATTTAAAATTAAAGTTTAAGTTTCGATTTTTAATTTGTGGGATGATCGTAACACATGCCATACACATATGTTGGAATAATTGCTGTAAAAGAAATGAAGGAAAATATTCATGTTGAAATATTAGAAGAACCAATTATATAAAAAGAAACTTTTTAGATTTTCTCAATGTGGAAACAAAATATGATTTTTTTTAAAATTTAACCATTACCTTAAATTAACGACTTAAATAAAATTAAACTTAAAAAAATTAACCTAAATAAAATTAACGAAAATTAATAAGCATATTTATCTGAACGTCAAACCACATATCTATATGAAAATATCACGGTAGAAGTCATAAATATACACCTGACCTTTGCGTATAATTTGGATATTTGCAACATTAATAAATATTTTATTTCGCCCTAAACTTCTGTAGTGAGTAGTCTTATACTTTTGGCACAGAAAGTAAATTATTGAGAAAGTTTTAGAAGAGTTATTTACAAAGATATATTAAGGCTCAGGTTAATTACTTTCTCTTTGGAAGTGTATAAAGCGAATGAAACTTCAAAAGGAGAATTATAACGCTATATGTTTCGTTTCATCAAACGAGTTGAATTCAATGGTTAAAAGGTGTACAAAGGACAAATCTGAGAAGTTCAGAGGGAGCTACGCTACCAATAACAATGAAATCGAGAAAAATCATTTAAGTTTCTGCCACTACCAAATCTCTCAAACGGTTGACGTTGAGAATTTGCATATCTAAAGAAATTATCATGACGAATTTTATCAGTTGAACATTGCGTTATTACATTTCGTTATTCAGATATGAAAGTTCCCTCTAAATAAAGTTAGAAAAGCATCGAACTAATTCGGAAGACAGGATTTTGTTGTTTGCAAGTAAACGTAACTAGGCATACAGGCATATATATTCAAGATTTATAGGAGAAACAATCAAAATTTGCAGCAAATAAGCCAAGCAAATACATACAATTCAGTTGTGTACAAGTACAAAATTGGACCATGAATAATTACTGTACTGTTTGCATTACTACCAGATAAAAGTAAGGAAAATTCTGTCAACTAATTTTGTTCAATAAAAAGAATATACAATTACCAGTTTACCAGACTGGTAACCAACTATAATAAAATTAGTTTGTGTCAGGAACATATGTACTGCAAGTTTGTATGCTGCATTGGCTATTTATATACGATGGCTGAATATGGTGTAATAGAAACTTCACCAGTTTCTGAATGCTTACTACGACTTTGTAGAGTAAGAGTTGGAAAATGTGGTAATATCAAGAGAAATAAGGAACTGCGTACAAGAAGGAAATATGAGTAAGGATGTATTAAAAGCCTAGACTTAAAAATTAAGTCCCACCATGTGTTCATATAAGGTTAATGAATATTGCGATCATATCTGTAAATATTTGGGCATTTTGCCATTATGAATTTTTAGTTTTCCTAAATTTTTTCCAATGCTGCTCCACATGTTGTTTCTAAATGTTATAACGCTTTTAAGATTAAGTTTTTCTTAACCTTCATGTAAAGAACTTCTATTATTTATTACAAACCTCGTAATTTGACTTATCGGTGTATTACCCATAACTTTTACTCAAAACATACCATTTTCTGAATTCGCCCGAAAGGGCCTTTTACTATAGAAGTTGTTTAGTTTTTCTAATTGTCTGAAAGGAGTTCTAGTGATTCACTTCAAATTGCGACAATGGATTTACCTTTACAATACCTACAACTTTCATTTGTATCATATTATTTTTATATTAACCCTAAAGAGCATTACACCCTTGTGAATTTCCTATCTTAATTGTAGAGCGCTTGTCTCATATTAGCAAATTATATGATGGATACATCGCCAATTTGTTGATGGATCAAGCAATCTACTTTAAGTATTGCTGTAAAGCTCAAAATGCCAGACACATAAAAATTGAGTTCAAATTTTTCAATTTAATTCATTGCAGAGAGTGATTTGCCGTCTCTAAATATGAACTTATTTCTCCACGTCTATAATGACTCTATCTATAAATAATGTCTATAAATCTATAAATATCTAATAAAAAATCTATAAATTTTTGTATCATATCAGTTGATAAATAAACATCTGGTAAAATTTTGTTTTAAATTAACTGCATTATATCTGTGTCGGTAATCTGAAATTTGTCATTCGTTAAATTTTAACCGTGCTTCACTTCGTTCCAATATTGGGTCTAGACTCTCCGATAAGAAGCAAAATGTAGATCTGTTGCCCTGAAAGGTGCCAATAGGATTCTTTTCATAATTTTACTCAAAATTTAGGAAAATAAAAGAAAACCCGACAAAATTTAAATTTAAATGAAATTCGACTTTTTCCATTATATTATTTATTGTGAATATCAGTTTCTAATCTACTTTCTTTATTTTCAGTTGTGGACTCCACTGAACATCATCATTTTTAATTTGGTGTGTAGTGACTTTTCTGTGTCTATATTGGGAAACCCGTGGACATTAGCTTCAGCCCTTTCTTATAGATGGATTTTCGGTAAGACAATGTGCAAGCTTTACGGATTTTTCATGTCACTATTAGGTAAGAATAAACAAAAACTTTTATTTGTGTTATTGATTTATCCAATTGGATTGCAGTCTCTTTTAAATAAATTGACTTGGTTCAACTTAAATTACGATGAAAGTTGGCTCATTACTTTTCCAATTCTAATAGGCTTTTAGATGGATTATGATGACTCCAAGCACTAACGTATATATTGCTTCAAATCAATGACATTAATTGTACGGAGGTTTAATTATAGAGTTGTTTTCGTTCCTAAAGCATGAAAGTACATCGTAATACTTATTGCAGCCTCAATAATATGTGATATACCCGTCGATAACATAAGGTCTTATGGGTATAATTTGTAATGCCCTATTGTCACCGTCCATGGCATGACTGTGACAGCAAGTCGGTTTTTGTAAAATTTGGCAGCAGAGTTTCAGGGTTTTCGGGGTTAAAGACATGATCCACAATATCTCACTAACAGCTTTTAAAAGTTAGCCTTTTAGTAGGCTTTCGTCTAGTTTATACTTGTGAGAAATTCGTGACATCATGATAGACGTATGCTGATCTCGCTGTAATTTTAGTATGCTTTATTTGGGATGAAAAGTTATGATTCCTCTTAGGCGAATAATGGTAGTTAAGATAAAATAACAAATAAATAATAAACAGACAATGAAAACGAATGATGATATTAAACAAAATAATAGAAAAATAATAAATTCGCTATGGGACAGGTCACTTTTGCAATACCAGCCGGAGTTCTTTCATATACGTAGCCGTGCCTGTGCTTGTACATTAATAACGATTCGCAAACATAGCATTAGCCGATACAGTAATGTCGACAGAAGTATTTCGGTTCAATGAATCATGATTTACAAGTCGCCAAAGGCTTTTACTTTGATAAAGTAGAACTCTTTGTTTCATTGAAGGCACTAGTAGTTCCATCTTGAACATACCAGATTAAGGGTAGGTTGTATGTCTAACAATTGTCGCCATCTCGCCGAAGCTCAGTTAACTGTGAAGCGATACTGAGACTTTTTTTTTAGGGTTGTTACTTCTCAAAACTGAACATACAAGGAAGTGTAGTGGGTTGCCTAGCCATGATTCCTGAGTCCCATTTCAATTTGTTATTTTGGGACTCATTGCTTTAAGTTGGGCACATAGCACATAATCGACATGGACATTGGGCACATGATAAGACCAATATGACCAAAAGTCTGGTGAATATTTTCAGAAGAGCTTTTCTAAGACGAAGAAACCATACAACATTCGACCTAAATTGGTTATAAATATTGGTAATAATACTGAAGGAAGAAAATAAAAGGCAATCAGTAATAATATTTATTCGAATATTTGTAAAAGAACATAAAATTGTCACTTTACAATACAGCGTAATTAAATAGATGAATTTCATAGATCAACAAAGATGACATTTATTTTAAATCAGTAAATATATATATATATATATATATATATATATATATATATATATATATATATATATATATATATATATATATATATATATATACGTCAATCATTGTTGAAAGTCACAAAAGTTACTCTATCCACCACTTTTATTAGCAGTTCAAATAATAGAGTGTAAGTACTCATGATAGCGTAATAAAAAAAATAACTCAAACTTTTATCCGAATTTCCTGAAACCATAAATGTAACAAGAAACGAACAGATAACGAGCCATCAATATTCGTGGAAGTTCAGATCACTCTCTTCAACTCAATTTATTTAAAATTCCCAAATTAGTTAAGTACAGCTTTAACATTTTTTTATTTTATTCCAGGTATAACCTCGATAACGACACTAACCGTATTAGCCTTCGAAAGATATCTCATAGTGACACGTCCCTTTCGAAACAATGGCCTAGGGAGAAGAAAAGCATTTTTTGTCGTAATAGGTATTTGGATTTACTCTTTAATTATAACGACTCCACCATTACTAGGGTGGGGAAAGTATGTTAACGAAGCAGCAAATATAAGGTAGGTAACTAAAAGAGGGTTTACTGTTTTAAACGCGAAATGGAAATTAAATCGCAGGAATAAATGTACAAACGAACTGTTACGGTTATTTATAACGTGCTTACGTTCCAATCGTTTTCGACTATTTAAATATTTCCCTGCAACGTCCCATTTTAAATCCAACAAGACGACACTGTCTACGACGCAGCAATTACACTGGTAGACTAAAATAATTCGAATCCCTTCAAGGGGCAAATTTTTTTTAAGCAAATGTACACAAAGGATTTAAAATGCGGTTCTCTTCGTATGTCAAGGATCATCCTTTATCATTTTAAAATCTTCAGTAGGTCCAGGAAAATTTCGAATCTCGATTTTAAGTTCTTTTCTCCATTGGCATTAATCTCCATTTATTCTCCATTTCAAGTAGGTATACCTATAAACTCTAAAGTTTGTGCAGTTATTCCATATGCTCCAAGTGCCACGAAAATAACCTCAAACTTTGTGTTTCGGCTTGTTTCTTCATTCACGCTTTACAGCGCTTTGTACCTCTCTAAAAACGCGTTCTGCTATATCTCGGTTAAAATCAAATCGATTTTAATGGATTTTGCGAAAAACTACTAGGAAAATATATTTGTTTTGGGCATCGGGTACCATATTTTATTGAAACAAAAAAATTTAACTTTTGGTAAAGTTGATATTTAAAAAAAGCAAGCCCCAAAGCAATAATGCAAATTCAAAATAATGCAATTTTATGACTACTTTGCAAAGCTCATAATATTTGGTCAACAAATAAATGAGTTTAAGTCCGAATTAAGAAATGCATCCTTGTAGTCCGTAAGGTGGTGCTCTCGAACGTGTCAGAGAGAGAAGTCGGATGTATCGAGAAATATCGCTGGAGCAGTGGCGCGACTTACATATAGGGCCTATATATGGAACATACATAGGGCCTATGCCCTGCCTACCTCTTTAGAATTTCATCTCCTATATTAATTCACATTGAACAGAACTTACGTAAAATATTAAATTTATAGTGACACTGAGACATGCATTCCTCTTCCTAAGCTATGAATAATAAAAATTGTGAAAATTGAAAAGTTGTTATTTTATTTCATTTTTTCATTATATTACAGATGCAATGTATCTTATGGGATAATATTTGTTGAAACTAATGCAATTACACATATAGATAATGTCGCAATATTCTTATTAACTACCTATAACTTTGTTCTATTCCCTAAACAGTGTTCTTGGCAATTTCTTGCATGGAAACATGTATATAGAAATAAATATGTTGGTATGCACGAAGTGAGATAGGTAGTAGGTAACGAATTCATTTTCTTTGAATTGCGGCTGTTAGAATTCGGAAACACTTGGTCGAATGGTATGTAAGGGATGTTGGGGGTTTTCCAACTGTGCGTCGATCTCCTCTGGGGAACATTGCTTATTTACCATTTGTGTAGTAGGTGATAGCTGTTTTTTTTTACGTTTTTCATTGGGAGTGTTATTTCGCTGACGTCCAGGTCATGGGACATACAAAGTTGCAGGGGAAAAATCATTTCCCAGTAAATCAAAATAAAATTCAAGGCGGCGCAAGGTAGGGAATCATTTCAAATCAAACACTGAGACAATAAGTGATAGTGAGAAGTATAAAACCTCAAAACAACTTCTACACATTTGGTACTGTAGAGAATATTTCTAGTTCTCTCATAATGGAAATGTCGAATTTGAACATTAAATATTCCACATGCAGTGAATTATATGATTCAATTTAACTGTTTAGAAACGTTTAAAATGTAAAAAACAGATACAAAAAGGTGTAAATCGTAATTTTAAAAAAATTAGTTATGCCACAAAAACGAGAGATAATGGTAGTAATAATCTTCGATATCCGCATTTATAATGGGCTAAAGAGAGTAATTAAAAGTGGACATTGTGACACAATCTTCAGTGTGTTATTATCAGTTATCAGTTATCAATTATCAGTTAAGAGGTGGTTTGCGATATATTTTCAATTCTCGCAATAAGTTTTTTATGAATATATTCTGAAAAGATTTTTAAAATCTATGCTTGAATAGCACATTAATAATACTTTACGATATATAACTCCCATAATTAATAAGTATGTACTAGACATATGCAACGAGCCAGATTCTCTTGTTAGATCTATTTGTTATGCAAAATATCATGATTTTTAAGTTTTCAATGTGTTAAGGTTATTACATCGATAAAATAGTGTTTTAAGAGTTAAACAGTTCATGTTTGCATATAAAAAATAAACCTATAAATACACCCAGGGTTAAAGCAGCTGATATACACTGAAAAGGCAGTTTAGTTGTAATAGCATTTTATAGATTAATAGTGTATTGAGAAAACAAAAATGAAAATTTGATAGAAAATGAAAAGTATTTTAAAATGTGCCAAGTAATTGTTGAGAATGAATGTTGAGGAGCACGTGTATTTCATTTAGTTGAATATATAGTAGACAGATAATATGTTACTGACATTATAGTATAGCCAGTAACATTAAATCTTTCTTATTGAAATATATTAATTATATGAAATATTCTGCATTAATTCATTTACAATATTTCACTTATTGTTTTAAAAAAGTATGAAACATACCTACGAGAAATTAACAAATGCTTTTCTCCTAATTACGAATGCTAGTTTTTTTAGCTGCAAAAAGAACTTTTGAATTTAGTAAGTTAGACAACTATTCATAGTTTTTCAACAAAAATCATTGATACATCGATCATATATAGAATGGAAAAGTTTTTAACAATCATTCTGAACTCTGGTGAAATTAATTACTAAAAACATTATTGATTATCGTACACCGCAAGAAAATTATGAGAGATAAATCGTAAATTCTTTGCAAATTATTAGGTTCAGTATAATATTTGTTTGAATACCTTGGAGAATTTAGGTATCGTTCATTTTTGTTTTGTTTGAATGAGAAAATAAAACAACGTATATTGTTTTGTTTTGGAAATTAAAATTTTATTGCATGTTGAAAATTTTTACGTTTGTTACGTTCGTAAAATAGCAATAGATTAAAAACAGCTTGGTAGGAATCGCAAGAAAATAAATTGTAAGTGGAATCGATGAAGACTAAGTGTATCTATTGAGGTTTGTATTATTTTCTGATGCACTATCTACTTATTGTCTGATGATAATAAAATTATTAAAACTGGCACATACGTTTTGAACATTAATAATTCCCCACTTTATTGCCTAAATTAATGTCTAAACAATTTATTTTACATAGTGTACGATGTAATGTTAATTACATCGATAAAAATTATTAAACAAATCAATTTAACGCTATATTTATAACAATTATACTTAAAAATCCATACGTAAAGTCATGTTATATTTTCCCTACACATATCTAAATCTTACAAATTCCATACGATTACCTTACCCACTTCCCTTAAAAATATTTTCTAAATATAAGTTTGTTTTCCAATTTCAAATTAATCTTCATTTTCGAAGAATCTGTATAAGGTTACAGTATAAAAATGTCAACGCGAAATATGCTTATTCGGCCGAGGTGAATTTGAGAAATTTTAAATTTCTCCTTAACAATAAATTGCACATTCGTATTAGGGACTTTTAAAAACGTAAAATAACACCAAATTTAGGCATTCATCCCAATCTGCGAAATTTTACGAAACGCTTTCAAACGTAATTCATTTTATATCTCTTGCGCGAACCGCTGGGCGTGTGGGTTTAGGGTTCGACATACGCTTGGCATAACGCGTGTAGTAAAAGAAGACAGAATGTAGAGTTACGTAATATAGTTACAGAAGTTACGTAATATACACGAGTGTTTTAGGCCTGACGGTATTTTGGCAGATAATATCTCGTAATAAGATTGAGTATTCATTGGTTGGCAAAAAAATTTGTTTAAAACATGGGAAATGTTATTTTACTGCGACAAAATAAGTAACTCCAAAAATATTTATAATAACCAACGCAATATTTTTATATAAATGGCTTTTGTTTTAAATACTTATATTTTCAAGAAAATTTAACGTTTGATGACTTTGAGTTGGGTCGGGTACAATAGCGATATATTAAATTGAGCCAAATTTGAGATGAAACGTATAGGTTGATATTTTGTCATCCTCACGGGTAATTTTTTCTATCAGACTTATTTATATAGGCTTAGTAAAAAATCTAACTTATCGATACCGGCCATATTACTGTTATATATTTTTATTGTCTCAGGCCAATCTATCGGTATGTGTTTTTTTAATGTTTTGTTCTATCTTCGACGTAAGTCTTGCTCAACAATCCCAATGAAATCTCAGCTAACAACACATGAAATCATGCGATCATGTGATCATCATCATGAACCCAAGTGGTGATAACCATAGGATCTTTACTAATTGTGGTCGCAGTTGTGGACCACGTCCTTTCTCTTTTATTTCCTTATTACTGGTAACAACTTATACTTATTACTTTTGTAATAGCAAAACAAATTTTCAAAAAACATTCTGGATATCTTCTCAGTAAGTTGCATCACTACAGCAGCCGCTGATCCATAAACATACAGTGTTGTGGATGTAAATGCTGATGTATAGATATATTGAAAGGGTTGATATAAACATTTAATAACGCTGCAATAAATTACACTCCATGAAATGCAGTACCGACACAGAAAGTTTAGCTTTGATTTTCTAGAACCGTACGCCGTTTCAACAAAAAAAATTAACTATACTTTATGATGTACATATTATATTATTTTACCCTACACATCAAAAGTGACATGAGGCCGATTTATGTTTTTGATTTTTTAAGGGTGAAAAATACCCCTTAGTGAAAAAACTGAAAAACCTCGGCTTAAGCATTTTATTAATAAAAATCTTGCTTGAATATGTACAGTTTATCATGTTTCGTGTCCTCGAATACTGATTTTCATACATTTTAACTTTTCAACCCTCAAAAAATACCCTATGCTTGAAATATTAATAAAAATATACTTTTTAACAGCTTTTTGAAAGCTTTGAGTGTTTTATATTCATAATATTTTAAATAGAAATTCATTAATTGCTAGTCAAGAAAAATTTCAATGATTGCCTCTTTTCAACCTTTAAAAAAATACCCCTTATTGGAAAAAATCAAAAAATGAAAGTTTAAGCAATATTTTCTCACGCGAAATATAAATGTTGCAAAAAATTTAAAAATATTATGTGTAGGTATATACACAAATTTTTGTGACACTATCAAGCACTTTAAAAAAGGCATTTAGCTTCGAAAATAAGAAATATTTATTTTGCATCGAACAAATATAAATTGGTTTTTTACAATAACTCAATAAATTTTTAAGATATTTTAATAAAAAGAAGGATTGTAAAGGTTTTTTGAAAGGGCTACAAGATTATGTATAAATGAAAAACTTGGAACTTTTCACTTTTTAAGGGGAGAGAGTAGAAAGGTTGAAAGAGTCAGGCTGACAAGTGCATACTCCAAAAATTTCTCTCAAAAAATATAATTGGTTTTTTGACGATATCTCCGTCAATTTTTATACTATTGAACCTATCCTGAAACCATTTTGAAGGTAATTTGGGCTCGGGATAGCTGGTACTCACCCTATGGGATCAACTTCAATCGCTTGTTTCATCTCTACTTTTCATTGCACATAAGAAAAGGAAACCAAAATTTTCGTTGAAACAAAATCTACATTTCAACTTTTTGAAATTTTGCGTATCTATCGTCTTTTATAAAGTAATTTCGACAAAAAATTTTTAGAAATATTAAAAACGACGTTAAAATTTAAATTAACGTATTTCAAAAAGTATGCTTTTTAAATCTGTTAAACTTTTTGGGCATATCAATAACACTAAAATGAAAAATATTGTAGAAGGAAAACAATGCATTTCAATTTTGATGGTCGTGGTGTTCATTTCACTGCCCATTTTTGCTTAAAAAAATTGAGTAATCAACCCATTTTGCACCATACTTCGCTTAGTTTAAATGTAATCGATTTTTAGCATTGTCGTTTGAAAGGTCTTTTTAAGCACTACAAAAAGTATCCTCAGGATTGTACCCGTAAAATCGATCATTTTTCTGTTATTTCATGTCGAATGGACCGATTCGAGCATTCACGAAAAAAAGTCTCCTTTCACCGACCCTATTTCGCTTTGTGTTGTACTTAGAACATTTCTAAAAAAACGAATCTTTTTATTTTTTCATAGGCTACAATTATATTTCCTACACTTTTTCCCGTTAGACGCATAGTTTTTATGTTATTCGCAAAGGACTTCCCGAAAAAGTGTCATTTTTCAATGAAAATGGCACGTTTTCAGTAATGAATAGCTCAAAAAATATTGAGTTTTCGAAAAGGTATTATAGTGCATTTTTTGCTTAGAATTAGTTCCTCTATCGACTACCGTGGTTATTTTGGCCAACAAAATTTTCACTAAAGAGAAGGGGTGACAATCACCCTCCGAGATGAAGACATAAATCGACGCTACGTCACATATATTCGTAAACATATTTCATACCTCTATGCAAAATTTCAAGTCAATCGGTTCACTTTTAATTAAATGAGAGGTAAAGAGGTCTCTACGTATGTGTGACGTGTATGGAAGGAAATTTTAAAGTAAGTCCCGATTTTCTGAAAATTTGAAATTATACCCGCTGGCACCTTCGGTTTCGAATTGATCCGTGAAAGTACTAAAAATTACCCTCTCGGAAGCAGAAAATAGGGAAGGAATTTGTATTCACGGTATATAATCCGAGATAGTACCTTTAAAACCTGTACAGGTGTAGACCTAACAAATCAACCTTCCCTAATAAAGCCTAGTTTATAGAACAAAACTAGTTGTTTTGGTGGATAAAATTTAACGTGCGTGAACGTTATGGGTTATGGGTGTGTGTTTAAGCGTGAAAATTATTGATGGAAATGCAATACTTCGTATAGACGATTTATAGAGAATTATAAGACCTTCAAAATGAGACAATCTTGGAGAGAAAATCTTGGAAAATCCGTTAAAATAGAGCCTTCTTCAAAAATTCACAGGTTTGCCCAGCTTAATGCTGAAGCACTAATTTTACATGAAATATTAGGCTATTATGTCTACTTTAAGCGTGCAAAAGTTGGATGCTCTCGGATGAATTGTTTTTGCCCAATTACATTATTAACATTATACACCGTATTAACTAAGATGGGACGATTTTAATTTTTCAAACGGTTTTTGAAAGAGGACATTAAAACCTACAACATGACCATCTTCGATTTTCATATACGTTTGAAGAAAATTGCGAAAAATGGCCTTGATCATTGGGCGAAACGCCTGATTTCGCATTTAGTGGTGGGGGCTTCCAGCAGTATAAACCAGTATACTTGCGTCCACCATTCACCTACTCAAATTCTATAGCATAAATTTTTATTTCATCATATGTTTTATTCATTTTTACACCTTTATATTTTTACATTTTTATATTTATAAACTATCCCGCTCAAAAGTATCGAAAATATAAGCTTTAAAACATTTATTTTGCAATTAACGTCAATAGACGTATTTTCAGTATTGGACCTTTAATTTAAATCTAAAATAGTAAATTAGAACCGGTTTTGTAAATTTTCCAACTCAAAATAACGAAAATAATGCTTTGTTGCATTTTGTTTGTTAGGGTAGCGCGCTTCTTTCGTTGACTCGCACCACCGAAACCTCCCATAAAAAGCGTAGCTTCAAAATTTGAACACCCTGTTGGTGGGAAACAAATTTGGAATATATATAGGAAACTCAATTCATATTTTTACCTAAGGAAGTCGACATTTAAATTTCGTTCAATATTAATTCATCGCCTTGTATCAAAATTTTTCGAGTAATTTTAAATTTTGTTAATGCCCCATGCCAGCGAAGATGTAAGCTCAATATCCCCGCTTACCTCAAAAACTTCTAACCGAAAACGTGAAAAGATAATAGAATTCTCCTAATTACAAATCGAAAATATGAAATTCGTCTCTTCTACAAATATACTTTATAATTTTAAATGGTATTTATTTCCTTACCACGCTATTTCTCAAAAACTACGGTAGTAAAAATTTTAAAATCGACGAAAAGGAAATCGACCAAATAAAAAAAATATCAAACCTGTCAAAATATTACCCTGTTCGTTAGTTATACAGATTCAAACCTCACGTGCATGTATTAAAATCAATAAGGTATACCCCATCAGATTTTAAAATCGTAAAAACTCTCTTACCATTGGTAATCAAACGGCGTCGGCACCTTCAAAGTTCGCGTCTCGGCCCTCTCGATGTCGCACCAAAGTCTCTGAAGAAGGGTCAAACGTTTCCTTCAAGACAATCGAAAAATCGGCGCACATAAACACTCCCGAATTAGAGGAACCGTGTAACCCGTTGCAATTAATTTGCACAAGTGCATAGGAATTCATACCTAAACGCGTTGACTTGTCCGAACTCGTCAGGGCTGACAGGCGCACAACGTACGAAAATTCTGTTACCACGGCCGGCCAACGCGTAAAAAACTCGAGGCTCCGACAAAAAATTGTTTTGTTCGAGAAATTCGTGTCTATTGTAGACGAATTTTAAAAGCGACAGGATATGTATACGTGTATGTATTTAAGAAGGGTTTATTTTATTAAGACATCATAATAAACTGAATTAAATTTTTGAATAATTGGAAAAGAAATATAACAACAGTGTGATGTAACTATATAAATTCGTTAGCATAGTTACAAATTCTTTTTTACAACTGTTTGTGCCCTACTTTAATATATAGGGTGTGCTTTAAAATTCTCTACGTGGAAATTTAAGTAAACAGTTCTAATTTGAAATAGTACTTGTTTTATAATGGTATAAAATAGTAGTATAGAAGAATTATATCAAATTCTAAAATTTGTTGCCCTCTTAACTCAAAAATTATGAAATTCCTTCAGTGTTTAGAAATACAAAAAGCAAAGTGATACGTTTCTGAAAACTTTATTCAGTTTCAAGGACATCTTGCTGCGTTTTATCGCAGAAATTGCCATTTAAGAAATTTTGAATATAATTTCAGCTGGAAGAATAGAAGACAATTTATACATTACGAAAGCATAAAGTTGACAAAAGTTGAAAGTTGGTCTTTTAGGATTTTTGCCACATTAGTTGAATTTAAAAATAATATATTTGTAAAATAAGTAATCCAATATTCACAAATATTAGGTCATTGTGTTGCTTATGTTGTATGGTTTCAAATTTAATAATTGGATTTTTTCCATTTCTGTTGAAAGCAATTAAATCAAAAATTGTGAAAAAAAATAGTCAATATAGTTTTCAAAAAACTCTTAAAATTGTGTTTTAAAAAAATTAGAACGGTCAATATTTGGAAATGATCAATGTAAAATGCAAAATTTAAACAAACTGACATGTTATTATTATCAATAATAATTTTATTAATGATAAAAATTGTTGAAGCAAAGTAATAAACTATTTGTTTGAATAAATTTTTGTTCTTACATATTTACATCATCTTCACGGGTAATCTTCAATTTTTCTTTTGTACGGTGACGATTAGCGTTTGTTTTAGCATTTCTTTCTTTTTTTAAATCACTGTTTTTTCCTATTTTTCTAATAACGCTATTACTAACTTTTTTACGCTGACGAAAAACTCCTTGGCGCTGAACATATTTTCTCTACTACTTCTTATATATTCTTCACTGAAATTAAAGAAAATGTTTGAATAATAAATGAAATTAAATCTGTAAGTCATTATATCTGTATGTAGAAGTCTATGCAACATGGAACCTACATGGAACATATATAATAAATTTTTTTACTCAAAACGTTGAAAAAAATAAGCTTTTAAATAAATATGTTGCCTTAATAGACAGTATACGTATATTCGATATTAGGACCATAAATGGATTCAAAACAAACAAATTGCAATCGATTTTGTAAATTTTTCAACTGAAAATAACGAAAATATAAGCTTTTAAACAATGATTTTGCAATAAATGACGATACTTCGTTACGGTGGCGCTATCATATCTTTGACTTGCACAGACAAAACCTCCCATAAGGAGCGTGACTTCAAAACCTGATGAATCAATTCATAATTTAAACAAATTACAGAATTTTTTCTGAAAATGAAAAAAAAAATTCTGTACAAGTTTCACCTATTCCGGTCAGTTTTGGGTTAATCACATTTTAAGTTATCAAGTGATTCAATTATCAGTGTTTCTAAAAGTGTTGCGAAAACTGTGCTAAATTAAAAAGTAGATGTCAGTTAGTTTACTGAAAATCCAACTGTCTGTAACTAAAAATTAGGATCATGATATTACTTATTGAAATTAATTCAGCCGAAATTGCAAGTACCTATTGAAGACTCGTGAATCATTTCCGAGAAATTCCCCAAGGCTAAAATTTTACCTAAGCCAATTAATCCATAAATATGGCTAATAATTAAATTCAGTCATTATACCAATGCTCCAATGAAACTCAGTCATTCTTTCAAGAATCTGTTAATTTGCAAATCTGGTCTCCAGACCTGTGAAAAAATCTTTAAGAACTTTAACAGGTTGTGAGAAAACCTTGTTTCTCATAATCTGTTCGAAACTTCTATGCATAAATTTCACTTGCATTTAATTCTCTAGTTTGTAGGAAACATTGGTGTGTTCTAGTTTACTTTTTCAAAAATTCACAAAGCTTTGTAGTATTAACCCCTTTAACTTTTAACTAAACAGCTGATTCATCAACTTGCAGTTGAAATTAGTATTAATATCTTTCTAAAACTGTAATTTAACGCAGATAGTTCAGTTCTGTTATCCAATGAAATACACATGGTTTTGGTCTAAGAAGCTAATATTAGAATAGTCAATTTATAGAGATTTACCCTCTTATTCATAGATGCATTTTAATGTTAAAATATGCTTTAGCTTGAAATGCATCAAAAATGTGTTTCACCAGTTGAAACTACAGTGTTTTTTTCCACGTATTCTTAACATGGAGGGAACTATGGTTACCTTACTGAAACACATTCTAAACGCATTTTAAGCTAAAATTCATTTTAACGTTTAAATGCGTTTATGAGTAAGACCGTATGATTTTAATTAACCAACTGATACAAGGATCTCAATCAAAAGTCTTGCGGCGTAATAAATCCTGGTATATCACCTGAAATGTTCTATTTCGAAATTTCAGTTGATCTGCCACTGTTTTCCTCTAGATTTACACTTACTAGTGACACTCAGCTCATGTAAGAACGTCGTAATTAACAGTGCAGTTTTTGTCTTTACCTCAAAAATGATCAGCAGCGAATGATTAATATGATGTGAATTTTGGGATTAATTCGAAACTTTTACTGAAAGTCGGAGCATGGCTATTTGTATCCCGACTCATTTACTAGAGTAATGTAATGGAGTAACTTTCAAAGAGACCATCACAACTTTTACTACAGCAGACTTTGCATCAATTCCCTGTATATCTAAGTTAAACTCAGTTCAGTGTTTCCATTGTGCTATCCGTATCCAGCTTGGGGCCAACTTACTTTGTATCCGACCCTTGATTAAAATTTCTTTTAATCTGAACTTGTCGATAGATATCGAGTATGTAATCGGGATCCATGCTCGCATGGAGGGAGTCAAGTCGGGAATAACTCGTAAGGAGAATGTTTGGTATGTAATTAGAGCTCAGATCGTGAATTACGTTTTGTGTAGTTTATAATGGGACGTTGTAGAAGTAAAATGGACGTGGCAAAGTTAAGTTTTGCCCAGATTATTTCAATTGATTGTCCACAAAGAGTGAAATCCAACATGCTGTTTTAAGACAGAATTTGTAGATTTTGAGACTTTTCGAAGGAAACATCATAATAAATTTCTTTATTGTAATTTTTTGGTATAGTGTTGCTAAGATATTGTAACGAATTTTCCACTCCTTATCGGCGGTCGAAGATACTGGAATAATCTCGATGTGTCTTCCCGACTCGGCGCCGCGCGATTCCGAGAACTGTTTACGGTCTGAGGATTCCAAGGAATCGACATGTCTAGAGGGATCTCGAATTAATACCGTTAGAATATATAAAAGCGACCGAGAGATAAGCGGGGAGTCAATAAGCATATGTGCATGTGAGCCATATACGTCTTAAAAACGCATCGGATATAAATTTTCGTTTAAATGAATTAGAACACGTCCGCATAGTGTTAGTGTTAGTTAAATAAATTACGATTAATTAGTCATAGATAGTGTTATTAATTATTAAGGAACCACTAACGTAACAATATTTTATAGTCTTATTTTCCATTTACCTCCATTATTCTTCAGTAAATATGGTTTTTTTTTATTACAGTTGTTCTGTGAATTGGGAAGAACATACGCCGAATGCAATGTCGTATATTCTGTATCTATTTGTCTTCGGCCTGTTAGTTCCACTAGCTATCATCGTTTTTAGTTACGTACATATTATTGCTACAATGAGACAGGTAGGCAAAATTCAAAATTTATGTTGGAATATAATAACGCAGGATTACTAATGATATAACCATTAAAATTTATTGACAAAATAGTGGCACATGTGCTAATTCATCAAATAGTAAATTGGAATTTTCTCAGTGTTGCAGGTTTGTTAATATTCGCTCTTATAACTACAAGTATGGCTACACACCGATTTTAAGGCACTAATAAAGCTAGACTATTTAATTTAGTTTAAGAATGTCTACCCATATATTTATAGTGAATTATTAAGTAGAATATTTGATCCGCTTCAGTATAATCAAATCGTCCATTATTAGGAGTCTAACGGAATTCTTTCGTAGGACGCGTTGGATTCTAAAATGTATCAAAATTATTTTCGGCTTGTCTGCCTTGAAATGAATGAGGATCGTTTGTTCTTGCGCCACTAGTGCTAACCATATTTTGATAAGTAAATAATTAAATCGATATGAGCATAGGTAATATATAGTTAAGTACTAGATTTAATAAAATACTGAAGGACATTTATTCAAAGGCAAATAATAGATAACGTATAAGAACTATGTTATTTTGGTTGATAATAAATCGATAAATTCGATAAATAAATCGAAGGGAATCCTCTATAATGGTGTTTTCTGGTGAAATACATGGTGTAATTTGAGTGCATTCTTCAAAACGTGAAGGACTGATTTACGTGAAAACAGTTATCTTAATTTTTCTATTGTGATAAGTATAGAGAAATAAGCTTGATAAACGATATACCTCATAAATTATTATCTACTTCTATAGCCAACGTACAAGTTTTTTTTTGGGAACTTGGGATTAAATTAGAAATCACGATTCATTCAAGTGACTAAAATGTCATTAAAAGTGATGATACCACTATCAGTTTCCAAACGAAACAGATCGAATTATTTTTGGGACGGCAATACTTGGGAAAAGTTTCCACGAGGTGTGAAGAAAAAAAATCCCTTTCATGTCTTTCACGCCGCAGTTAAGTTTATTTCTGAAACGTGATATATACTTCAACATCTGAACAGAAAATCCAATTTACAACGGTGAGAAGTACGAACTTTTCCTCCTCACAAAATTGCGGTATATCTTCTCGAAATGTTTTCCTTGTTTATGAAATTCCCTATATAACTAAGCAAATTTTCTTTTATGACTTGAAGAGTCAAATCCAAATGGGACAACTAACGAAGGCGGAGGGACGAGTGGCGTACATGGTCCTGCTGATGATCGTCGCTTTTCTCATAGCGTGGACGCCGTACGCCATTATGGCGTTGTTGGTACAATTTGGGGATCCTTCTTTGGTGTCGCCAGCGGCTGGAGTAGTGCCTGCGTTGTTAGCAAAGAGCAGCATATGCTACAATCCCATTATATACGTCGGACTCAACAGCCAGGTAAAATAGAATATTTTATTAAAATTTATTTTTTCTTTAAGCTATCCTTATTGAAATGATTATTTTTCATAAGTCTTATAAATGATACCATTATGTGTAATTTAGTTAAGTTTGATACCGTCTTTGGTCGGGGCGAGGAGAAATATTTAAACAACAAACAATCTGAAACGAGACCCCAAACCTGATCATATAGGGCGAAGAATATTGTACTCCCCAACAAATGCAATAAATATTTTACAATCTACAGTGACTATTTTCAGTAAAACAAATTTACAATCTGCAATAGGCCTGTTTCCAAAAATGTTTTTTGACCCAAAATGAAATAAGTATTAACCATGCATTTGCTCACACCACTTTGTAGGCCGAAATCATACGTTAGGTACGTTACCGCTTAAAGTAATTTGAAACTATGTCATCAAATTTTATAAGTAACTAAAACTTTGTTAAATCACTGCACTATTACATTACAGTAAAGACTTGTAAGGAACTTATATTAAATTAGCATTGTATATATTTCCAGAATATGAAGAATTGCTGAATGGTAAAATCGTCTTATATAACAGTTTTTAACAAATGATTACGAGACCATTATATGAGTTCTTCTAATTTTCAATACTATACCAAACATACATGCAAACTTATATACCTCACGATTTTAAATAGCTATCATATGGTTTTTTCTAAAAGGTATATTTGTAAATCGTGCCATATTATAGTTGTGTTCCGTTTAATAATCGATCATTTTAAATTTTCCACACTTGCCATGAACTGCATCCTATTGCTTTCAAAACCGCATTACGTGAAAATTGTCTAGCACTTCGTTGCATAAATTAATGGTTACTAATATATAACGAGGCAGGTTACACGTAAATAAATATTTGCGAAACAATTCCCTCGAAAAAGCTCGTTAAAGTCTATTTCGAAACAATAAATTACCTGAAATTAATTTACGGGAGGGTAAATAAATTCCGCGACAAATTATCCGATCGTCTGATTGGTGGAAAAGGGACGTTGTAATTATTTCAACGATTTGTATCTCGAATGGGGATAAATAACATTCGTGACCTAATTTCCAGTTTTTTCAATCGGAAGGGAAAGCTAGTGGTATCTTTGATTAGCTTAATTCGATTTAATTTGAAAATTATATTGATTCATGTGTCATATCATATTTATGTGATAATTAGATACAGGCGATGTCGTCCCATTACAGGGCACTAAAGGCCATTAGAGGCATATGTTGCCACCGTTCCGGGGAATTTACTTGTTCTATTCTTTACTTAAAATTATATCATACTTTCATTTTGAATATATATCCAAGCGTGATATTCAGTATGGACTTCCTAGTATTTTCTAACAAAGTTTGTGTTTCAAAAATCTTTTAAATTTCTGTTCATTGTGATTTCACCTATTTGTGTGTTGTAACATTGTGTAACAAATTCTCCACTCCTTATCGGCAGTCTCGGTATCTACTGGAATAGTCTGGATGTCTCTTCCGACGATCAGCCGCCGTCGATTCTGAGAATTGTTTAATTGTTCTAGAAAAATCTCCAAATAACACCGTTAGAATATTAAAAGGCTGCCGAAAGATAAGCAGTCGAAGCAAACGTATGTTCATGTGAGCCAAAGCCGACAACTGGTAGTAAAAACACACTCGAATATAAATTTACGTTTAAATGAATCAGAATAAGTCCGTATGGTGTTAGTGTTAGTTCAATAAATTACGATTAATTAGTCATAGGTTGGTGTTATTAATTAGTGAGAATCCACGAACGTAACAATTGAAATTGGCGGTAAGTGGGTATCAAGTCATCATCCAAGTTTATATTTTCTTTTGTATCAGATAAACTTGAAGAGTAAGACCTGCTACCGAAAAGTTTTGTGTTCTAACGTAATGTATTGTAATAAATGTGAATGAGATTTGCTTAAGACTACAGTTAGAAACTTCGTCACTGTAGGACTCTAGAGAATAATCAATTAGCGGATACCCAGGTATTTGCCCCCACAACTACTAATGTAAAAATGAAATGATTGTAAAACCTTTAGTGAAGCTATAATATTTTATGCAGATTTACAATAACATATGCAAATAATTCATAACTGAAATAATATGCAAAAACGTCTAGTACGTTTGCCTATAACGTAGTCTGTACGACTTTCCTTTTGTTTCAGTTCCGGCAAGTGATGAAGCAACTCCTAGGTAAGACTGACAGAAAAACCGACAGCACATGCGAGACTTACGCTGTGGGTGTCTCGAGGTTCGTCTCTACAGCCGTACCAAACATGGCTGACAACAGCAAGATAGTCCTGCAGAGATTTGACAGGATCAAATCGTCAACTGCATCGCCCAACAAGGAGCAGACGTTCATCTTCAAGGTGACGAAGATCGGCGTCAAAATCGCCGAGGATGTCGACGGGGAGAAGATTAGCAATGTGTAAAAGTAAGGTTTAAATTTACTCGTTGTTTAATTATTGTCTTAACTATCATTTTAACATAAAAGATGACTTGTATAGACATAACTACCACGTACGTGTGTTCATAATCATCTCTCATGGGGGTTTTAAATTGTCTATAAAATTAATGAGCATATTGGATATCCTTTGGTAATATAAGAGGAAGAAAGTTGTTTTCAGCTTCTACATACGCGCTTATAGCGAGGCTTTCGTACACGCTTCACTACCTACTGTTCCCACATTTGACGGTTTTGTCTCCATATTGCAAACTTAACTCCGCTTCTATGACTTCTGCTACACTTGAAGATCCTTGGTATCAATGATGTATTCACTACTACAAATTGGAAGGTGGGGAAGCAACTAAACATATTCGCCTCACTCAAAAAGCATAAATAACCCAATGTCTTTCTTTTTATGTTAAATAGCATAATGACTGCTTGTGGTCCTAACAGCTTAAGGAGAAATGCCCCGGTTTATTATTAACAATCTTTAAACCTTTCTCCAACGGCTCAGATATTATTGGAAGAATCGAAATCAACTTAATTTACTTCACACAAATAATTATTGTTATGGTCTTAAAATATCACAAAAATATTTTAGAAAAATTAAATGGTTGGTATGCCGCTATACAATTCTCGAAACAATGGACAAATAGAGCAGATTCGTCATAAGTTCGAAGATTACATGTGTGGCAATGACGAAGCCTGCTTATTTCAAATTTTTGATACGAATGATATACGTGAACTTTTTCCTGAAACATTTTGTGCTGAAGACCTAACACAATGTCATCAAGGGCGTCGCCAGGGAGGGGCAGGGAGGGGCAGCTGCCCCCCCCCTCTAAAAAAGTTGCCAAATATAATGCAACCAAAGTGCTCGTGTAGCTTTACACATTGGACTCTGTACTGTCACAGAATACCTACAATTCATACCTACTTTACCTACAATTCATACCTACTTTTCTCATTCATAGAGAATGTGAAAAGTATGAATTGTAGTATGTAAAGTCAACTTGCCCCCCCCCTGCGCCATCGGCTGGCGACGCCCTTGAATGTCATAGCATGCCTAACATAATTTTAATTTAAACTTCCTGCAAGAAAGATGAAAGATGCGAATAAAGATATCAGATGATTCTTTGTTGATGATAAAATTTACTTTCTACAGCTAGCCGATAGCGCTCCGCGACTCGTGTCACTACGTGCTAATCGTTCCTGTGCATACGTACTTCAATAATACGATAATATTAGTATTGGTTTTACACGATAAAACACAAATATGAAATTTACAAAAACGATAACAAATCAACAAAACAATAACAATATTCATTTGAACACAAAATTTACTCTAAATGTTAAATTCCCATTTACCTATTCCATTCCTTCCATTCTTATTTACCCAATTGAAGACGAAGGAATACAATTAATAGGCTGGCGTCAACTAGAAATCGTAGGGTGCTTTAATTGCAGTGCAGAGTTAAACAAATTATAAGTGTAAATTATTCAATTAATTTTCATTAATTAATAGGCTTTTTAAATGTTTATACACCGTCAGCGGCGATAACCATACTTACATTCATAATATTATAATATTTATTTCAAATTAAAATAAATGTTAGAAAACTTAAGACAATGGAAATTGAAATGGAAATTGTAAAATACAGTCTTAAAGAACTTTGATCTGCTGAAGTTTTTTAGCAATACTGTATTTCTAAAAATAGGTCCTATGAAAATTGTTTTTTCAGAATTGAACAGAATAATCCTAAGAAAAATATTACATATATTTAATTAAATTGCATTTTGAATTAGAAATTCCAGAAAAAATTTACATAATTTTTCTAGTCTAAACTTCGCCAACGAATTATGTGGTTTGCGGGAAATTCACAAACCTAACCTTAGTATGAGACACGTTGTTGTTAATTGTATCAATTCTTCATCACAAAGTTTACCTGTATACTCAGATAATGTTTTGAAACGTGGTACTTCAATATTTCATTATAATTTAAAGAACTCATCTGAATTTGTTGAAACACTAAACGCAATATCTTTTTTTACTAATATCCCAAAAGATGTAGTGATATATATTATAAAAAATAAATGGTGATATATTATAGCATTTACATGTATTTGTTGCGATGTCTTTTGCGGTTTGGTCCAATTTCTGTTCAACTAAAGCTATTTTCAATTCAAAGAAATTTGATATTGGTATATAAGAATATTATCTAACCTTATTATGAATGGATTGATCGTAAATATTATCAACCTAGTACTTGATAATAGCTACCATGAAGAGTATATTTAAATGAAAAGGGGTGCGCAACTTTCCTATCTAGATACTTTGGTGATACATAATATGACTGATACGATTTCAACGAGTTAATATCACAAATCCACAGTTTATGGATGAGTCTTTAACTTTGTGATAATTGATGACAGCAGTAACGGAATTGGCAATATTAAAAACATATGCAGTGGAGGTTAAACTGAGTAGCACAAAGTTTCACCATGATATTGAGTATATACCCAAGGTATATAGTACATACACAAAGTCTAAACAACTATTCAAAGTCATTAGTAAGTTGGATAAACAATAAATACAAATGTAATCATATTCATGAAGTTTACAGGGATAAAAAAAGAAGAGGGATATTTTAGATATCTGTTTTCCAGAATTTTTTGACAAAATTTACGGAAATATACGCAAAAAGGTCCCGTGGGGTAATCATACCTTTCATAACGCAAAATAATTTAGTTCAGTTACATTCTAAAATTAAAAAAAATATTCTTGGATAAGTGGGACAATATTTTAAAAAACGGAGGTATTAATTGTAACGGGAAAAAGTTTCGCGGGATAAAGTGCCACGAAAGAAGCGTCATACGGAGAAAGCTCCACGGAGAAAAGTTTTCTGGTTATTAATGGATCTCAGATATGATGAAAAAAATATATTCCGTCTTAAGTTATGAAATAAAAGACCGATTGAACTTTGTTGTTTATTAAATTATTAACACTTAAATTGAATAATGAAATTATTACGGAGGCAATCTAATATTATTGTTGACAGCCCTTGAAGGCTCTTCTGGATCTCTACAATTATTTAAAAATTCAATGGCCACACTCCTTAATGTTTGTTGGGGTTTATCGTATACTGGAAGAATGCTTTATTTTAAATTGGACTCCAAGTTGACTTGTTGTAATTTAATATAGTTTACGGACAATTTCTGTTGCTTCTTACTCAAGGCTTAAGTTGGTAGGGATTCATCCTAATAGAAATCTGCATCGGTTGTATCAATCTAAAACAAAATCATATATCATTTTATTTATTAGAGTATCAATCCAAATATACTTTAAAAATGACAATCAATATATTTAAATTGCAATAGAAACTAACCTTGACATTCCCTGCAATAACTGCCTAGTGGCCCTTTCCGTATCTCCAGAAGAAAAGGGTATGGGGTTTTTCGTAAACGGGCACCTTCTAGTTGGTTGCCTATTTTCCTGTAGGTGACCATTCACATACGTACTATCGAAATAGTCAAGGAGTCAAAGTGTACAGCTCCACTAGAACCGTTATGTAAGAAGGCCCTACCCTCAGGGACCCTGTCAGGCGGTATGAAAGCTAATCCAGTGCTTATTCAAGCAATCATGTTAAATTCATGTCCTTGAAGGTATTCATCCTGTAGGCCTAGTGATTATATTTTTCTGTAGGTATTTTGACTCACGTGGTAAAAGAAACTCCATAGTGAAAAGACCTCTTCAAAGACCGATTTTAGAGCGTTTACAGAAGCTTTTACAAAGTGCACATGAATTGATTATGAGTCCGGATAGAAATTTCTCTGTCGATATTCCTCTGTTCGTTTTTCCCTGCAACTGCACAAGCTATGAAAATATCCACTCATTATGAATATCTCGGATATCTTTACTTGAACTGAGTGAAACTGCATGAAAGTTACCATTTATATACAAGGCTGAAGCACTGGCCAATTTTTCCATTAGTTTATCGGTGGGGAAAATAATTATTTTACCCACCTCTTCGGTTGCTTTAAATATGTTATTGCCTACGAGAAGAAATTATTTAGAGCCCAGTTTCCTGTAAAATAAAAAAAAAATTGGATGAAATCACATGTATCTGGGGCGATTTTTTGTAATTGTTACATGAACATGTTAATATAATTACTTTCAATTGATAACTCCGAAGCTGCGGCGTTTTTGAGGTTCCTATGTGCTTTAGGATTTCGCAAAATTCGTCTCGCATTTTCTTCTTTCAATATCCTACTTCTAACTGAAGTTTCAACCCTTAAAACTTCTGTTTGACACATTATCCTTATTCCTTTTCTTCATAGCCTGTATACTTTTTTATACGTGATCAGAATCCTCATCGGTTAGGTGATTATGGAGTTTTAATAAAAGAATTATATTCTTAAAAGATGACTAAGTGTTACTATGCATATAAAAGTGTAAATGTGGATATGCCAATAGTAAATTTTATAAAATGACGGTCGTTATGAATCACCCTGCCTACACTAGTTTCTTACCTGAAATGATTTGCGGTTGCTACAACTCCTGAATTAATGACTAGCTCAAGTTTGGTTACAATTACACATATAACCACCAAAGCACAGTTTGGTTAATTTGCCCATGTAATCTTTAATAAGCTCTATTGAGTAACACTAACTCGAACACTACTAACAACCCAGTGCAAAGGGAAAATGATGGAAGCGGGTAAATTTGCAGTCCTTTTGTGTAATCATTATAAATAAGAACATATGTGTGCTACAGATTACAGCAGCTACCGAGGATTTATATTAATTTGTCTTATTCCATGGAATCATCTTCAATTTATCACCTCCTGTCATTTGTCTACACGTTATCAAATGTTAAAGCAATATTTCTCAAGGAAATTGGTCTCCTTGATAATGGAATTATTGCTAAATAATGTACTTAAATAATAATTCTTTTTATTTGATGTGACTGTAACTGACATTTACAAATTTACATTTATTCGAGTAAGCCTACACCTCCAATTTCGTGCTGGAAGTGTTTGGAATTTTGTGCTGCAACTTTTTCCTACGTAACTCTTTCCTGCGGGAGATTTACCAGGATTTGGCATCAACATCAATATGATATTCAGGAAATCGAAAGTAATCAGTTAGAGGAGATCGTATTGAGTAATCACCATCTTCCTACCGAAGTTTTGGATCGGGAACTGATATTGAAAAAATGGGGTTAGGTGAGATGATTATAAACGATATCATAAATTACAGAGCCGTCGCACATGGCCTATCACCACAAAATACAATAATAATAGTCTAATATTGATACTCTTATTATACGGCAATTATTATCGATAAGAGTAAATAGAATAAAAACACAACCTGTTTTGCTTCAGTTCTATTTTGGCGACCGTGTGAATGTTATTATTTGTTACTCGGGAAAACAGGTATCGTAATATCAATATTCAACCGCTTTCTGGTTAATTCTAAAACAGTATCAATTTGACGTAGGTCTTCTATAACTTCAGTTCCTTATATTCTAATATATATATATATATATTATAAATATATATATAATATATATATATATTATATATATATTATATATATATATTATATATATATAAAAAAAAAATATAAATGATATATATATATATATATCATTTATATTTTATATATATATATATATATATATATATATATATATATATATATATATATATATATATATATATATAATAACTCATTATACACACTGATTTTTCTGATTTGTCCTAATTTATTTGTTATTCCTTCCTATTCCCTCTTTCACTCAAACAAATATCTGCGTAGGACACGATTTAGGATAATATGACTGTTGCGTAATAAGCCGCGGTATTTCTAAAACAAAATGACTGACTACTATAAAAATCAGGAGCTATTTGGCTAAATCAAGTAAGCAAAAAGACGTTAATCGCTTACCTGTTCCCTCTTGGTGGCGATGACGCGAACTGTTGGATCTGAGTAGTTTAATGGTGATATCGAAGATTTGTGAAGATAAAAATTGTTAAAGTGGTCAATCCGACGAATGGACAACAAAAAAGCCGTGCGACTTATCGAGTGTCGGCACGACGAATGATGGCAAGCGACCTTGCCAAATTTGTTGCTAAAATATAGTCAAAAACGCGGGAAAAGTAAATTTACAAGAATCGGGACGCAACAATGACAAAACAAATTAAATGAACGTCCGCTACTGCCATAAACCGTGGATTTTAAATCGTTTGAATATATGGCGGCGACGCTTACAAAATGGCGGAACACTATTTTAATACTCGATTGCCTCGTGAATTCTAATAAAGTCTACCATATTCATGGAATAAGTTGAATTGAACGTTTTTGAACTACGGACGAAGCATTCTTTTTTAAATTTTATTTCTCATTGAATAGATCAGAAACCCTTGTAAGTAAACTTGGGAAACTCTTTCTTTTCCAAAAAATGTATAGCGATAATTTGACTTGTGCAGATTCGACACAACCTTCACGTTTGAAACTCTTGACATGCTACTCTATGATGAAAAAGTTGTGTACTGTTGACATATGGCACAATCCATTATCGATACCCTGAAGGTATTAGTCTTTTAGGGGTTCACTTATTGAAGTGAATTTTTTCAGAAATATCGGTTGTTTACTAATACGCTTGAAGCAAATTTGTGACGAGACTTCGATACTAAAAATCTAATTTGGATATAACCCTTGGATCTTTCTGCATTGTATACATATTGTTTACTCTACTTATCTTTAATTTTGTTTGCTGGATCGAAACACAATATTGCGTTTTCGAACGAAAAAGATCGCAAATATTTCATCGTCGTTTTTACAATTTGCTCATATTTAAACCAAGAATAAAATTTGAAGTCTAAACGTACTGTATAGTCATTTCAGATATTTGATTTCTAAAAAATTGATTATCACACCGACACCTGTAGTTAGAAAATTTCAATTTGAGTAGAAAATTGGAACGTTTGGTTTTCTCGTTAGATTAAATGTGATGGGAAAAAACTTCTGGATAATAATGTTTGCTAAAGAATTTCCTTTCATCCAGAAAATGTTCGATTCATCGTTGCGTACTAAATGAACATACTTTCTAACGGTATAATTAATGCCACTATAACGCATGTAGCATTTTACATTCATATATTCAGTTCGGGCTATTTACTTAATATAAATTCTAACAGGGTTCAATATTGACAAGGACACCTACAAAATATCAATTTTACGTTTAGAATAAAATCCCAACGACTCCCAAACGAAATATCCGCCGCGGTCATTCGACTCTTTTTCATTTAAAATTTTTTCGTGCAGAAAAACTCATGGCGAAGATGGGTCATTTATATTCAAAAATACACGTTTTATTACAACTATTACCTTATTGTTCTTAAGTACTTTCCTCTTTTTTCAGATAGGATCGATTGAGCCTATGAAAATTTTACCTCAATTTATCGTTTAATTAATTTTAGATATTAGCTTATACAATGTGATATTAAATTAATTCTTAATTTATAACAGTTTAGATTTCGCCTCATTAATGAGAAATTAGAGAATAATGTTATTTCTGACAAGTTTATATTAATTATATTTTAACCCAGCTTTACCTCAAGAATAAGGTAGGTGTGTTAAACATATCACATCTACTCCACATATCACCGTCTAGAGTGATTCGATTGATTATATTTTGTTAAATGAAACATGTTTTGATTTAAAAACCGATTGTGCTGTCAAATAGGAATTTTTAGATTAACGATGATGCGCTGAGATTTTCATTGTCGAACATTTTAACATTTTAATAGATATTTCCTCATTTAACTAGCTTTGTATGAAGTACATGATTTGCTAGGCAATTTAAAAGGAAATTGCTTTATACTGATTGCTACTGATAAATTAAGAAAGCTTAAATTGGAGAAATTTTTTAGCCCTTTCAGCCCGAAACGTAAACATTGCGAACTTAACATATTGTAGGGATATTTTTAATCCATATTTCGAAATAAAATTTACAAGTTAAGGAAATCCAAACAGTTATAATGAAGCAACAAAGCATTTATACATTTATTGTTAATTCAAAATAATTCAAATATATTTTTGTCTTAAATTTCTAGATTTATTAAATGAACATACATATATTACTTGCTGAGTTATTCACTAAAACCTCTACCATACTTTGTAATATTTTTACTACTAGGCTAAACAACGATAACGTTTGAAATTTACTATTTTTCCGATATATATTACAATTAGCATCAAAAATTTTCTATAAATATTTTATTATTAGTGTACAGGGTATAATAATTAGACCGTCCTCTTAAAGCAGTATTATTGTTTGTATTGACTGTGGTTGAAAACGTTTTAGAAAACCCATGCAGTGGCGAAGTACTAATTGATTTGCTTTGCCAGCAATAGTAATTAAGTTTTTACTCGCTGTGAATACCAAATAGTACCTTGTCGATTTAACCATATGAAAAATGTTAAAGTGATGTACAGATAATTCTAAAACGTTTTTGTGGTTGTTGGTGTTAGTCTTAACTTTATAAAAAAAGATTCGCTGTTAGTGCACAAAACAAATTATACAAATTAAAAGTAAATTGATTCTCTAGTCAATACTTTTGTAATGGTTTGTGTGAAGGTATTGTAAATTTGTAATTAAACTTAAATTTTAAAGAGCGATCATACTTATGTATACTCAATCGGAACAGGCCATGAAAAATCTCAAGGTACTTTTTGATTGATCTTTATGTACTATTGCACCAATTTATATTTTAACTTTCTCCGACAAGGAATGAACTGATCAACTTTTCAAAGAAGTACCTTTTCATAGTCTACTCCGATCGAATTTTGGGCTGATCGTTATTATATTGTAACATTGTGCCACAATAAATCGTATAGGCTGTCGTTGATATTTTTAAATATATTAAATTGGTTTAAGAATATAATTCGTTGAAATACATACTATTTATTCTTTCAAATTTGATGGAGTTCTATTTTTCATAACCATTCTTCCCCACCAGTGATATTTTCTCGTAGTTGGGCAGATTGAACACGACTGTTGGTAACGGATCCACTTCCGAAGTGTTAGGTTTTGTGAAAATTTCATTAAAACTAGCCATTCGTGAAATTGGTAAATGCCTACCAACGATGAAAGGTATCAACGTGGTGTTACTTCATCTATCAGGTAAGTGTCATAATATGGGTAGAATTATAATTAACTTGAACTTTTACAAACAATGTACTTTTTGTATTGTGTTTCTGTGACGTTGCTGAAACTTTCATTTAACACTAGTTTACTTTCAGTATTCAATGTAACTTTTGCTCATAGAAATGATTGTTATTTCATCATTTTGATGCAAAAAATGTGTTAAACTGACAATAAATATCACCAAACATTATATTAAAGTGTTGCTTTTAAACTTTTAAAACTGTTGTCGAAGGTTCAGTAATCTCGAAATTTAATATTTTTCTCAACCTTCCAGATGTCTGCAGCACTGGCGTTTTATATCGTCTTACTTCGTCGAGCTCGTTCGTTTAGTTCATAGGATAGAGTTTGGTATTTTATAGAGAGTGACTATTAAATTTAACAACAAAAATAAGTTCGGATTTAATATAGACGATTCGGGAAGAAAATTGAACGGCGATTGTTTAGTCTTTAATTAATTAATTAAGTTTAATTAAATTGACTATTTATAACAGGTACTAAAACCCTGATATTTGGCTGATAGTAAGAAACGATTAAGGTTGATTTAAAAAAATGGTTTTGTCATTTTAAATATATTGCAAAAATAATCATTTCATTGCAGTTACTTATCGAGACCATCTGATCAATAATCAACGAATCAAAGTATAACGTATGAAGTTAGAATAAAAATAAACGATAAATAAAAAAAATGTTTGGGAAAAATAACATTACTTTCCTTACTGCCATGCTCTCTAGAGAGAAACAAGGATGTAAAGAAAAATTAATTGAATACCCGGCGAAGGAAACAGGATCGCCCAAAGGTGATTAAATAAATAAGAGAAACAACAAAAGGACAAAGGACCGCACGACCGCGTTCCCACTATATCTCCTATGTTGATGAGAAGCTGTAAGTAGAGATGGTTATGAAGGATCAACCCCTATGAACAAACACTCGACGCATCCACCATATCTCACGTCCAGTAGGTATTAAATATCTCTGACCGGTGAACTGGTGGGTAGCTCAAGTGGAGAAAATAGGCTAGAAAAAATATGAGGTTATTACTGTTTACACCAAATAAACAACGTAAAATAAATACCAACGTACCAGTCATTATACAGTGGCCAATTGAGAAAGGATAATAATTAATAGAAGAAATACTTATAAAAACGGCTATAACGTTACTAAATTAAGGGGCGTTGCTTTACGTAGCCCTGTGGGCGTACGTTATCAAGACGTAATGTCGCTAGGGGCACTCAGATAAATATAACCAAACTGAGTTGTGTCTCTACTGATTTATTTCGCTGTATTTTTGTCAAAACACTTGTTAATTTGTGAATTAATGTAAGTTTAAATGATCTGATAATGAATCAATAATAATTCATACTGACAATATTTAAAATTAAAAAGAATATATTTCTAAATTCCAGTTGGGACCGTTTAAAATATTTCAGGTTTTTGTGGTCCTCGGACAGATTAAAAAATATAAACTCCCACAAAATCCTACACTTGGTGATCCCTACATTTTTCCTTTATGGTTACGGGCGTAACATCATTCTCAGCCCTAAATCAATATTATGGAAAAAAAACTATAAAAAAGTAATAATTTTAATGCTACATTTTGGCAATAATTATAATCGACCTTTTTCACGAAAGGGAGAGCGAAAAACTGGCTTCCGATTATGTCCAATAAATCTGAACCCTCAGTTCTTCTCTCTCCCCCCACCCCTCTCTCTCGTTCTCCTACTTTTTATAATAGGTAACAGAGTCCTAATTTACCTTGTATTGTAGTATGTCAATATAATTTTAATTTGTCCCATGTGGTTTACTTACTTATTTGCTTTAAATCCTTTTGGCTGATAGAGACTTGTCTCACGTATTTATCAATAACGTCAATATTATTACGTTGCACCTTTCGAGATTTATATTTGAAAAATATTCATATATTTATATTTATTTTCATGTACATTTATTGACACTCATGGTTTATATGTGTTGTACTATATAACAATTTTTAATGACGTCAAAATAAAAGTCTATTTATCTGTCTTTCCCTCACATCATTCCTCTCTATCTTATTTTCGCTGGTATGAATATCACGATGGTACTTTAGAGGGATCAATCAGATTACAGTAATTTTTTCTTAGTGAGGTGGAGTGACTCTACCCTTACCCATAGGTGCTATAGATCTTCGGTCGGGAATTTAATGTAAAACCGAAATCAGTGCTCAAAGATTCACATTCGCTTGGCGATTGTTAGGGTAACTACGGTTATACCTGCGAATACATTGTATAAGTACTTAAAATCGCTAGTCCCGCTTTCAAGCACTCAGACAGGTACTCCAAAGTCTGGCCAGGCCCGTCTTCCGCGAGGACTTTGCAGAAACGCCGGAGTGTCTTGCCTGAAGATTCTAGCAGCTACTTACTCCCAGTACTATAACCACCAGTCCTTATTGGTAGTTGTTAGTTGGTACTACTGGTAGTTGGTAGTTGGTACCAGTGTCAATTACTAACTCTACTAGTTCGAGGAGATCCCGACCATCCTACGTAAGTGAGCGTGACACCCTTTAGTTCGCTACATCATAAACGTACTGTACCGGTGATGAAACGACGCCACTGTCTATTCCAGCATCGCCGAGAAACTTCGACTCGAGCCTCGATGTCTACTAGATTGTTCTGGACTTAATACTCGATTCGAGAAATCGCGCGGAAGCGTACATAAAAAGACAGGAGCCGAGCGGTAGAGACAGAGAGACCGAGACCGAGAGTGAAGGACATCGAGAAGCGGACGAATTCCTACCTGCGACTAAATACGTGGCATATAAATTAGTCTATAAAGTTAGTGTAAATAAATTACATTTAGAATAAGAAAATAAATTGCGTTAAGAACAATAAGTGGACAATTAATTTGTGTGAACCCGCGTAAAATGGAACAAATTGGTGTCAGAAGTGCGGGATTATTAGTGACAGACAAATAAATTGGGACAATGAAGAAACTCTGTGAATTAAAAGTGGCGGATTTGAGGCGGGAGCTGGAGGAAAGGGACATCGACGCTACGGGCGTAAAAGCAGTCCTGCAGAAACGCCTGAGGGATTATTTGATTGACAATGGGGAAGATCCGGAGACGCTCGAGTTTGAGGAAGAGGGTGAGCGTCTTTTGAACAACAGAATAGAAGATCTCCGCGGCGGCCTGGACAATAAAATAGAGGATCTCCGCGGCGGCCTGGACAATAAAATAGAGGATCTCCGCGGCGGCCTGGACGATAAAATAGAGGATCTCCGCGGCGGCCTGTCAAGCGAAATAGAAGATCTCCGCGGCGGCCCGGACGATAAAGTAGAAGATCTCCGAGGCGGTTTGATAAACGAGATGAAAGATCTTCGCGGCATCCTGACAAGTGAAATAGAAGATCTTCGCAGTGGTCTCGGCGGTCTGGAAAATAAAATGAAAGCGCAGAAGGAGGAACTAGAAACTAAAATAAGGGAACTGGAGGCGCGCTTGGCAACGAAAGAGGCAGCTAAGGATTTCAAGATGCCGGAGGTGAACCTCAAGGTAACACCAGTTGAAGAGCCGTCAAAAGAGAACATCGGAGCCTCGGCACGTTTGAAACCACCAACTTTCGACGGCAAAACATCGTGGCCGAATTATTTGAAACAGTTTGAGGCTGCAGCCAAGGCCAACGGCTGGACACCCAGAGACAAGGCAGGAGCGTTAACGGTGGCGCTGCGGGGAGACGCTCTGGATATCCTGCAGACAATTACACCGGAGGAGGAAGGCGACTACGATGGGCTGGTGAAGCGTCTGGAGATGAGGTATGGACAGGCGCACTTGGAGCAGGTCTACCAGTCGCAGATGAAGACCCGGAAGCAGAAGGCGAACGAGAGCCTCCAAGAGTTTGAAGCCGACGTAGCCAGACTAGTTCGCTTCGCGTATCCGACGGCTACCGACCACCTGATGGAGTGTCTGACTATTCAAACGTTCGTCGATGGCCTGCGAGACCTCGAAATTCAGAGGACGGTGCGGTTGGCGCGCCCTAAGACCCTGATAGATGCCCTGGCCATCGCGTTGGAGTTTGAGGCTGCTACCGAGGCCTCCAAATGCCATGGTCGGGTAAGGGCTCTCAATGAGGCTGACAGTTCCAACGAAGGTGCCAGGGAAGACTCCATTGAGCAACTGGTCAACGCCGTTAAAAGCCTGGTGGAAAACAAGCAGACAAGACCCGTCCGCTGTTGGAATTGTGGTGAGGTTGGCCACCTGCGTCGTTCCTGTAAACGACCGAGGAAGGAGGGACCGACTGCGCAGGAGAAACAGGAAAACTAGAACGGGTCGGCTCCGAGGGGGCAGCTTCGACCCGACATCCGCTTAAAGACCCCCTAGTTTCTGTAGCTTCCCTACGACATCATAGTGGCAGTGTCTACGTGGACGGTATAATCGATGGGGTGAAATATGCCTTATTGGTAGACACTGGAGCAACCAGGACGATCTTGAGGCCCGGAATACTTGACACCAAGCGAAGGAAGCTACTTAAATCCAGATGGCGGCTACGAACAGCTACGGGCGAAGCGGCCACCGTCCACGGGGAAGTCGATGTGGAATTCAAGATCGGAGCAGTGAAGTTTCCACACCGAGTGATTGTGGCGGACATCGAGGAGGACGTGATTTTGGGAATGGACGTAATGAATAGCCACGGTATCCAACTGGACTTTCAACGTCGCGTATTGAGGGTAGGTCCAGAAGAGATATTTCTCCATCCTCAGAGGGAAGTCGTTGGACGAGTAATTGTGGCCGAAGACGCGACTGTGCCTGGAAGGAGTGAGTCGGTTGTGGTTGCTAGACTCGACGGCGTCGTAGAAAAGGGGTTCCCAGTTATGGTGGAACCCTGGAACCACGATGTGGAGGTCGGCCGAGGCGTTCTTGTGGGCAAGGCGTTGGTGTCACTGGACGACGAAATTCCCATTCGAGTAATTAACGTCAACGATTACCCCGTGACTCTCAAAGGGGGAACCAGGGTAGGGACCTGCGCACCGGCGATGTCAATAATCCGCCAGGTAGCAGCAAGTGCGACACCGGATTCTGCTAACCTAGACAGGGTGACTTCGGCTGCCTGCCACAACCTCCAACCTCTTCAGAGGAAACAGCTGAGTGACCTATTACATCGGTACCGAGCCATTTTCATTCCCGAAATTGGTAAAACCCGAAGGACCGACATCGTCAAGCATAAGATCGACACGGGCGATGCGAAACCCATCCGACAACCTGCCAGGAGACTGCCCCAAGTAAAACGGGAGATGGCAGAGAAGATCATCCAAGACATGGAAAATGAGGGAGTGATCGAGCCATCTAATAGCCCCTGGGCGTCTCCGGTGGTTTTAGTAAAAAAAAAAGGATGGGAGCACTCGGTTCTGCGTAGATTACCGGAGGTTGAACAACGCCACGAAAAAGGACAGCTATCCGTTGCCTCGCATCGATGATACGCTCGACACGCTCTCAGGATCAAAACTCTTCTCTACCCTGGACCTGAAGAGTGGATACTGGCAGATCGAAATGGATCCCGCTGACAAGGAGAAGACGGCGTTTTCAATTGGCACAGGGTTATGGCAGTTCCGTGTAATGCCTTTTGGGTTGTGTAATGCGCCTGCGACCTTCGAGAGGCTAATGGAAAGTGTGCTGAGGGGACTCTCTTGGAAGACGTGCTTGGTGTACTTGGATGACATTATCGTGGTTGGCAAGACATTCCAGGAACATCTGGTGAACTTAGAGGAGGTGTTTAAGAGACTCCAGGCAGCGAACTTGATGTTGAACCTGAAGAAATGTCACCTGATGCAAACAAGAGTACATTACTTGGGCCACGTGGTTAGCAGCGACGGAGTGGAAGTGGATCCGGAAAAGGTCCAAGCAATCCGACAGTGGCCCACTCCGAGGGATAAGCATCAAGTGAGGAGTTTCCTGGGCCTCTGTACCTATTATCGTCGGTATGTCCGAATGTTCTCGGACATAGCCAAGCCCCTAACACGTCTAACGGAGGGAAGGCGAGCTTTCCAATGGGACGAGGATTGCCAGGCTGCTTTCGACACACTGAAAGAATGTCTGACGACCGCTCCAATCCTGGGGTATCCAACAGAAGAAGGTCCATTCATCCTGGATACGGACGCCAGCAATGTCGGCATTGGAGGAGTTCTGGCACAAGTACAAGACGGGCAGGAACGCGTCATCGGGTATTTCAGCAAGGTCCTGTCCAGGCCGGAGAGGAACTACTGCGTTACTAGGAGAGAGCTCTTGGCAGTAGTGAAATCCGTGGAGCACTTTCACAAATATCTCTACGGTAGGCGGTTTTTGCTAAGGACGGACCACGCAGCCTTGAAGTGGCTTTTACAATTCAAGAACCCGGAAGGCCAAGTTGCGCGATGGATCGAAAGGCTGCAAGAATACGACTTTGGCATCGAACACCGAGCCGGGACGAGCCACCGGAATGCCGACGCCCTCTCCCGGAGACCCTGCTCGTCGGAGTGTCAACATTGCACCCGTGTAGAGAAGAAGGAGGCGGTGGTGTACAGAACCACGGTCGTGAGTGAGGACTGGTTACCTGCCGACATCCTGCAGCAGCAAGACCGCGACCCGGAACTCCAGAAGATCAGGAAGTGGAAAACAGAGGGACGGCGACCGAGCTGGCAAGAAGTGGCTCCATTTTCCAGAGTCCTTAAGTCGTACTGGGCCCAGTGGAAGTCCCTGGTACTCGAGAACGGGGTACTGAAAAGGGCACTCGAGAACAATGAGGGCACCGAACGAAGGATGCAGTTGGTTATCCCCAGGAGTAAGGTGTCGGAGATACTTCGGCTGGTGCACGACGAGGCCTCGGGAGGACATTTGGGTGTGACGAAGACCCTGCAGAAGGTGCGTGACCGCTTCTATTGGGTTAACTGCTCCAACGACGTGAGGGATTGGTGTCGAAGATGTGCCACTTGCTCCGCCAGTAATGGTCCACATCGTAAGCCGAAGGCGCCGATGCGTCAGTACAACGTCGGGAGTCCCTTCGAAAGGATCGCCCTGGATATTACGGGGCCGTTCCCAGTGACCAGCAATGGGAACAGGTACATCTTAGTGGCCATGGACTACTTCACGAAGTGGGTAGAGGCGTACGCGATCCCAAATCAGGAAGCTGCGACTGTGGCAGACGTCCTGGTGAAAGAGTTGATCAGCCGTTTCGGGGTACCGATGGAGTTACACTCCGACCAGGGCCGCAACTTCGAGAGTGAACTCTTCCAAGGAGTCTGCGAGAAACTGGGCATTCGCAAGACCAGAACGACGGCGTTACATCCCCAGTCTGATGGCATGGTCGAACGAATGAACCGAACGATGGGCAAATACCTCTCGAAGGTAGTATCTCAACACCAACGAGACTGGGATCAACACCTTTCCTTCTTCTTGATGGCTTACCGATCAGCGGTAAATGAATCCACTGGGCAATCCCCGGCCAACGTTCTCTTCGGCAGGGAAATGAGGCTCCCGTGTGACCTGAAGTTTGGGTGTAGACCTGGGGAAGACCTGGCAGGAGAGGATTACGTTACCAAGCTCCGGAGGAAGATGGATGAAATTCACGAGTTGGTTCGAGGCCACCTCAGGATCGCCAGTGACCGAATGAAGGATCGGTATGACGTTGGAGCGGACGACGGCCTTTACAACGAGGGAGACTTAGTGTGGCTCTACAATCCACAGAGACGACGTGGACTCTCGCCGAAGCTGCAGAGAGCGTGGGAGGGCCCCTATGTCGTCAAGGCCCGTATCAACGATGTCGTCTACCGAATCGTTAAGGTCCCTAATGGAAAACCCAGGGTGGTGCATTTTAACCGGTTGGCACCGTATGAGGGAAACCACGACCTGGAGGAGCAAGTCACACGGGTTCAAGGAGAGGAGGTGGAGCTGTCTTTCGAGCAGTTCATGGGCGCCTATGGAGGCACAGGGAAAGCGAGGTTCGGCGTCACTAGGGAAGAGCATCGTAACCTGTTCGAGGTGCCCGAGGACTATTCGTTAGCACACTGTGTCGCCCAGGATTTGAAGATGTCCCGAGGGATAGCGACAGTCTTCAAACGGAAGTTCGGTAAACTCGATGAGTTAGAGCAGCAGGGCCCGGCAGTCGGACGCACCTTGGTGATAGAAGATGACGGTTCTCAGAGGAGGTCGGTGTTCTACTTGGTCACCAAGAAGAGGTCATACGAGAAGCCAACGTATCAAGATGTATGGAACACTCTATGTGATTTGAGAGTGGTTTTACTCGGTAGAGGCATTGGAAAGCTGGCCATCCCAAAACTGGCGTGCGGCTTGGACGGCCTGGACTGGAGGGTCGTGAGGAATATGTTGGAAGTACTGTTTAGGTTCACCGACATTGAGATTCTGGTATGTTCTTGGGCCCCTGGCGGATACCAGAAGGAGAAAACGGTTGACTGCTATTTCCACCAATCCTCGCGATGTAAAAATGGGTCCAGCTGCAGGTTCCGACATCGGCGTGACGGAAGAACGTTTCGGGACGAAACGTTTTTTTTAGGGCGGGGGCAGTGTACCGGTGATGAAACGACGCCACTGTCTATTCCAGCATCGCCGAGAAACTTCGACTCGAGCCTCGATGTCTACTAGATTGTTCTGGACTTAATACTCGATTCGAGAAATCGCGCGGAAGCGTATATAAAAAGACAGGAGCCGAGCGGTAGAGACAGAGAGACCGAGACCGAGAGTGAAGGACATCGAGAAGCGGACGAATTCCTACCTGCGACTAAATACGTGGCATATAAATTAGTCTATAAAGTTAGTGTAAATAAATTACATTTAGAATAAGAAAATAAATTGCGTTAAGAACAATAAGTGGACAATTAATTTGTGTGAACCCGCGTAAAATGGAACAGTACATTACTTTCTGCCCATAATAAAATTTTGTGGAATTGTAGACTCAGGTATTGTATACTTCAACCGATTAGTTGTTTGGATTGTTTCATCTAATTCAAATCTGTTTTATTACATCATTATTTTTTAACAATTAGGCGTTTTCGTCACTCAATTTAATCGATTTGAATATTAATGGATTTTGTATGTGATTTTGCTTTTCTCCAATAATATATTGTTTAATTGGTTTGAGTTAATTTCTTAACGTTTTACACTTTCTCATACTCTAGTGTTGAACGAGACTGTTAAGAATAACGCAGGTAAGTGGATTGATATTATTATTTTCATCAATTTGATGTGGGGTAACATGTGTCGAATTTTAAAATATCCTCGTAAATTAAATATTTCATTCCTCGAATACCCACCGAACTGATCCTAGTTTTGGAACTAATTCTGGTTATCGTTAGTTAGAGTAAAGACTGATAAATCTCATCTCATCTCAGCCGTTTTCTATCCATTGGATATACCTAGGCCTCTCTCATTTTTGACCATGTAATTCTATTTTGTGCTCATCTCAAATGGACTGATAAATAAGTAGCACAATATGAAATTGTTTGAAACTTCTGTAAGCTAAATAGAACTCTATAGGGGAAAATTTAAAACGTTGAAATTATATGAAAATCCTCTAAAATCTTCCTTCAAGATTCAAAAAATTGCAGATAAATTATTTGCAGCTCTTGTAAGCTATCTAGGTTTCCTTTGAAAGCAATTTGGAACCTTTTAAATTTTCGTTCAACATTCTTTCAAGTTTTCTAACGTGCAGAATAAAAATGGAAAAGTATGAAATTTTCATAAATATTTTAGATTCAGTTTTATAGCTATTCTTTCCTTTCAGAATTATAAAGAAACCAGTTCGATATTTTCCAGTGTGCTATTCCTAAAAGAGACTAGAAGTGCTTAGGAACTCAAAATTTTATTTGATTTGAAGCCAGGCAAGCTTTTCAAACACAAATAAGTTGCTACATTGTTGCGCCACTGGTCGACAGATTGCTCGATATTTTGTAGCAATACTGAATTTAATTATAATAAAAGTTCACTTAATTCACATAATAAAGACTAAATTCTGGCGCGACAATTTATTGAAGAATGTCTCCCGTTTCGTTTCGCGACTGAACAAATTAATTGGGAATATTACTAAAGAGTTAAGCTGGAAAAGTCGTAATGGAACGAAATTTATCATTTTAATTATTGGCATACTTGCAAAGGTTCGTTTATCTCTACGTATCTTTGATATACCTAAAGAGTTCAACAACGTAGGGACGCACCTGCCAGATGTCTATGTGTATAAAATCATAAAAATATCAAAAAATTTGTGAATAAAAAATGTAATTGTATTTGTATAATCAATAAATTTAATTAGTTCATAAGAATATTTGTATAATCAATAAATTTAATTAGTTCATACGAATGAATTTCGAAGTTTTCGTTTTTTTAACACTTTAGGCTATTTGTACATAACAATTTGTATGGATTCGCTCCTATATTTTATATTATGACTAATTTATAATTTTAATTAAATATTCGAGGTTACATCCAAATAAAATATCAAATTGCATTGCCCAATTGATTAGTTATTCTGGGATTATCCACATCGAAAATACATATTACTTTCCATAATTGTGCCTTATAAAATTCAGACACGACTAGTACAAGGTCGAGAAAAATACGAGTTCAAGTAAACTCATATTGCTCAACCCCGTTTTCTCATATTTGCTTATTGAGGTTATTTCATCATAGATTTCTCGTAGTTAACGTTAAATCGATTAACTAATTCATTACCTAGGCGCATATATTATTTTTCTCGAAGCGATTCCAATATCTTAACGTACCTGAAAGTGTACTTACGTTTTGGTCTAAAGGGGGGGAGGAATAGGTGAAACTCTATTACATGAGCGTGTGTACTTGAACGTAGAACTGCACTTATCGAAATGCCATTCATATTGATATCTCTTCTGCGATTATTGTTTTCTCTCTCGACTGCTTGAAATTTATGACAGATTAATCGACGAGTCTGCACTTTCAGTCAACACAAAGAGCGGCGAGTTTATTTGAAAAATTGATACCACAAAGTAAGCGCTTTCTTTGCCGTTTCCGCATTTTATCATCGACAGGTTGAATTGCACTTCAGATTATTCAAAAGCGACGTAGACGTGATGGAAGACGATGGAAGAGATTTAATCCAAATAAAAATGAAATAATGAAAAATGAGAACACTTCTGCAGATGACGAGAAAATAAAATAAATCGTAAAAATCTAACCATTTGAAATCAGTTGAACATGTCAAATAAAACACAACGTGTTAAAGGTAATAAGCGCAATATCAATCTATCAATAGAATGTTCTACCTTTTGTTTGATGATTGGTTAGTGAGAATACGTTAATAGTGAGCCGTATGAAACTTTGGTTATACTACCATAAGGCTTAATAAACATTGCACCAATAACAGAACTAATTATGACGTTATGTAAAAACTAGTGATCGTATGCCTAAAATATGAGGTATAACTCCAATACATGCAAATTACAGAAAAATATATCTAAATTTGTGCAACTATGGGAAGTACCTACTAATCAAACATGCAACACAAATCATTTTTTATCATTCAAATGAGTATATCATATCACATAAATAAGTAGGAGATAGGATATTTTTTCAAAAGGCCGAGGATAATAATTAAAAATATTAACAGGTATTCCTATTTATTACGATAAATAACTAATTACTTTTCATTATTCTCATTAACGAAATTTACTCGTAGATGTTATTGCTTCAAAACGAGAGAAATTTATTTTTATATAGCGTGGTGTTATTGGACACTATTTAATGTTTAGCATTTTTCTGCTCCCGTTAGAATTTCGCCGTCATGAATTCCTAAATCAACTTAACGTAAAATACTTTGGTTTGATTTGTGAAATAAGATGTGCTCAGTACAAACCGATGGTGTTAATGAAAAGATAGTTCAAAGAGGTACGTCTCGCTCGTTTGATTTTTAGAAATGAAAAGCGTTTTGAAGAACGAGGGTAAATAGGTGTTATTTTTCTTAGGCGGGTCTAATTAACTGTTATTTTGAATCGGCTTCTTTTGTAGAGAGATTTTCAGTTCATGTAAAAGAGGAAAGTAAATTAATTAAATCAAACGAAAAATAGTGCAGTTAATGCTCTGCCAACAAGGGTTCAAAAGTCGGAAATTAGAATTATTTCGGAAACTTGGCAAGCTATTTTATACAGTACCGAATAAATTTAAAAAAATATATAACGATAATCTAGAAAGATGTGTAAGTATTATTTTCTTTAACGTGTATTTTCTGTCCGCATATACCATTCCCTCTGCTATCCGCATTTTTATCTCCATAACTTTTTTAACAATGGGAAAAAATCGACGTGCCTGTCAGTTTGTTCGCCGTTCTAAAAATAGACCATTACCTAAATATATCCCAAGAAAGGTTTCGGTACGTGAAGAGAAAACGCTTATATCATGGTTTTAAAAAAAGTGATACGTGCCTTTTGTTTAGTTTTCCTATGAGCATTTATAAGAGTTTGTACTCATGATTGATTCCCTGCGTAATACGTCTGATATTGGACAAGCGACTGGAAGATATAACCAACTGGTGAATTCATCAATAAGTAGTTTTCTCTATTTGATACAATCACAAATAAGTTAGTCGCTGTTATTGCACTGCTCTTTTAATCTCCATATTTCATGCGTTCTTCCCTTAGTACTCATTACACGTCTTGGAATAATTGTCAATTGTAAGTAGAGCGACACCTCATGCTTTTCTCCTTTGGCGCCGCCGCACATTCGATCCTCGGTGTTTACGAGATGTGTGTTTACCATTTACTAAGTGAGTATTTTGCTCATTACTCCCCTAGTAATGGCATATTTTCCGATTTAGGGGATGTTTAGTAGAATTATTTATTAGCAAAGTACCTTGATAACACTTTGTTCATTTTGTATATTATCTTGTAGATTATTTTATGATTTTTTCTCAATTTAGAACGGTCATGAAGACAATTCTAGACGAAAGCAGATAATGTTAGTGTTCATTTCAGAAATTAAATTATAACATGATACTATTACACGAAAATCAATGGTGTCTTTTATTGAATTGTTAACATCACTGTAATGAAATATAAAATGCAAGGCTCAAATGAAAATTCAGGTATGACTAGTGATTACTTCAGACTTCAGACTTCAGATATATATATATATATATATATATTTGTGCCAACAAAAAAATATGAAAGATTCCCTTTTGGGAGCTACATTCACAATGTGACACTACGGCTTGCTAATGTCAACTATCACTAATTACCTCGTCAAAAACTACAATTTAAAGGTAAAAGAAATAATGATGGTCAAGTACTTGCAAAATGAAAATATCACGAGCTAGCCGCCTGAAGGGCAAAAATGGTAACAATCGACACGTGTTTCTGCTTGTTAGCTTCATCGGGATGGTTTAACCACAGTTGTGGTAAAGGATATTTGTAGGCAGAAATGTGCTTCTTGCCGATTTTCACGTCACTTTTGGTAGTGCTTTCTACAAGTTCTCAACATTGTTTACAACTGTAGCTGAACTATCCTGATGAAAATAACAAGCAGACACACGTGTCGATTTTTACCATATTTACACTTCGGATGACTACGTCATGTTATTACCATTTTGACATTTGACATTTGACACTAATTAATTATTTTACCTCTATGTTTATATATATTTTTTCGAACATAATTGGCAAAATGCTCAAAGAATTTTTGTTAGTTATCTTCAAAATCCTTACATTACCAGGAATATTTTGGGTTATATGTTAGCGAATACAAGGTAATTTTGTTGTTTTCGGGGTTAAGATAAAGGGAATCGCAAAATAAGAACATTACAATGGCTCTGATGATACTTATATTCTAAAATAATTTCGTCCTTTATAGAAATTTTGTAGTGAAGGTATACGTATTTGTCGGAGTGATGGTTCTTGTAGGATGCACTGGCATTAGATTAAAAGAGATTAGTAAAAGATTATACACAGTTTCTCGGTAACTGCACTAGTAAAAAAATTAATTTTTAAATCAACAATATTGCAACAAAATACGCCGCTTGCCTGATTTTGACATCTCATTGCACTCAGGAGGTTGGAAGGATGGCAATCTTAACCTATTTTACCGCTGGAATATTCATTGTTTTTCGCAAATTTGTTGAGCATAAAAATAGTTTTGACAAAAAATGTGTAATTTAACAAAAACGTATTATTAAAAATTACATGTTAGGTTTGAATTAGGAAATGCTAAATCCTACTTTTTCAACATTTTATTTTGCCCATAACAGTCAACCTTAATGAAGGTATTAATAAATTATAAAATATAGGTTATTACACCAATTTATATTTTATGTTACGAACTAAAAAGTCGAGATCAAATATGGATAACAAATTTGTCGGTATAAATTATAAATTTCCTAACTTACATTTCAAAACAAATTGATTCTTCTTGACCGTCCTTCCCCTACTTTCTATTAAATAATATTTCTTTAACAAAGTAGTAGCAACAACTTCCAGTTGCAACAACAACTCATTTAAACAAACGATGAGAAAATTATAACTTCAACTAATAAAATTTTAAACTGTCACCATCAAATCTTCCATATTTGCATTTTTAAATAATCTGAAATCGAAATTACAAGGTTATTCACGGTCGCAATAAAAAAAGAATATACGTGTGTACGATGCGTGACGTAGCGACACATTTTTGAAGCAGTTTTCTTCTAATGATAATGAGCAGCGATTCTCCTGATGTATATAACTACGACCCATTGTACTATTACGATCCATCAGATGTATATTTACGTTGTGGAAAAGAATTTAGCGGAACATAAAATTTTGTAATAAATTAATGGAGAAAGTTAAGGAAATACCGAATTCAACTTTTAGTGAGTTAACATTGTATTGGGTATTAAATTTGGTACTTTCACTTTTACGTTATATTTTAAAGTGATGTGAGTTTTCCATTTTGGCGGTTCTTTATGTTAATTGTTCAGAGAGTTATGATATTTTCATATATACGTGTGTTATTATTCAGGAAAAATTTGCTAGTTAAAGAAGTTTATAAACAAAATAGATAAGCAGAACGTTCCACCCAAAATCTATACACTGCAACATAACTGACTGCTATTAACATAGAACTTTAAAAATAGTATACCTAGAAAGTGCTTTCAAAAGATATCTATAGTAGACTCAAAACAAATCACATATGACGTCATTCAGGATCAATGATCTCCCCATTTATTCAGTCAAATACATTATCTACCCCATTATAATATAATTTCAAAATCATGAGTGGGCTTAAGCGGAACTGATCCCCAATTGGTCAGAGTTTGTTTTCTGTTGACTTTTCAACTTACAGTATTTGAATTCTTAACAATTGGAACAGACAAAAATTTTTTATTCTCCATTGGTGTAAGGTCCTATGATCGACACGCCTGCCCGTGGCTGTGTTAGATCGACATTTCGAGGGATTCCAGGAAAATGAGGCCGACTTTGCAAGCGTGTAGGGGTTTCGCAGGCATCCAGGTACCGCGAAGATTCGTCAGACCAGATCACTTCATAAACCTTCATGAAATCCGGAAAAACGTAAGCGAGTATAACGCCCCTATTTCGCCACATTGTAAACGAGTCTATAATAATTTTGTATGTCCATTGTAAACTTACATCGGATATTAATCTCTATCGTTAATTAAATTTAAATCACTAATTTCTATTTCAGTCTTCACGAATACAGAGCTAATTAGATATGTGAACATTATCACGGGAACAAGTATCGTGCTCAAGTAATTACTGAAGAAAATTTCATATTAAAAGGAAACTTGCGAACACAATCATAGTGCCAACACAGCTTACGTTGGTGATATCGATTGCGTTAAAGAAAGTAAAACAAGCTTTCACAGAGATAGAGCAAGCACCTAATTCAATAATTTTGAAAGCTGCTAATGGCCTTGGAACTGTCTGAAAAATTCAAAAGAATTTTTAGGTGTATATTGTTTCAAATCCAATTTAGTAGTTAGTTGTGTATATCACAAAATTCCGTCTACCATTAATGGAAAAAAGAAAATTAGATCAATTACTTTTCAAAAATTTTAATATAATTCAGTGGATTACTCCTTCAATGAATTATCTATGAATTATTTTCGAAATATTAACAGGCCCTTGTTAAACAGTCGATTGACAGATCGATTTTGTTTTAAATTGTGATCATTATATCCTGCGATATTAGATAACATGATCGGTTTGAATTTTAGTTAACCAAAGATCTTCACACGAAGAAGACTTCGTCTATTGGCTCAGGTGCATGTGTCGATTTTAATATTATCACCGTCATAATTTACTGTTCGTTAAAAGTAATTAGTGGCAATCTAGAACTGTTAATAAGTTAGCCATAAAATTTCATGACATCATGAGAAGGAAGATTTATCAGTCATTGACATGTATTAATGCTCATATTCGTAAAATTTATAAAAATCTAAGTAAAATGAAAGTGGCTGGAAAATAAAATTAAACTTTCCGCTTTTCAACCTTCAGGGAATCCCCATTTTCTGTGACGATATTCCGAAGTTAAACTCGTTATTCACTCACGCTGTCTAAAAAGCAGTGCACATCTCGAACTTTTGCTTAGTTAATCTGTCACATCCAATTAATTTCACCCGCGATGTACATACTCGAATCATAATTAACCAGACTTATTTCATTTGGTTCCCCGAGGGAGGTCGAAGTAGGAATGAACTTAATGTTGTCAAAACTACAAATCCTTATGTCACATCCACTCGACAAGATAGTCAAAGGCTTTTCTATTTTGGTTAAGTTAGAATTAACGTAAGGTAACGTAAGGAACAAATAAAAAATTTGTTACCTGCTTGAATAATTTAATTTTGTTTGTTTAATTATGTGCATCGTATACAGCATCGTGTAATTGCCCATAAACAATTTGATTCACCGAATGAACGATTTTAATCTACATAGATGGAACCTAATTTGTTCAGCTACATTATCTGGTTAATAATACCTGGTTTCAAAATTATTATTTTCAAAGTCAGTGTTCAGAATACCATCACTGGTTTAAGGTGAGTATTAAATTTAATGCACTCCACGTTTTATTTTTATTTACTGCTTTTCGTTCGTATTTCACCGGAGTGCCTATTAATCAATTTCAGATGACCGTAAATTAACTCACCCGTTAGGTCAGTCTACAGCGGTTTTGACGGTTTATACCGTTGATTTAATTCGATAATCGCCAGTTCAAATGTTTCAAATCTGGTTCCACTAAACTCATTCCTAACTGAATAATTCAAATCGCATAACGGTTCCGGGCGTAACTGCCGAAAGAAGAGATTCGCCCCAAATCTCCTGGCCCGTGGAGAAAGTCCAAAAAAAGCGACGTGGAAATCCATACGTATATATTCCGATAATTTCGAGATGCTCGACACTTTTGAATAATATTATATTGGTCAAATAAAAAGGAGAAAGTCTCATATAAGGCGGAACGATCAAAATTACAGAAGAGAGGTACTCGTTAGAAAATGTTATCGTCGATAAAGTGGGTTGTTACGAGAAATTGTTATGCAAGAGGGATTTTACGCCTGCGACTTGGTTCATGGGTTTGCACTGAAACAATTGCAATTTCAAAGTTGTAGAAGCAGTTGCAGAAAATTTTAAAATCTTACGTAAAATGAAACGTAGCTGCAAAATACAATATGCCAAGTTATGCACCCACTCAATGACGATACGCTTTGTTCATTACTTTTTTCCGGTCAGAAGCAGGATATGTATTATAAATAAACTAAACACGGCTTAATTGAGTGGGTATAACATATTCATACTTCTCTTATTACATGATATTTCTCTTGCATTCTGTTCGTCAAGTTGTACTCTGTACTCACCTGAGGTTGTATCAATGGCATATTCAAAAATTGATGAGCATGTTTTAAATCCTGTACAAGACTACGAAAACCTCAAAGACTGCTTAAATTCAAATAAGGTCCTGTAAACCTGCTTCCTGTAAAGTGCATAAATCTGTAAGCAAAATATTTAGCGTATTTATTTATTTATATTATTAATTATTATTATTATTATTATATTTATTATTTATATTATATTATTTATATTAAATATTAGCGTATTTAAAATATTTAGGTATTTCTAGCGTATTTTAGGTTGCCTGGAGTGCTTTGCATCATCTGTTTGGTACCTCATAGATAACATTTAATTGCTCAAAACTGTGCCAGGTTTTTTAGATAATTTTCACAGGTCGTGTAAATCTTCCAGGTTGATTAAAAATTTTTAAGCATTTTTATAGATTCCATCTGAAGTTGTATCAATCGCATTGTCAAAAATATTTCCGTATCTTTCAAATTCTTTTCAAGACTAGGAAAACCACGAGGTCTGCTTAAATCAATTTTGTACTGTATGAAATTTGTACAGTATGAAACAAATTATGAAGAACGAAGTATATGTGTTTGTATATATATATCAGCAACATTTATTTTTTCGAAACTACTTCTACAAATTGTGTATTGCATTTTATGGTTTAAAATAAAGGTATGATCACTAATGTAGATTTTCATCAAACCAACAGGTTTATAAATTGAAAACCACAACTGCCAATATTATAAACTTAAGTAACATTGTTTTGATAAGTCAAAAATAATTGTACTCGCTCTTGGAAAGAACCAGAACTCAATTTCCATTAATATAACCAATGACATATGTTCCAATGACCTAGTTCCAATTCTAGGAACCCTAAACCCTTATGAATGCGGCAACCTTCCCTTAACACTCCACCCCTAAAGCCCATAGGGAGCATGTCCAACCTATTTTAGTTCCCCATCATTACTGCGTGGTTTTTCGCGCCTACTGTCCTAAACTCCTCGCTGTTGCTACAAAAAAGTAACCCCAATTGAGGAATGAAACGTTTCGTTTAATTCCCCATCTTTTAACCAATCAATGATCATTGTACTTTTTCTATTCAATAGTCTGTTCTTTTGCACCTGGCAGGATTGGTCTCTTCCCACTTCTCGAGCTTGAATACATTCTTCACGGGATTTCCTCAGAATTTCGGTTTTAATAATAAATAGTCATTAAGACAAGAATCTCTTAACCAAAACTTCTCCCGTTTAATAGGGCCCGCACCCTTTGGTTCTCAGTGTTCAAATTTTCAGCATACGTAGGTTATATTTTATCTGGTTACACTGCAAAATTAACAGAAATCGCATCAGTCAGAGAGAAGATATCGCAAGTTTCTTAAATTTAGTACTTTACCAAGCTGTAATTCTTTCAAAATTTTGTCAGAGTCGCACTCAGAACGGAAAAAATTATTTCACTTGCAAATCATTTATCTTAATTTGTCTACTAGTAAATATATTTCGTGAATGAATAATAAATTTTATACCATTGGAATTGTGAAAATAGTCTATGACCAAGCTCCAGGAAATGCGTAAACCCTGAAAAAAGAACTAGGAAATTTAATGATTTATATATGACTTGAATGATACTATCAAATGATGTGACTTACATGCACTGATTAGAAAATTAGACTACTTACAAACAAATCGCAAGTAACATGAAAACAAGTATCATGAGAAGTCTTTTACAGCCGCATAAATTATTCCATACGAGTTTTATTTGTAATGTTTTTGCGCAATGCATTATTGCTTTCGCATCAGGTAAATAATTTAATAGTAATGGGCATTATAAACTAGATTTAATCTAAAATAAATTTGCCACAACATGGATTTCTACATGGAGAAATTTTTCATGGGATTTCATAATGTAAAATTATTAAAAAACGAAATACAGTCAATTGTGTCTAGTTAAAAGTAAGCCCATATAAATGTTACGTGAAAGGAATATATTATTTTTTACGTGATTAAATTATGTGACTTAGAATCAGTTTTTTTTTTAAACATTCAAGCACATGATTTTCATACCAGTATGTTGACCACATACTTCACATAATTACCTAACTTCACATGATTTTAAAGAACATGTGATGAAATAAGAGATTACGTACATTATTGTAGAATTACAATTTACAAGTTGATAATTTTAATTTCATATTTTATTATAATTTGCAAAAGTAAGTAATTTCAAATTTTTTAAAATGAAATCTCTGCTAACATGGTGGTATGAAAATCACGTAACCAAATATTCCAAAACAACACTTTTTCCAACACGTAATTCGATAAGGCAAAAATAATGATATTATTTGAATGAAATTTTACCATGAATTTATTTTTAGCGGGAGTGAATTTTGTTAAATGATTTACTAATCCCAGGACGATTAAAATTTTTTTGTAGCAAATATGTAAAAAAAATTATTAGTTTTCGACAAAACATTGAATTCCAGGCGAATACTCCGGCTTTACATATTACCTTTTGATTGAAATAAAATTATTAGAAATATTTATTGCATCAGCGAGAAGGCGATTAAGTCAAGTTAAGTAAAGAAACAGCTTATTTAGGTACGACCAGTTAAGCGCGAGCATGGTTAACGTATTTAATGCAAGAGAATAATAACATAAAATGCTACCTGTCGCTCCTAGAAAGGTACTACCAGCAAAGATCTAAATTTTACTGAAATAAATTTGGTGACTTACAAAACTAAATAGCGATAGCTAAATTTTGACGATTAACACATTACAATAAATCAGGAAATACATAGAATGGAATGATACTCATAAAGTAAGAACCAATACGGAAATTCTTAATATTTCTGTAGGTCTTTTTGTGACTGGCTGAAGACCAAAATCTGTGAATTCTAATGGCATATTCAAATTCACCATAAAATATTTACATAGCCGAACTTGTTGCTCAATAATTGACTACCCTTAGCAATTTTCTTTCTGGAGCTTTTTCAGTGAATTGTTGAAGACTAAAGGGTGACGGGTATTTCTGACCTTAGATTCGTACTCAACAGGCAAAAGTACATTGAGTAACAACTAAGACAATTGAAATTACGACAGCTTTTGTTATTGCATTGTGCCTAGTTATTGTTCACGAAAAACACATTTCTAAGGTTATGTTTAGAGCGCTTGTTCACTTTTCATTCACTTTATTTTGAACTGAAACACCTTTACTGCAAACAGTTTCCCAATATTTTCAATTCATTCGTGTATAGAAATATATAGTATATACTATGTGAATACACTCAAATATTTATATCCACGTAAAGCAAGTGGAATAGTTTTTTGAAATTTTCTAGTGTTTTAATATTGAAAAATCTACTTATAGTTTTCTTGACGCGCCTACATGAGGCTTAATATTAACTGAAGATATTTTGAATAATAATTAAATGGTAAAATTCTAATTAAATGCAATATTAGTTCGTAAGCAATTGTAATATATTTACGGAAAATCCAGTCGACGAATACCACATATCACAAAATGGATGGCCTGTCAATTGGAACGGCTTTACTAGGTTTAAAAAGCACAAACTTCGTGGGGCCGCCTTTACAATTAGGGGTTTTGGGTTAGTTATTGGTGCGTCTTCGACTGGTGGGTTCGTCGATGGCCCACTCTTCTTATAAGAACAATTTCTTCATAACATTACAAATAAAAGATTATTAAATCCACATTTTATACATACATATCCATAATATTTAATACAAAATTTATGTTAAAGATTTAACTTTATCAAAATTAATACAATCAATATCAAAGTTTAAGGACTATGACTTTTTATTTTTGTGTGTTCCAGTTTCAGATGTAGTTTTCCCAGTTGATATAATTTGAAATTTTTCCAAGAATTTTTACCATATACAAATATAATATACTAATTACCAATAACGATTTCACTTTTTGAACTTAATTACAAAAAAAACCTTTTCTCCTTTTGAGATTGTATTTTTCAGAGGAAAACTCTTGCGTTAGTTAAATCTTTTGATAACGTTGCATTTCAGTTATAATTTTCAACCTTTTGCACTTTCACTTCACTGATGTGTGTTGAAACAAGCGAATTAGTAGCGAGTTTTTTGAAAACATATACGAGTATTTGATGTTACTACGACAATGGAGTTGTGGAAAACTGGTAGAAGACACCAATAGAAATTTATTTTGAAAACACATCACAACAACAAGACGACTAAATCATTCAAAATATTTTGAAACTTTTAAAATTCTAATTGCTGGAAAGTATTGATAACTTTAATGCAGAAACCATCAAAGTAGTAGGACGATATTTGTCTCATCCAGTAGCTAAAATTTTCAATAAAATTTAGGAACAGATTAACAGGGATTAATAAGATTTAGGAACAGACACTTAAGCAGGTACACTCATTTGTCACATCAATTTGTACACTCAATATCCGCGCGCAGGTATTTTCTCCTTGCGAGAATCAATATACCTCTTAAATAATTATACTGTATTATATTGTTGGTTCAGTTTTGTAAACGTAGTCAAATCTTGAATTATGCTTGCATTACAGACCACCAACCGACCCCACCACCCCCCCCCCCCCCCCAGAGAATAAAATGTTACAATGACTCAAGTAAGTATGTAGACTAGATTTTTTAAATTGTACCAGAAAAGTTGGAAACTATCAAGTTCTTTTGATATACTTAATCAATATGCGTTCTCGGAGGTTTTCTCCGGTTTTCTCATATTGGTGTAACCATTCCTAGCGACTTGAAGATTTTTTTTTAGGAGCCAGAATATGCCCATAATCTGACCAGGTTACTTCTTCAAATTTTCTTTGAAACATATTTGTCGCTTTTTTCTGATATCCTTCAACACACTGAATTCTAAATACATATATTAAGGAACAACTTTTGCCTTCTCAGTCACGCACTTTAATGATGTCGAGAGCCTACATACTTCATTTTCCGCACAAAGGAACAATCCAAAGCGAAGCCTGTCTCGGGGCGGGCCCATCTCACATTCGAAAAAGAAATTTCTCCGGTTAATCTCGCATCTAAAATCCAAAACATTCAATTATGTAAGGCAGAAATGCAATTACACAACACCACCTGATGAAACGAAGGAAAGATTAACGAATGGTACCGCAGCACCGGCCGGGCGCCTGCCTTGCCTCCCATACATTTCTCCTACTTTCGAGGCATTCACTGGGTACTTCCAGTACCAACCGCAACACTCTGCATAGTGCCGCGCACTTATTAACACTATTATTAATAATAGTTTGTTTATTGTTTATTGCAGTTTAACGTGGAGATGTTATCCGGTGCATGAGCTTCGATTGGTGGTGACGGTAGTGATGGTGTAAAAGTTTTTTTGTAACAAAACAATTAAAGCGAACAACTGGGCTGAGGTGTAATTAAGTTTTTTCATCATTGAGGAGAAATGGAACAATAATTGTTTGTTTTTCGGTGAAAATCTGATTCGGATTTCTAATTCTAATTTGGTGAGTAGTAAAAGTAAGATAGAGTGATAATAGCAAGACCTGACCTTATTCCGATTTTTTTTTCACTCGCACTTTCTTCTGTTGAAGAGTAATTATTAATTACGAATGCAATGACAGGTAATCTGAGTTCATTCCTTGCGTTGATATTACGTGAGATTTTAGTTAAATTATCATCGAAAGTGGGTCGTCGAGTTTATCTGTAATGCAAATTTGTTGTTCGGCTGGTTTTTCAGAGATTTTTTCTTTGCTTCGCTCGATTTCGCGATCGTTTTGCAATTTTACAGGATTTTATGCACGGGGGTTTAAACAGACAGTGCATTTATTATTAGTGATTACTAGTTTTGCTCTTCGCGTTAGCACAGATTTCTGCTTAATAAGAGAGAAATAAATATTTTACAAAAACATTGAAAAGGTACCTACCTTCCTCAAATTTAAAAGTGTACTTCACGGCATATTATCTCATTAGCTATTATTGTCAGTAATAACAAAGCAAATAAATAGGAGTAACTGTTGAAAATAAAATGACAAAAGCTTTATTAAAAAAATTATAATGTGGATTGATTTCCGGAGCTTAAATTATAAATAATACTTCGTAAGGTTCTGCAATTCTATTTATGTTACAATGTAAAAATATTGCTCCTCTATTTAGAACAGAAACTTTTTTAGTTGATATTGTGTGAGTTGGTTTTCTAAGGAATTTAGGCAGCCTCAAATTTAAATTAGATTATGAATGTGATGTCCTTATTTCTCTCGAAGTCATAGTCAAAGTGAGCTGTCACATAAAATCCCTACGAACGCGGCTCTTAATTACATGAAATAGTACAAATTCTCCTCTATATTTAAGATTGCAGAAAAATAGGAATAAATGGCAAATACATACAATTTTAAAACATAAAAATAGTAAGTTCTCATTGAAAAAAGATTCCTACTTCTTTTCTTAACTAAGTAATACATATTTATGCTCGTAGGTGAATTGTATCACGAATCTCGTTGGAACAAATTGCCTTTAGAGATGTGGACGAGAGAGTTTTGGACCCCTAGATCCATCCTCCCATAACACTAAAAAGGAATCAAATTTTAAGAAGCCTTAGACACATTTAAAATGCTTCATTTTCAGAACAAAAGCAGCAGGTGTTTATCGAATGAATGGAAATGTGTTTTTTAAATTTTTCAAGCTTGTGGGCCATGGTGAAAGCGTCATTAAAGCGGCAACATTTTTTAATGCGTTTCTTCCATTCTAACACTAACACAAGATTAATTTTGTTTCTTACATTGTATAAAAGTACAAAGCAAATTAATTTTCTGACTGGAGTGTTGCAACTGTCAAATATTATTTCATAATTTCCTCTGAAATTTTTAAATAGTGAAGTATTGATAAAATTCCAATAAACGCATAAACGCACTTATGATACTTCCTGTTATGGAATTTGTATGGCAATTAATGTATATTATTTTTATCATTTCTAATGCCTCAAGACACAGCAGATTGAAATTTTCTAATTTTATAAATTTAAATTTTTCGCCAGAAATTATTTAAACAAATGAGGCATCGTAGGTAATGCAAAACACTAAATCAATTTCAAATTAAAATTATCTTTCGAATTCTTTTAAGATTATTCGAGAGTTTAAGGGCTAGCTAAACTTGAATTTAGTGTATGCAATCTCAATTTTGAAGTCTCATTTCATATAGAGTTTGAGTTTCATAGGGTTCACAAGCGGTTTATATTTTAAAATTAATTTTGGTTCTGATATCGTGTCGTCAGCCAAGCATTACATTCACAGTGCTATATGGTGTAACCGGTTAAAATACTTAATATATCCCCAAGTCAATTTATAAGTCAAAAAACTATCATATAATAAATATAGATGATAACTGGAAATGATTTCCAGTTATATCCAACTGTAAAAACATTTCAATAACCATTTGATTTTATTGCAAAAACGGTTTGTGTTTCTTTTCTTAACTAAGTTATACATGGATCGTGCTACAGAACGATAGAGGTGATGGATGACACAACTTTGAGTATTTTTAGATAGGATATCCAATTCCAACCGCTTTTTCTTGCTGTAGAAACTAGCAGAAAGTGCAGAAACTTCGAACTATCGCACTAAGGTTTCGTTTCCGTTATTTGTTTCATATCTTAAATGGTAAATCATTATTTGTTTGTTTTGTTTTCCTCTTATATATCATTTATTGCTGTTTATTAGATTCCATCTTTTGTATTGTATTTATATTTTGTTTGTTATGTTTACTTGCTCACTTACTTTTTTATTTTTTCATATAAACACTAATAGTCCCAGGGTCAGAAAAACCTGTTTTGGAAAAAATATCTGTACATATGTCTGTATGTCTGTGTATATGTAGACTCTTTATCAAATACTGTAAGGGCTGAGAAACTAAAGCTTTGAATTTTGGCTTGGTTCCGTATTGGCTTTGGTATACCGTTTAGATTTAGAGAATCGGAGAAGATTTACCACAATATAAGATTTAACTCTATTATACACATACAACAATGGAATAAACATTCAAAGTAGAACAAAACTTATTTTGGGGTATGTCGATTCAAAAAACCCAAATAAGACACTTTTCCATTATATCCATAGTTTAAAATTAAAGTTTAAACCATTTTGTGATGCATACATGCACAAAAGTTTCTTCAAAAGCATAGTGTGAGCTCAGAGGGGCTGAAAACGCCTAGAAATTCTAATAACTGAAATTGGAAAAATCGACCCAATCACAATACTTTTCATATCCCTTATTTTGTCCTTTTTCTCCATTGGAGACAACGTCAGATATTTGTAAACTATTTCTAGACGCATTTTTGCAACTTAAAAGCGTAGCATTTCTTCATCGGTAGTCTATCTTCCATTCAGCTGGTATTTTCCATTCTAATATATGCATTGAAATCGCCCATTGCCATTTGCCAGATTTGCTTTTGAGTTCTTTGATTCTATGAACTAAATCCTTTTTTATTCCTGGAATCGTGCCTCACGTAACACAAGTATTTGAATATTTGTTTTTCTCTCTCATTTAAAGTTTGTTTCAATTTCCGGGTGTACAGTACAGTTCATATAGGGATTGTTTCAAAATAGTGACGTTTCTTATTTGGAAGATTTTATGTAATTATGTTTTTTAATGTATTTTTCTCAATTCATGGATTTACCGTGTTTTTAAATGGCTTCCACTCCATCTTGCATAATGGTTTGAGCTCATCATAATGAGAAAACCAGTGTGCGCAACCTACTAAAAATTTTAAAGCAGTTATATACTGTTCCTGAGAAATATCGTAAAATATTGCGTGGAAGAAATTTTAATGCGCAATTGCTTACTATTTTTTATCACTTAGCTCGAAGCTTTTTAATAAAATAAAATCAACAACATCATCAAAATTCATCGTATATCCAATAGTCACCATCATTTTGCCCCAATTATTTACTACATGTCTGTCTGCATTAATAAAGTAATCATTAGTAATATTGACAACTAGATGAAACTGTTTTGAGAACCATGCATATAAAACTTGTTAAGCCTCGTTCTAATTTTATTTAGTTCTCACACTTGTCAAACTGTCATGCATTCATTAGCCTCGTAAATAATGATTGCGTCGTTAACATCTCGCTGATTTTGTGATTCCGTAAATAGTACATAAAATTTCACTTTTCCTCCACGCTGCGCCGTTCTTACGGTTTTCAACGGATCCTCGTAAAAATCCCGCAGATCTCTTTCGCGTACTTTTACTCGCCTATTGTGCAATCACCGTGGCGTTACTGGCAAATTAGTACTTTTTACGATCCGACTACCTACCAGAGTGTAAATATTACGAATGAAAACGAAAGCAGTTTCGAAATAAGGACTCCGCAATATCGCAGTGCGTATAATCTTCCTGCTTCGAGAAAATTCGTTAAAGAAACTCCAAACCGAAAAACCGGTAGGATTTCATTGCTGGGCGATTTCGGGGAATTTCGATAATCGAACGGGTCTTATGTAAAGAAGAAATTGATGGAGAAATGTCGCACCTGTCGAGATTGCCGTTACGTACGATTAAAGAAAAAGCGGTTATGTAGGCACTTACTTTAATCATTTTTATTTTGATTGCGACATCCACTTGTCGAGAAATTGCATATTAAATCTGTGACAATTGAATAAACAGAGGCAGGTTGAGCCAGATCTGAGTTACAACTAAGAGAATGCTTTAGTGAACACCGAATATCCATTTGAGGATGCAACCAATGTTGAGAAATCAGTTTAAGTATTCTTAGATAGAGTCCAAGAAATATAGCGATGTGAGCCTATTTGTTTTGGAGAAAGCTGATGTTTTGGGTTTGGATAAAAAAGTCGTAGTATACGACTTATATTTCATGTCATTAGTAAAATATGGACCAAACGATTCGTTCAACTGTTTTTCCCTGATTATTTTAGCGATTTTTGCGTTCTCTACCATATTCCACATCATTTATCCAAGCCTAATAGCCCATTTCGCCCTTCTCGGTTATTTTCATTGCAGTTTCTAGATTTGCGTAAAATACCTTTATTTATTCGTCTAATTTGTACTTTGTCGCTGGATCATTTAATACACAACAAAGTATTTATTTACCCTACTAAATTGTCCCATTGGGCAGAATGAGATTAACAGTGTATGATTAGACTATATTAGATTAGACGTGAATGAATGTTTTAGAAATTAGTAATTCTAAATGAGAAATATAAATTACCCTTAGCATTGCAAATACTAAAAAAATTGAAAACCGTTTAAAAATATTCCCAAAATTTAAAGTAATATTTATATAAAATATTTTAAACAATTTTCAGAAAAATTATTAACAAAATCTCATTGTAAAACTTAATGTATACTTTGACCTAATATTAGAAAGCTATTTTGAAATTTTAATTTATTGACATTTCAGAACAAATATTACAGCAAATATTACAACAAATAATACATTATTTTTAAGAAACATATCTGTACTAATTACTGAAAAACATTTCAGTAAATTAGTGTACATAGAATGTTATCAACGAAACCATTGTGAGGTATTGTAAGATAAAATTTTTAAAATGTGTTGTTGAAATCCTAATCAAAATATTCTTCAAATTACCTTCAAACAATGTTTCCGAAAATTAAATTTTTGAAAAAAGTACACTGTGGTTAAAGTGTTTAAATTTGTGCTAAAGGTTTTTCAATACACATAAATACTGAAATATTATGTTTTGCTACGGTAGTGATAAATCTAATTACTTATTTGGTAATACAGCAAGCCGCAAAAAAACTGCCCTTTCATGCTTCCAACTCAATTAAAGTACTAATTACAATTTCATATTCTGAGAATTCTCCAGCGAGATTTTAATAATGTCAATCGCTTCATGTGTAGGCATCAAAGGTTATCACAGTGGATCAAAGGAAAGAAGGAAATTGGGGGCTTATGTGAAAAGAATAAGATTTTTTTGAAAACATTTTCGAACTCATTACAGGGCTTAAGTGGAGGTAGGCTACTCATTGCTTAGGTGGAAATGCAAGATAAACTGTAAGATGAATTTTGGTAGATATTGCATATTTTAACGGAACAAATAATAAAACGTGATTAGATGCGTTAGTAAAGGTTATTGTAGAAATGGTGCAGCATTAAAATTATGCACTTTCACTTACTATATCTTCATTTGTTGGAAATTGGAACTTTTTGCCCTCGTTGTTAGATTTAAATAAGTGCATTATTTTATCCTAATGGTTTAAATATTGAAGACCCAGTACTGTCAAGTAATAATTGACCCGTTGGTAATGTTTACGTACGCAAAATCAATAACATACTTATACATGAAAGATTTTACGAAAAATTATGAAGATTATGATTATTATTATAGGAAAATTATGAAGACCGTATTCGTTAAAAGTTTCATAGTAAATTATTAAACAATTGTTAGTACAATAAGTTCCTACTGAGGGACAATAATTCTTAAGTGGACGCGAAGAAAGAAATGTTGATTTATTTCAAAACGACATTCGTAGCGTAATAAACAACTTTAATTTATGATTTGACTCACCATATGCGATTATAAGTATTAAAACCCTCGATGTTATTTTTACACTGAAGTTTAACAACATTATCATAATGTACCTGTGTGCCATTACGATAGCGCGCAAGTGAAAACAATAACCACAATAGGATCGCCGGGAAGTAATTAACTTTGATCGAATTTGGCGAGCGAAACATTAAAAAAATTACCAGCATACGAATGAGCCGAACCGCGAGAGAAATCAATATTGCAGACATCCATCGCATACCTCTAGGGCGAATTCTTTTACATGACGTTTTATGTAATAGCCGAGAAAATTTCTTTCTGCTAGAGAGGAGAACGGTTGTACATTTTACATAATGCTTCATACTCGAAACGGTAAATTTCTGGCAATAATAACACTGTTCAAACTCTAATATTCAAAGTTCTATCTCATTGCAAAAACCTTGTTGTTTTTACTGTAAATAAATTCACTATTCAAGTTGCAAAAACGCTTTAGGTCTACGTCTTGATTTTTTTGTCGGAGGGTTACCTGCCGAACATAATATTCTCTCTAATCCCTGCGAGTTGTAGCAGAAAATTAATAATTCCCTTCGGAGTTTTGCCCTAGTTAAATTCCAAAAATTTATGCACTAACCTAAATTATAAATAGAAGAACCAATAGTCAGATATTCAATAAATGGGAATTTCTGCTTAAGTATTTGCATTAAAATTAGTGAAGTACTAAAATAATGAAATATGTTTCGTAAAGTAAGGAATAAACATTGACACTGAAAGCTCAAGAAGGTACTTACTTCCAAAACAGTTGATAAGAGGGTGTAAAGGAAGCATGGAAGATGTAATACCACTAACTAAAAGAAATTTGGCTTTTATAAGGAACGCTCTACTATTTGATGACTACAGAGATGAATTGCGACGGTGCGGCTTTCTTTCTTCTCCTTCATGCGCCGTCTCTGTTACGAAAGTATATCATCATGACTATCTTCGCTACACAATTGATTTTATTTGCAATTCAACCACTTCCTGAGGTTCTATAACCAAATTACACGTCCTGCTCAAGATTTTTCCTTGAACTATAGTTTATAGCATACCATAAATCTCACCATGCATTAGTTGGCGTAGGTATTAGAGCTTCATTTGCTTTATGGCTGTAACTTCTTTCTATTAATACTTTCTTCCCATTGATCATCCTATTGATCACTTCAATTATAGTGATTTGGTCCACCAAAGATATCCTTAATATTCTAAAATAGATCGTGTACATCTCAAAGGAGCTGAGTTCATCTACAATCGCCTGGTTGATCGTCTAGGCTTCAATGCTGTATGAGAATACATTAAACACATAAGAACTGATCAGCGTATTCTCTCCTTATAATTTTCAAATAAGTGTATCTCTTCGATTTGATGACCATTAACCGTCAAAGTCTCCTCATCTCCCCTGTCGATGATCAGAAACTTTGTCTTCTTAATTTTAGGAGATAGGCCTTATTCTGTAGTGTGATATTTGATTCATTATGCTTTCTAGAACCACCAGGTATTCACCAATTACAACAATGTCGCTAGGGCCCTGTGTAAATTCTAACGCGTCATCTATTCACACCTCGGGGTTTTGAGATTTGACTAGGGTAGATTAGGATAAAAGGTAGAAATAATATCTTTTAAATATATAGATTTCGCTTCATATATTATATTTAGAGTTACTACATCGATAGAAATGCATTCTATATACTGGTTAACATTGCACGAAAGCGACACATATGACAAAACTTTTGAATACACAACAAACGTTTTATTGACATTATAGTAATGGGAAGAAATATAAATAAATGGTTATAGTTCAATCATTCCATTTTTGAATTTGTCCATAACCGCATCTAAAGTTTCTTCTTCTTGAAAATACTACATGATATGCTTTCTCTATTAAGGGGATACTTTTTATTCCTTATAACTATCCCCTTGAAAATTAAAAGCACTTTTATAAATTCAAATATTAACGGTTTTGTCTACTAGAGACTTGAATTAACCTTTAAAGGAAAAGACATAAATGTCTTTGTGGTTCTAGTTATGACGATATATATTCACTCCAAATATGAGTAGGAAACGATTGATTCCCCTGTAATACAAATATCAGCAAATTTGGTAACTGTGCAATTTTCTGGCTGAGTTGCTGCCAACTCCACAGAGGGACAAATTTCTATTAGCCCAAATAATGAACACTTTTTGAGTCACAAAATTAATTATCAATATGAAAATTTGGATTTAAATATTTAAAAATATGTGTTGGTATTTTACTTTTCTTTTGAGACTGGGGATGCTCACATAGCACCATATCTAATAAGAGAGATGTTCCTTTATCCCATTCATCGTTATGGTTCTTCCATTCCTTTCTTATACGATAGGGCTATATCGGTGGACGTCTGCCTGATTAGTCCAGTCAAGCCTCTTGTCTTGTTGAGGTCCAGCACCCCCTCCATCGTTTTGTTGCATTTCCTTGTGTTCCCTTCCCTGTAGATTTGTGTCAATGAACATTTTTTACAAGTCTGTCTATTTATGGCTTTCTCTCTATATGTTTGTTCCAGCATTTCCTTGTGTTCATTATCAATCTCCCCACATCCCGTATCTCGCTTCGTTCCCTGAGTTCTTTACTTCTCACTCTCTCGTTTCCACATTTCTCATCATTTGGGTTGTTTCCTTTATGTTTAGTCTCACCTCCGTGCCGTTTTGTATATTCTTACTTTGCTATTGGTATTATAGTATTTATTATGCCACACAATGCCTGCAGACACCCTGATATTCGAGATGCCTTCATTAAATGCGTTCTTATTTCATGTTATAAGGCAACCTCACTGCTTATATCCGCTCCAAGAATGTAAACAGTCTGACCTGTTCCACTACTTTTCATCATTTCTAGCTTACATGTTACTGGTTCTTTATTTGCTACCAGACTTTTAATTTTGCTTGCGTTTATTAGCATATTTATATTTTTGGCTTATTGGTAAAAAGCGTGGAGGAGTCTGTAGGTATACCCCGGTGGTCGATGTCCACATTGGGTGCATCGAGGATTCTCACGTCCAAAATCATCTCTGGTGTAATTGCTCTATTTGCAATGATGTAATCGATATCTGAGTGTTGACATCGTGTGCTCTGCTACGCATATTTATATTTCATGTCTTAGTCAAAGAAGAAGGTATTGATTCCAGTGCCTAAGTTCCATAACAGCATTTTCAAAGATATTTTTATTTTCATCTTTCACTCGTAGTTTACCTAGCCTTCTTAGAATTTCTGTGTTATACTGGCGAGAATTTCGTTTCCAGCCCTGGCGTTGACGTCGCCCCTAATCATGGTGTTATATGACATTCTTATCTTATCTATTACTGCTTCAAGTTTGTTGTAGAACTTCTTCTTCTTCTCCTTTTCTTATTTTGCTAATATATAGACCGTATATCCTTATTAACTGGATTGTCTCGACTTGCATATTTAATGAAATGAAGATTCGGAATTTACATTGATTTTTTACATAATAACAGTGACGTACGTCCGATTATTTTTTGTCCCCTATTGTTGAGAAGTACTTAATGCATATGAACAATATTAATATAAACATGAGTGGCAAGTCCGTCACTATATTGCCACATGGAGAGTACAGCTGGCGGCATGAACAAATCGGCGGTAGGCCTTGTGACCAGCACGGCATTATTTATTACCAATAGGAAATTATCAGATGCCCCTATTCTTAATTTAATGACCATATTTCATTGCGTATTTAGTATACAATACTTCTCTGAAAAAATAGATACACGCCTAAAAATTTGAAATAATGACGCGTCCGTCACTGGAACATGCTAATTTTCATTTTTTTTTTGGCGAATAGAATAAATTTCGCCGTTACGCTATATCGTAGCTTCGTGAATTATTGAATAATCAACAACATTTTGTGTGGCTGTGTTGATTTTGGGCCTATGACGGCGAGTAATCAACGGGAAAATACGCTAATAAGCAATCAGGAAATTTGAATATATTACTTGCGCCCTAATTGAAAGTTGACAGTTATAAAAAGCGACGTAATCTAACCTCGATAATTTTAATGGGTATGTTCATCGACTATGAAGTACTAGTATAACATTAATAATTGTTGCTATCTCAATTTAATTACTTGTTTCATTCCTATCCATAATAAGCATAAACTGTGGAGACTACGATTGCTACGGACGGAACTAAATGCGACATAAATCCCTCTATTGTTTTAACAATCGCTTTTTTTTCAGTTCGGTATATACTTTTTGTGAGTGGTCTTTAATCAATAATTAAACAACAACGATTACTTTCGTTATTTACGATAGAAACCAAGCTCATTGTTCCTTAAAGGGAAACGGCCGGAAAGAACCTCGAGAAAATATCGCAATATCGTTTTTTAAGCATATCTAATGCCTAATATAGATCCCGCATTGTAGTTAGATCGATAAAAATTTTATCGTCGATGCGTGATGATCGATTTTCACGTCGGCTGCGGAGCTCAAGGTCACCGTTCGCCAAAATCCAATTCGGGAGGAATTACATTTGTCTAATTCCTTTCGAAGAGCTCCGAACGCCAGTCCCGAATGCCAGTTAATTATTTGTTTATGTGTGGTTATAGATTACAAATCGATTTTTTCTACGACGTTCTCCATTGCAACAAATTATGAATTGTAATTGGTATCATTAGGACCGTTGACGATATTATCGCCGCGAATGACACGCGTGAAAATTGTTTTAGTTGCGGGGTATTCACATTTCGTTGTTTAGTCATCTGTTCAAACACGGAAAAGGGGGATTGGAAGCAAAACTTTTGCGTGCTTTAAATACATTACATATTGAGCCCATGTTAAGGTCGCAATTTTGACTCTAGAGACTGCTAAGGCGAAAGATGAAGATTGTGGGGACATGTTGCATGATAATCTCCAGAGCATGATGTTGTGAGGCAACAATATCTAGACCACCTGTTGCATATTTTCATTATGGGCCAATAGTTCAAAATGTCGCTATGGCTGCTAGTCCCACTGAATATACGGGTGTTGTATATGTCGCGGGACGGTGCCGATCAATATCGCGACAATCATAATCTCGACAATTGCAATCCAGGCGAACGAAATTTCGATAAATTGAAATACAGACAAATGAAAATTCAAACAAGGAAAAATTCCGTCAAATCTAAAACCCGACACATCAGATTCCCGACCAATATAAATCCTGACAATAAATAACTATAAAAAATACAACCAAGTGAAAGAAATGCATAAATATATTGTATATTCTGAGACGAAAAGAGAAGCATAACATATTTCATTATTATAATAAAAAAAATGTGAATAACTGTTCATAAGGAAACACTATAAGTAATTTGGCACAGGTATTCTAATAAAGTAACTTTTAGTCGATTATTAATTACATTCTGAATTCTTATCTCTCTTTGAAGTGTCGTTTTCTTTTGTTTTGTAACTTCTTAGCCACGAAGAATACGTTCCACTGCATTGTCGACTTGTTGTTGTCGCTTTTGAAATTCTTCAATAAAATCATAATGCCCCGTATGTTGGCTACCAAATAAAGGTTCCCATCTTCGGTGCCACGCTTCCACAATATTTTTGGTACGAGGAATACCCAATTTCATTAAATACAAAACCGACCAAATGTCAGGAGGAATCATTGGTGGAGCACGAAGAGCAGTACCATTTCTTAAATGTCGTCTTATACTACCATTATCATAATTGTGTTCGAACCATTCTACCACTTCATTGGCCTCTACCGGAGTATGGCTTTTTTAATAAATCTAAAGCTTCGGGAATTTCGCCTGCAAGAAAGAAAGCAAGAGCAAATATATGACGCAACATTAAACTGAATTGTTCATCACTGCCGTACCTGGAAGCCAAACCGCAAGCTAGAATCTTCCTCTATCCCACCGCCGCTTATATCCATCTTCACTTTTACCGGTCCTTAAAGGATATACCAAAGGTAAAACTGCAGTGTTTGGGTGGTCTACAGGTGCATGTGAAGTACATAGCTGATAGAAAATAGTTGGGACGGTTTTAATTGTCCGTCCATAATCCAGTATGATGCCTGGGATAAACGGTTCACGTTTTCTTTTGTCGTAAAAGTATAATCCTTTCATTTCCAAATGTCGAATTTCTTGTAAGAAAAGCATTTCTAGTTAACGTTTTTCGTAGATTTTCTGGAATATTTGTACTTAATAAAGTTTGGGATTCGTATTGATTTTCTGCAAGTCCCGCCCGTTTAATTCGTTGTCGGGTAGCATTTTTTCATGGCAAATATGATGCAACATTTGGCACATTTGTGGTATATTGTTGGGTAATTTGACATGGTTTATCTCATTTTCTTCAAATCGGTGCTTATGTTCTGAAGATGGTGTCGGTTTTGAACAAATATTGTGCTCGCTCAACCTCTGCACTGTATCATCTTCCTTTGTTCACAACACCAAACGTATAAATCGTTTCGATTTCTTTTCTTCACCATTAAATATTCACGAACGAACAATTTGGTCTTCCATTTTCTGCGATGGAACAACTTCACAAATTTCGGCCATAATATAAACTAACTGAAATTCCCACTAAAAGTAGCTATTTATACAAAACAAAGGGTAAGGGAATATAACTCCATTCTAGGAAACACAAACAAGGATTGGTCATTTTAAATAATCCCTTTAGAGTTAATACAGGAGTTAACAGGTATAATTCGCCATATACGATTGCTAATAAGCTGATACTTCCAGCCTTTCTCAGAAAGGCGCTCAAGGGATGGCATGTAAGTAGGTGGATAAGAATAAGTGTGTAGGCTCTTTTCCGTATCTACCTGTAATAGCTACACGTGTGGCCCTCTCGATTTTCTGGGAAATCATACCGTCAACCTTTACCTGTTTTCGTGGCATTTGCAGCTCTTCGTTGGGACCTATATTTATTTAATATAATGACAATAATTTTTCCTTCGGAAAACGGTAATTTTTCTTAGGGAAACAATAGTAACCTGTTGGGATTCTGATTTGTCTGGATTTCACGCCGGTATCTAAGCCAGACAGGATCGGATATTCTGTGGGAAGGTGGGACAACATACTAACACCCTGAGTCGATAGGGCACGAAGTGACAACCTGCGGGTGAAACCTTATCGGGGTATAACCGTGTCACGAAGACCGTGGTTCAGAGCCCACTTTAAGCTGTACGTCCCATTCAGATAGGCCCCAGTAGACGAAAAGATGTGTAAAATAATAGAAGGAGGCACAAAAGTTTGTTGCCTTATTGACAAATGTTACTAATTTATTGACATAAATATACAAGTAACAATAAATATTATGTGGCATACATATGATAAAATTGAAGTCTTAGTGATCTCTAGCATATTTTCAAATCCTTATTTCTCTCAAAAAAGCAACTAATTGACTTCAATTAACGTTTCATTTCTCCAATCATTTATTAACCGCGCCACATTAAGTATAATAAACAGGTTCCAACGATAGCGTCACTCTTATCAAAGATGCAAAAAACGAGTCAAATTTTGTGGCATTCGTTGAATCAAAGCGAACGCCTCGACGAGAGTAGAATACAAATCATTCGCTAATCGACGGTCATTACGTTGAATATACATGACACATCCTTTCGGTTATGCATCGTAAACAAAATTCGACACACCGTCATACCAACCTGCCGCTACAAATTTCAAAATGATTCTCCTGTCAATATTTAGTGAAATTTATTAATTAACGCTTACGTAAACGAGCATATCCTATAAGGAAAAATAACATTCAACGAACACGATGAAGTGACTGTTGGTTTTGTTTACCATTCAACTTTCTTCTTTTATACACCGGCCAGTAAAGGAACGTTTAAATTAGTAATCTGTATCAGTGTGTTACCTTGATTGTGACACATTTATTACTTAATACGTTGAATAAAGCGTAAAAGTAAGATTAATTTATCGACACGAATTAAATTTAAACAGTGCAACTGTTACAGTTGTGCGATTCGCACTATCGGATTTGAAGGATTTGCGCGGTATAAACGTTGCATTATTGTTGCATTATAATTGATTTGTTAACGAATCATCTGTTTATATAAAATACCTAAACTTGATTGTACTTGCAATTTGCAATTGATGAGACATGAGCCCTTATTCAAAATGACAACTGATTTAATCAAGGCCTGATGATTCATCTGGGTTTGTTTATATAATGACACTGTATTTCTCCAAGTGAAAGGACTTATTAGAGCAGTAAAACTACCTAATTTGGTAAGTGACTCAAGAAGAATGGGGAGTTTAAAATTTAAAACATGATTGCTTGGGAAAAATAAGGTGTATTTGTCACAAAATGACACTGAGAACTACACAAAGTGTAGTTTTGGATTTGGAACAAGTTGACAAACACCAAGTTGACATTAAGTCCAATCAACGAGGGTCTGAAATCAAAATTGATCACTGTATTGATCTCAGTAGAAAATTCGATATACAGAATGGTCGCAGTTCCGTTCAATTGCTACTAAACAGAAAAATATCTGATGGCACAGCTAATCGAAGAGGCTTATTTCGTATATTAGCTACTTAAGTGATTTGTCATTAAACTAATATTTGTGAGTCTTGCTGTGACGTTTACCTAGCCATACCTATTGCTTTTGAGTTCTGCTGTACACAATATAATATTGAAAGGATATGGAAGTTATAATTCTTAGCATACAACCATTTCAGGTAAATTATTTAAAAAAATATTAAATACAAAATAAATAGACATTTTGTGCTATTGAAAAAACATTTATAATATTACGGCATTAGATCAAAATCAAATTAAATCCGAGTTCGTATTTTATTTGAAGGGCTGGCAGCTATAAGATAAGAATCATTAGGCTTAAATGAAAAACATATTTTTTATGAGCTATTAAAAGAAATAAGCTTAAAACCATAAATAAATGAATGTGCCTCGAGAATGGTAAGAGATAAACTAGAACGGATTACACCATTTGAAAGCGCGCCTTATATTACACAGTATTTGAACAAGAAACAGATATGATTCCACTCAAAAAAATTTTAGAATCGTCGAAATCTTGTTCTTGTTGCATTATAAATCGATATATCCACCGATATATTTGGGACCAGGTTGTCGTATGTCTCGCCACTTCTCCATTTCCCTCGGGTACTAGGATTTGGTAAGCGTTAGCTTTACAGTACTTCAATTACACTCAAAAATAGTTTTAATTATCGTATTAACTTTCAATAAACAATTTAATGAATTCTATGGCAGGATACGTGGGAAAACATTATTTAACGAAAGTTTCGCTGTATATGTATATTCCACTAAAATAAAAAAAGAAATATATGCAATAGGGGATGAAAACAGCAAAATTAAGGGGGATTTTGTATAAAATGGGGTGTATGTAGGGTGACGTCCCCTACATATAAACATGAAAACTACCTATGAAATGAGCGACTGCTAGTGTGCTTTCTTCAAGTTCAAACATTTTTTGAGGGATACAGTATTTTTTATTGGAGATGTCATTATTTTCAATCAATGGGCCTCTTTGAGGTTTACAACTTTTCCTATTAGTCAAACTCGACCAAAAACCCCAATTAATGCTCCATCCCCCTTTTTTGCACGAAGTGGCGTGAAAACGAATTTTGAACCCATGAGCAAAAACGTAGCTCAGAGTTTAAGTTACAAAACTGGTTCCATGTTGTCATGAGTTATGTCAGCCCATAACAATGAACCCTTATAATATATAACAATGGACCCTTGTATTAAATAAGAATTGCTTACCTAAACATTGTAAAAGAATATAAATATAGGTATTGTGAGGCGCATAGCGAGTCTTGGTCAGTTTACCGTAGAAGACGTATTAGTCTTGGTCAGTTTACCGTAGAAGACGTATTAGTCTTGGTCAGATTATCGTAGCAGACGTATCAGTCTTAGCCAGCTTATCGTCAATTTGTATTATCATAAGTATTATACCAGTAAAATTCATATTAAAGTAAAGTGTAGTAGTTTTTAAAAATAAGTTCCACGACTTGGAATTTATAACTCATGCGACAAAGTGAATAATTTCCCCGGAGTGTGCTTTTAAATATTCAACCCCTCGTAATGGTAGAAAGTGTAATATTATGGAGTTGTCAGAGAACACTAATTTAAAGAACAATTATAGCTACATTCCGTAAATTTATACTATCGCCGAAAAATCCGTTTTATTAAAGAATTTAAAAGAAAGTTTAACATTTCTTAAAGGTGAAGAAACTTTTCGAAGGGAAATTGGGCCACACAAAATCTACGGATCTCATATCTCTTGGGGTTCTACCACTTCTTATTTAACTAAACTTTTGAGAGTTATGCTGAGGGGCTGTATCGAAAAAACTGAATTTACCCAAATTAATCACCTATTGCACCTTCTAAATTAACCCGCACCCTTAGGAAATGTCAAGCAAAAATCAAGCTAGGATCCTTGGGAGGAAACTATTTCACTGCTGCATTAGCGTGGGGATTACGATGTACCACCAATCTATGCATCACCCCATTTCAATCTCTAAAAGTGGTGCTAACCCTTTAGAATGACAAAAATTCAGTTTTAGTGTAAGGGTGATTCACAAAGTCTGCTTTTAAATATTCAACTTTCCGAAATATTTTTCGGTTTTACTTATTTTTTGATCACAGATTGATCGTACCAGTAAGCGTTTTACGTATTAAAAAAATCAAGTTTGAAATTATTTTTATGTAAAGAATTTTCGCTTTATAAAGATCAGTGAAAGTGTATCGGTTGTTTTAGTGTTTAAGAAAATATCAAATGGGCTGTAGCAGAAAATTTTCCATCCCCTCAATTCTCTGAATTGCTGCCCTCTGCTGTAGAACGTCTAAAATTAAATTCTGAAAATGATGTTTATAGTTTGACATACTTAACTGATAATTTTTAAAAAAACATTTCACTATCTTGGGTGTATTTCAGGTAAAACAAAATTTCAAGTCGAATCGAACTTCTATATAAACGAAAATGTAATGATCCTTTGAACGAAAATTATTTATTTTGAAAGTTGACATAGACAGTCTACTGCTAATTACACTATATACATTATACAGTATATACAGTATACAGTACAGTACAGTACAGTATATACAGTATATACAGTCTATACTATACAGTACATACATTTAAAAAAATAAAATACGTAAATCTTACAAGGCATCGAAGCGTTAATCTGTTGTATATTTTTGATATTTCAAGGAAGTATTTCGATGTATGTGACATATTGCTTTTGAAACTGACGATATTATTAATTCATAGAAGCTGTTATTTCAATAAAACTGTTATCTAATTATAAATACGAACATTGAAAAACCATAATATTTTCTCATAAAGTATCCAAGTAATTTTTTAGGCACTAGAGAAGAGGCAGATATAATGATAGCATATACCAGTCAACCCTCTATTTGGTAATAAATACTCTTCATGTATTCTTTCAAAGCGGCATCTCTCCGTGTTATTGGTTCCAAGTAACATTTTGAATCAACATTTTGATTGTATTTACATTTATACACAATTTACTCTGCAGTATGTTTTATATCCCTATATACCATCACAATTTTAAAGTTTTGCTGCTTGTTCATAAATTTTCGGGTGATGAAAAACAGTTCTTTAGGAATATTTTTTGTAATATTTCAACAACCTGAATTAATATAGGATGTTTTGAGGCACACTGTATATCAATGAAAGTAACAATTTAGGTATTTAATTATTTATAACAATTTAGTTTTCATTGCAGTCTGGGCTGTTCCTTAACTGATTGGTTCCTACCATAATACCTACATTAAAAATTCAATTTGTAGGTCAACTTTTCACAATATTTTTTTTAAAAATTATTGTCATCATATTAGGTATTGATATATGTTCATTACTTGAAAATAATTTGAATCTAATTGAATGATTACATTTAACCACTCGCAACGTTCTTATTAAATATAAACAGAATAAAATTTGAAGACCTTATTTTCGATTTAATAAATCGTTTTTCGTGGGACTTTTGGCAATTGTCTTGTTAAGTATTAGATTATCATTAGTTATAGTTCTTTTTAAATTCTCTGAATTAGTTTTCTTTACTTGAAATATGATAAAAATTAAACGAAAGCCCTGTTTAGACGATGTCTATTTGTAACATATTTTTACACTTGCTTAGTGGAAGATGTTATAACAGGTACGGTAATTATCAGGTGTTTTCATATAACTAGCTCAATTTAGCCTCATATTGCGTTTACTAGCTGGTTATTAAAAGTTTATCACATCTAGTAACTATATATAATAAATGGCGAATGACCGTACAATGGCAAAAGTTCAAATTATCTGTGATCTGGTTAAGTCTATCGAATTCGTATGTAGCCTATAAAACTTCTGGTGAAATATGGAGTTTACTAAATCAATATGCATCAATGAATCAATCCATTGATGTACTGTGTAATGAATAGTCAAGTCTTTAAAAAGTTATAGTGCAAGAAACATACAAATGTATATTCCTTACCACTGAAAACTAACACTAATTTTTTAACTTACAGAAATAAATAAAATTTAAAATTAATGTTTAATACTTCAAAGTACCGTTCCATTTTCTAGGATTTTCAGGTGAATAAATCGTCCCTGTCAGCTTACGAGTACCAATTTATAACATAATTCCGTCAAACGTAATCCCTGCCGAATTATTTCCCAAACAACTACTAGTGTCAAAAATTTCGAAAATTTATTGGACAATACCGCATCAAACCACTATGCTATCATAAATCTCTTCATGAAGACAAGAAGAATATTTTATGTGTGTATCTATGGAAAGAATATATAATAAAATAAAATGCGTTCCGTTTGATAAAACCTAGTTGACATACGTAGCTGAATTATCGTCCATCCTATATATATCTCCTATATATATATATATAGGATGTTCCATCCTATATGGGATGTCCATCCTATATATATATATATATATATATATATATATATATATATATATATATATATATATATATATATAACGTTTTAAGGAACACTGCATCGTTAACGTTTCGGGTCTATTTCGATCCTTCACTCTTAACTCATCCTGTATATTAATCTATATTGAAGAAATCCCTATCGAAGGGTATATTTTTTCCAATTTTGATTAAAGGCGCATTAAATTGATTTATAGTTAGTCATTCATTGATGTATTTTTTTATAACAAATTTTACGTTCCAGGCCCACAGATTTGTTTAAATTTTTTATTTAGTATAGCGCCGAGTATAAACAAAATAGAAAATTTAAAAGTAAAAGAAATTATTATAGAACAGATAGAAGTACAAGCAGATAAAAGCAGTTGAATACAAACAAAATAGAGACATTAAATGGACAGAAAATAATATGCAATCGATAGGGATATAAGAAAGTGCAAGGAAACCCAAGATATCCGTTCAATAGGTTCCAATAACATAAGAATTAAATGTCCCCTATAGATACACACTCTACTTAGCCGCTTTATTCGAGTCTCTAATTAATTTTTTAATTTTTATTCGGCGATCTATTGGAGGATATAATTTGTCAAGGGCATACTGTCCATATCTGCCTAGGCAAGGAGATAAGCATAATAATTAGAATTTTTGTCACAAAACCCACCTTGGGAAATTTAAGCCTAACTAGCGATACCACATTAATTTACATAAAACAAAATTCTGCTGAAGAGGTTGTTTTAGTATTTTCGTGATTAATTTGGAGGTTCTTCTCGTCTATTTTACTTAAGTAGAGAGGAAGTTAAAATAATTTTAATTTGGCTGACAAATTGGCGATCTGTGTCTGCAGTCAGCCCCTTGAAATTTTGCTAAAATAATTTTAATTTTTTATCTGTTTTGCCAATAGGTCATAGAAGCAGCCATTCTTTAGTTTTAAAATTGCCAATTTGTCCGCCCCTTTTTCAACAATTAAATTACTTTATTCAATTTAATCACTGTACCACTTACTCATCGATATATAATGGCCACAAAATGTACAACTAAATAAATTGTCTTGTTATTTACCCAATGGCCTTTAAATTTAATCGAGCTCTCGTAAAGGTTTTAGGTTAGATATTGCCACTTTAATCGACAAGAAATCATTAACTCAAATATCAGTTATATTCCTTTCAAACAGGCTGTCGATTGTCAAGCAAAATATTTTATATTTGTCATTTCGGCAGAATAGCCGGCATTGGTGTCGGCAGGATGAAAACACATGAATCTGTGAGATTGCTGGAGCTCGTTACGATATGGATATTTTCTGAAGATATCGCGAGCAAGAAGGCAATTAATAGTCGACATCATACACTTTTGTTGTAAGAAGTAAAAATTAAGAAATATTTCGTTTACTCCACACAGATAAATCAATTTTTCATTTAATTCAACGTTATTCATACGTTTGATCTTTCTTCATATCTAGCTAACCAACTATCACATCAGCCGTATTCAGTCAGTAATTTACACCCTATTCGATTGTAGAAACTTTTGCAATGGTTAAATTTACCGATTTGTCATCAACCTAGTAAATCCGGTAACCGGTTGAAAAATATTTTAACGAACGTACACAATTCTTTATGTTTGAATTGAAAAATATATACAGCCGACAATAAATCTCCAAATCATCCAAGGAGATGTGAGGGTTTTTGGTCAATATTTAAATCCCTTTGTTGCCATTTTTATCAACCGGAAGGAAAAACGAACATATCCGTCTTTCCTTTTCGCTTGCCAATCCGCCTTTCTCCCTTCGTTTCATTCCTTGCGAAATCCGAAACACAAACACCCTACAAATGGTTTAATGCAAACAATTGCATACAATAGGAGCTTTCATCCTTTTAGACGGAGGTACAGGAACATTTCTTACTCCCCTCGGAATTTCTTCGAAGATAAGGATAAGGAAAAATGGGGCGACCTAATAAAGTGGCATAAATAGGGTAAGGCTCTCCTGCTTTGTCGAAAATCTTCCTGGTGTCCATTCGTTTGATTGTCCAGGGGATAGGTGTCACTTACTTACCTCGATTGCTACTGTTTGTACACGCTGTCGTCAAATCTAATTATGCTGACTAGGTCAAATAACTAGTATTATTAATAATGGATTACTAAATTTCACTCAAGGGATAACGTCCGGTCAGCATTCTTTGATTCAAAGATAAATAAATGTTAAATGGTTTAATTAGATTTCTGTCTAATAACACATACATTTAATAAATTTCCCAATTAAAAATATCTAAGATACTTTCCCATGCTTCAAATATCTTAACGATATCATATTAATATCGTCATATATTGAGAATTCTCGGCTCGATACAAGTGCCTGGCCATTGTGTCGTACGAGACGATGACGGCCGAAGCACAATTTCGTGATAACAAACACAAAGTCATCTAAATCACTACTTTAACATTGACTATGCCCTTTACTCTATCAGAAGATTACTCTATCACCAACCGAATTGTCTTGTCAAAGATCTCTCTGACTGATATATTAAATATTAAAAAATAACATCCCCTCGCAACGCCTAATCACCATTAGTGCTAACTTGGAAATTCTCCCTCCTTCTTCCTTCGTTGACCATTCTTACTAAATACCAAATTTGAAAATAAATTTCTGTACCAACGTAAGTCTAGTAATTTCCTCATTCAACTTTTCGGCTTTCGGCCCAGCGGTCATTTCAACCCATTCTTAGTCATGAAACGCGTCTTTTACATACAGTGTATCGTATTATTTGTTGTTAACAGTCTAAAATAAGCGGCGTTCAGATCCCCAAAGAACGTGAAACTATTGATAAAAATAACACAACTGAATCCCGTGAATTTCCCTTTAGGGATAGAGGCCGTATCTCTAATCCGATTGAGTAAAAATTTTTAATATTGACGGATATTATGTGAAAATAGATAGTAATTGAATTTGAATATTTAGAGTATTGAATGGAAAGTTATTGCGGAGCTACTAGCTATTACTTCTCAAGTTATAGAAAAGTCGCCTATCCCCAATTTGAAGAAATCAATTTTAATTTCAATGGGGCCGAAAAAGATCTTCACCAAGCGGGAAAGTATAAAATGGCGTGACGTTACAAATAAAAGGCGCAGCTGCCAAATGTTTGGAATTTAAACGTAATGCTGCCTTGCTGACTTAGTTGCAGTGGCGGTCGTCTGATTAATCTGTAGTTTGTTTTATTTGTGTATAATCTACTAATCTTTTACAATGCAAATTGCAATATAATCGTTTACTAATCGAGTTAAACAATGGCGCATTAGGAGAAGACAAGCGACGGTATAACTTATCTCACCGGTGGGGATGCCTTTTTTCCTATAACTATGTAAATAGGGGAGTTACTATAAAGACTCACCTCTGCCGTAGTGATTTTGGTTACTGACATGAATTTATACCAATTAATCCAATAAAATTCTAGTACTAGCACGCTCTCACTAGCACTACATTTACATTGAATACGTATGTTATGTGACAATGAATTGCATGAACATACTCCACTGGCCAACCATGTCTTCCCAATTAAAAACAAATTTAAATGACACACTAATTTAAAGTGTTAAGATTTTTAACAATCTTAGCACGTTTTCCTGTAATGGCGGAGAATTCCGAACTCTGGTAAAGCCGTGAAGCCTGAAATTTGCACAAGAAGTAAGTGCACCGAAGTTAACTTGGTATTGTTAAGAGCATGTCATGAGTGATTCTACCGAGCTGGAAACGCTTTGATTGATCTTATTCGTTTCTTGATTTGTTGTGTTAGGTTTATGTTATGACACACCTGATGTGTCAGTCCTAATGTCCAAGAATCCAATGTTCCATCAATCTAAGTAGTTATTTCAATATCAGTCAATTTAAGTCAAATGCATAGAAATAATAGTTTTGATAGATGAAGTTTACTGAAAGATACATTTATGATAATGGCAGAAGTGGGATCACCATGTGCTTCTGAAGAAGGGTGAACTCTTGAAATTCGTGGACACTAAATGAGTGACTGAGAAGTCCAAAAGCGCAGAAGACATGGAAGAGAGCTATGATTACATTTATATTTTAGTGGCAGTTGTCACTATCAGGAGTCACAACAGGAACAAAGGGGACTATGGAGCGAAATTAAATCTTTTACCCTTCTTTTATCCCTTGGAATCTCAGCATTTAAGAAGAGATTTTGTGTGGATTAAAAAAATTTATAAATTTTTTTTATGATGAAATAACCATTTTCCAAATTTCAACTCAATCTTGCCTTTTTCAATCGAAATAATATTTCTTCTTCCTCTACTTCTTCGAAGTCGATTTTTTCTTAATATTCTCTTTAAGGATTGGAACAAAATTCTAAACCATTACAATTTCAACACTTTAATTGTATTTCTAACCAATACATTATAGTTATCATGCATCATCATAAGTTGCAACGTCCTGTTTTACAACAAATAATCTATCCAATTAGGCTGCCAGAAATGCATTTTACGTCTGTATTTTATAGTGTTAGAGTGTCTTTCGATGGTCTCTTCTATCTCCAATTTGTTTGATGTTTTTCTTTTCTAAGCGTTGATTGAAGTTGAAAACGTGACTTAAATGAATACTAAGTTTCAACTCGATGGGTAGGAGGTACCTTTTTAAATTTAGAAGTAGAATTTATTGAGGTTGGTTGGAATAATTCATACCTTAAACCGTGTACGGTTACAACAAAATGATGTTATCAATTCGCGACCATTTTTGGTCAGCGATTCATTGTCAACATTTTATTATAAAATCATTTATCAAATCAGGAAAATTCATTATAGAAAATAACGATTTGATTAAAGCTCTCTTTCTTTTTCCAATGAAACTCGATGTATCATGACAATTAGTAATTTTCATTGCAATTAAATTGCATTATTGTTAAAGCTATCTGAAGGGTAATAACAGTCTTTTAAATTACCAGTTCCTAGTTTATATAGATGTCTATATCAAATGAATTTAATTGTTTCAATAATACAACAAGACGAAGATAATGACACTTTAACACTTACAAGAGAACAAATCATAACATTGTCGTCCAAACTACGAGAAAATTTAACCACCGACAGGCTAGAACATATAAAGGCTAAATATGAATCACTTCATATATTTCAATCCCTTGAGTGCTATTTGTCATAGGAGTAGTTGTTTTGGGTTGGTTCATAGTTATATTCTCAAGTGATAATCTAACGTCTACAAAATCATGTACACCAAAAGAGCAAAGGGATTTTTGTACACGAATGAGAACGGAACAGGCGAAATATTAGAAGGTTGTATTTACTAAAACATGAGGAGAAGCGTTAGTTGTCTCGTTGTACTCGACGTGTAATCGTGTACGTAAAAATATTATGAATAGGATCGATAGTTTATAAATTAGGTGCTGACATAATTTTCATAACTATAATCCGTGATATTATATATGGGATATTATTTGTATAGAGCAGATATACCAGCATACATGAATTGACACCTTAACACAAAGAAAGCTTCAGTCATGCTATTTATATTTCTTAATGCAAACTTAGCTAACTTAGCGTTCTTCTTCCACAGAAATGTACTCACAACGTCTGTCCATCGCGACAGCGACATTGGCTGTGATAAACCTATGTACCTGCGCCAACATCCTCATGATAACGATGGGAGGAACGAAGTCTCACAAGATCCCGTTTTGGGAACTTGCCAGGGGTCTGATACCCAGAGGACACAACATCACATTCATCAACGCGTTTCCCGCGGATTTCCTCCTGCCAGGCATGGAAGAAATCACTCCAGCGGGGTTCGTGTTTTACGTTAAAAACTTCACCAACTGGGACTTAGTGGGGGCGAGGATGCGAGGAGAGGAACCTGTGCATCCTTTCGAGATGGTCAGGTTTGGGTATGAGGTAAGGAGTAATGTGATGTGAATGGGTGTAACAGTCAGTACCCAAACCTTTTTCGTTTTTTTGAAAAATATTACGACAAATGAACATATATAATTTTAATTACTTTTAATAATGTACTGTCTATGTTACGTTATAGTAACATACATACTGAAAAAATTCTGGTATTTATTGTCCAGCTCTAATGCGGCTCCTTTTGCGGCGTGTGCCTCCAATAGATTATCATAGTATCCGTTCCGATTGCACGAATAAAATTAGTGGAATATATCTTACAAGAAATTGTAACAACTTCATTGAAACAAATGCATTCGTAATGTAGTCAAAAAATGTTTATCAACAAAATTCATATGCACTAGAATGGCATTTTGTACTATACTTTCGCACTTTGAACTGCACGGCAATGTACTACAATTTAAAATTTATAATATGTGATATTAAGGGGGCTGTTTGGCTTCTAGGGCTTCTGGCTTGATTTTGTGTAGGGAATAAAATTTGCCGTGCATGTCGAAATAAAGGTAAAGGCTATCTTTCTATGCACCACTAGCCAAATCGTCTTTATGGGATGATGTAATGAGCGATCCACGACTCCTGTTGCTACGTGCGAACCCTTCCTATGGTTAAGAATTTAAATACTGCAATGATACGAGGATTGATATCAGGTGTTAAAGTATCATTACGAAGTTGAAAAAGGTAACAAAACTCCTATAGCGAGACGGCCGGCTTAGAAAACATGAGGTCAAATTTATTTCCCAGGTTTTGCAAACAACACTAAAATTATCGCGAATTTTTTCCAACTTAAATTGCCTCTGTAATAAATATTAATTACCTTAAAATTCGTTACCATGCACCCAAAGTTACTATAAAATAAATTTTTGAGTTGCCAAAGTTGACAATTGGAAAACATCAGATAAACTATATGATTCATAAAAAACCATTCCTTGTCTACACAGAGTTAAGCTTAATTAACAGTTAACTCACTGAATTAAGCTGAAGAGCACACAATTTGGAAAACTATTATTTTTAGGTATCGGAAAGTGTCCCAAGATAGTTAGTTAGACAGATAGATAGACTGACTTGCTTGATGGATACACTATTATTTGCTCTATAGGTCTAGGTGATTGACTATCCATAGTTGTTGATAATGTAATCAGGTGTTTTTATTATTTCTTAAGTCTGTGACATATTATAGACAAATAAAATCGGAACACCTACATAATAATTACACGACCGCGATTATCGCTAAATCGATAAAGTACGTATGTGGTATATTCTGAAGTTTTGATGGCGGCGCCTACAAGCAGTGACTTCAAGCCATTTATACTACAATACATTGCATCGTGAATCCTACTAAGAGACACTTTAACCCGTTACATTTTTCTATGGCTTTCAGGCATGCGACGTGCTCCTCTCCGACCCGGAAATCAAACTCTTCTTCTACGAAGAGCACAAATTCGACCTTCTAATCCTCGACGGCGCTTATCCGGAGTGCGCTTTGGGTTTTGTGCATCACTTCAAAACACCCTTCATATACATTAATACAGTAGGATTCTACACCGGAACGCTCTCATTAGCCGGGAATCCCACGCCGTATTCGGTGACGCCGTTCCTGGCTTTGGCGCTCACCGATAATATGAATCTATTCCAGAGGACAAAAAACGCTCTGGTGTATGTCGCTGCTAATACGCTGCATTCGTTTATGGTAAGAGAATACATGTTTTGACTTTGTAGTGTATACAAAGTGTATTGCTTCTATTAAGCAATGGATCGTAAAACGCTCCTTCCGTGCTATATTGATTTAAAGGGTGATCGTGTGTTGCTCCTTTGCCTCGCTTTCGGTGGATATGTGAAGTGTAAGGTAATGTATTCTTGTGTTGATCCTTAAGGTAAATCCTAAACTCAGAACATGTATCCAAGTAATGGCGAATGATAGTATTGGATGTTAAAAATGTTATTCGCCTGCTGGGCTTAAGCTGGAAAATATCGTCTGTTTCTATATTCAGGAACATTACAGCCAAAACGTGATTGTAATATTTGGCTCGTTCCTTCAAAATTAAAAATCGAGACAAAATAGCTCCCCGGAAAACTCATCGTAACTTATATCTGCTTAAGTTAGTAAAATAACCATATCTAGTTTTCACCGGAAACCTCGGTGAGGCGTTTTCACTGCTCTCTGTATAAAATTTAGCTTGGAGCTAACTGTACTTATTGCAGAAATCGAGGTCATACTGTCAACTTTTTAGATATGACTTAACTTTGCTCGTTACTTTATATTTAAATCGTCACATTGAATATATAGTATGTTATTTTGGGTAAATAGCTTTACAAAAAAAATAAAGTTTTATACCTAAATTTTATTTACTGCTTTACTCATTTGACTACTTGATTAGAGGAAGGGTTCAGTTCAATGACCATAATTTGACTTTTGGGTAATAATTTAACTAGTAGTAATAGAAACGATTTGGATTTAGCAAGAGTCACTTAGAACGTTCTAGTAGTGTACGTTATATTACAAGTTTGGCGGTTCTTTTTATTAAAACATAATATATTGTGAATTTACGTTAGAAGCATAAGTAAGTTATAGTATAAACAAGGTGGTTCCTCAAATATTTAAATCCACCATTAAAACATCTTAAAATGCATTATCATTTGATGTTCATTTATTAAATTGCAGATTTTTGGTAATCGTTCAGTTTTTGGTATAACTATATCCTACTAGTTATATGGCCATGGTCTTTACTTCTTTACTTATCTACTACACACTACTAGCTACTTAGCTACTACTTTACATTATCTTTACTTCTGAATTATCCTACATATATCTACAATTCATTTCTGTTCTACTTCGTTTCTGCACGAATTTATAAATTGCATTTGAGCATCTCCATGTTCTTTTTAACATCTTTAAGTTAAAAATTGCTGTATAATCGAAATCTCGTAAATGTGGCGAAAATACGTGTTTCAAATTTAAGGACAATAATAGATTGAATTTAATAGACAGGCTGAGAAATAGCAACACTGGCGTCGGGGCTAATAGAAGGATTCATTGGCCCCAGGAGGAAAACCTGGCCAGTGTAGAAACCAACCAGGAATACTTCTGTTTCAAAACAATATCGGACCAATTCTAGAATTGCAACAGATAATAAAGAACAGTTACTGCAGGAGCGATGGCGAATTTCCCTTGTATGTGATTAAAAGAAATATTATCGGTTTGGTGAAGGGTGAAGGGAATCGAGCACTTGCAATCTGATATCAAATTAATCATAGGATCGTTGTACCCTTGCCTCTAGGTTCGTTCGTCGTGCTAAAGTGGTGTCAAGGGCCATAATGTCTTCTGTGGCGAGAGCGAAAGGAGACTTGTCGGTTTTTGGCGAGAGCGCCTGGTGTATATGTCTATCTATGACGAGAGTCGCTGATATATCCTTGATGAAGAGGAAGAACACTGCTCACACAGTACAAAAGCAGGATGCGAAATAACATATTTGATTTCACTAGTTTGGATGGATTCGAAGCACAATAAAATTTAGGTTTATCAATGCACGCTAAATTTGACAGGGACACTTAATTGAACTCAATATCGCTGCTACCATAACCGGCAACAATATTAATGCTGCATGGGTTGCCAGAAAAAAATTATTCGCCTTGCATATATATCATCTTCAGCACTATACCCATAAAAAAATATATTACAATAACTCCATATTTAAGAACTGACCAACCACAAGAAATACCATGTTACCTGGCTGTGTATATATTTAATAAATTTCTGAGTAAATTTATACATGTGATTCCTATAAAAAACACGTAATATCAATCAAGGACTTAATTCTACAAAATGCATTTTATTTTCCATGATATATAGACTATAAATCTATATAAATTTGGGGTTCACAAACTTTTGTGTTTTACTTGCCTTATCTCAAGCTGTATTGATACGACTCAATGCCGCAGTGTTGTGTAAATCAAAGCAGCCTTTCTTGTTCTTTGTTAGACTTGTGTGATACTTTATTTATCCACTGAATATTTACACAATGTTCCAGAGTGAAGTAGACATTTCTGAAATGATAGATTAGAGTATTCGTATTAGATGATACATACAACTTTACAGGTTAATACAATTTAAAATAAACCTATAATTTTACAAAATCACTTATTTACATTTTCTAAAAGCAGTTTCCTACAAATGAAATTTTTGGGAAAAAATGAAAACGTTTTCTTCAAATTTAGCAATTCATCTTACCTTTAAAATTTTGCAACACCGAATCACATTTTATAAATTAGTAAATAAAAAAACGTGTTGTAATTTAATTAGAAAAGTCGTTTTTTATATAAACTCTAGACAATACTTAACATACATATCAAATTAAATTAATTTGGAAATATTTGATGAAGTTTTGTACTTCATGCTGGAAATACATATCACATTTTCCAATATGTCATTTTCGTTCCATATAATTAGAAATTATTGGCGCAATCAAGTGTCAACATTCATAATTTTATCCATTAGGTAGGATTAATTATTGGAGTACAAAAAGTTTGTAACGAAAGTTCCATCAAAAGAGGATGTGATTTCAATTTAAGATTTTGGAATATCAAATTCATAGACTTCCAGAGAAAATCATGAAGCCCGAGAAAATGACATGCAGCATCTTATAAGTACAATTATGTAAAATTAATATCTTAATTTGTTTACATTTATTATCATTTTTGCTTGGTGCTTCCTTAGGATATTCATAAAACAAAAAGATATTTCATATTCATAATTTTGATTCAACAATCTCAGAAAATTAATACTATTGTTTATGTATAATTTTAATTATTCGGGCTATTTTTCAGACTCCATATGTATAAAGTGTATCTCATCTTCACAATATTTTACATATTATCAATATTAAATAAATATGAGAAAACATTTCAATGGATTCCCATTCATTTATTATAATTTCCTCACTTTTCAGTCCAATCTATTATTATAAAAGTATTATTTTAATTCCAGTAGTAAGAAATGTTTGTAACCGTATTTCAGAGACATGATATTTTTTACTGCGATTTTTTAAATTATAAGCAACTTTGTGTACAATTTCTAGATAAAATTATGTGTGAGTAACTTATAAAATTAGGCGGTTAATAACATCAGGGACGTTAATTAATTATCCCCATCTTCCCTTTCTCTTTCCTGCCCCACCACACAATAACGAGTCTACTATTACAGCACTTAATGCTGTTGAAAGGCACACTTAGAGTAGTTAATATAAGCACAAGCATTTTACTTGACCTCCCCTTATTGTATCCGGCAATATAATTAAAACTAAATTGCTTAGATACTTACCTCCCGCTCCGCTAGGAGGTCGACCTCATTTCAGCCCTTTTTTCTATCCCTCATTAAGTGAAATTTGGAATTGGTGGATTTTCCTGAACTCCCTGGGAATCCAATCTGTAACCATGCCAAGTTTCCAAGGTTTTCCTCATTAGAAAGTATTGTATAAATTTCACCACTTCGCCTACCCCTTCGGTAAGTGAAACCCTCGGTTTTAAAGTTTTTCCTGGTGCAGATTTTAAGGTCTCCAATTACTCGAGAAATACTTCAGGATAATTCCCACAGAATAAATTTACACTCCTATTTTAATCTCTTTGGAAAACGAATTTTTCAGTTGAATTTTCTCTGGACCATCTTGGAACCCCTCTGCTCGGGTAATGTTAAAGAAATTTCTACATTTATACCTCACGGTAGGAGAAATTCGGAGCTCAATACACAAGTAACGGCATCATTAAACAGAACATGGAATCGATAAATCCACATTCGTCGCCTACGAATCACACGTTCCGATATTTTTTGTAATATTATTGAAATAATTAGAGGAGAGTCATAGTCCTTAAGTTATGATAGGAAAACATCTCGCGCGGTCTTTATACTGTAAGTGGAAATGTCTTCTTAACTGTCATACATTTTTTCTTACGTTTCAAAACGTTTGTGACCGCTGGTGGAATCTTCTTTCAATATTTACTCACGCATGACTACAGAATTTTTGCGGTAAAATATTACAGAAGAATGATTTTCTTTTGTTATGCTCCTCTTCTAGTAGGTAAAATTTCGATTTGGAAGATTTCATGAAGAATATATACATACTCGTATTTTCCTTGTTCTATGAAGGAAAATCGTATACCGAAACTTGTTCTATGCTTAAAATTTTATTTGATGCTAGTAAAAAGTGTTGGATATCAATGTAAATGAACAATTTTGAACTTTTAGAGCGATTTTCGCAAAATCTACCATATTAAAATAAAATCCATCCATACCTACCTAAGACCCGTTATAGTTTCTACAATTATACTGGGAATTAGAAATTATAGAATATATACGATAGAATCTCGTAGTTTCAAAGATAACGTCATAAATTAGTGTTCTTTCTTTACAAATTTTTTAAAATTAATGTATCCACGTAGGTGCACACGGTAATTGCCCTTTTACGAAAAGAGCCGTTAAGAATTTCGTGAGACCTTCATCAAACAGATTTTCTCGATGGTTTTATTTTAGTTCTTATGATAATGAACCAAGTGCTTTTCAAATCTGATTTTTATATTCATTATAAATAACGTTTGAAAACAAAATATTTTTTCTATATTACACCTTAAAAACTTTACCCATTAGGTATATGCTCTCTACAGTGGTGTAGCAAATTGATCTATATTCAAAGCCGATTATGATTTTATAATTAATTAGTTATATAGTTAGTTAGTATAGTTAGTTAATATATGAGCATATAAATGATGAATAAATATTCACAAAATAAGGATTTTCAGTAAAAGGTGACCCAGCAATAGTAAATAATCAAATAAATTACTGTTTTTGTTCAATTTATTCGTGGTGTATGGGTGAATGTAAAATACTTTCAAATCCATCTGAGTTTTCTTATATACTCTTTAGGGTACAGTTCTTCGTGCTGCCATGTTGCAAAACACATCTTAACTCACTAAAGTTAAAACATCAGCCTTCACGCAGAGAGATGCCAACAGGAAACAAACGCTCAGAAATTTGACACTAAAATGGCCTAAAAGCAACACTTCCCTTTGTTTCAATGTAAGCGGTGCTCCTGAAAGGAGTAACTCCGAAAATTAAATTAATTCCATTGCAACTAAATGAAACAAATTACATCTAACCATTCGCTAGTCCTAGAAACAATTCAATTCTTTATTGAATTTCCAATCCCTGAAATATTTATAGATTACAACTGTTTCTCACCACAGTATTTCTTATGTTTCTTTACCGATATAAAAATGAAAACAGCTATACCTTTTTTTTTTAACAAAACTTTTTGTACTGCACAGCGAAAGGAATTTAAAAATTTAACGAACCCTCCGTCATTTATCTTTGGTTGAAAATAACATAGGGATAAATGGACTGTGATAGGTGATATCGAATGAGTAAAGGTATCACACCTTTACCTAATTCATTATGAAACCAACGTATATTTACAAAGCTATCAAGTACAAGGTTAAGCATCAGTTCACTAGAAAATATTTGAAGTATTCCAAAATTAAATGAAAAAGGAAAAAAATAAAACTGTAATGGAAGTATATACGTTTCTATGGAAAAACTTTGTATTCATATATTTAATAAATTACTAAGAAAAATGTAGTAGAAATTGTAGGAACAACCCAATACGATTGCTGACTGTGTTGGGTAAGCACTTTTAAATAAAATTCTGCTAATTTTGTAAATACTACCTAATTAATGCAGAAAATATCAATGAATTACATAATTGTTTAGATTCTCCTGCATAATCATCATTTTCCTCACATCACCTCAATAGATTTCCTTACCTCCTCAAACCATTAAGTTGTCTTCTATATTATCACATCGGTTTTTGTTTCAGGTCCGGGGCATGGTGCAGGATGTGGTCCGTAAACATTTTGGTAACGAAATTCCACTTGTTTACGATCTATCGAAAAACGTTAGTTTCATCCTTCAAAATGGTCATGCGACTGTCACATATCCAAGGCCTTACTTACCCAATGTCGCTGAGATAGCCTGTATACATTGCAGGAAAGCAAAGCCTTTGCCCGAGGTAAAAAATAATGCAAAATATTTAGTGGAAGAAACATTATTATGAATAAATAAAGTGTATACACATGGCATTATTATAAATATTGACTATTACCTTTCAGGATTTGGAAGAATTCATCGGAGGATCCGGAGACGCCGGCTTCATATACTTCAGCATGGGTTCGTCCGTGAAGGCAGCTAACATGCCTATTTACCTCAGGAAGATGTTGATGGTTGTGTTTAGGAAGTTACCACAAAGGGTATTATGGAAATACGAGTCTGAGGACGATATGCCGGAATTGCCTTCGAATGTCAAATTAGGCAGATGGTTGCCGCAGCAGGATATACTAGGTAAGCTATATTACGATACATTCAACTTAATACTTCTGTTGCATTACCCAACTAGCACGATCACCACTAAAATCTTCGCCTAACCTAACCTAAACCACATATAAACTCATGAAGGGACATCTGTTTGGGGGTCCTCCAATATGAAATATCCATACTTCCTCAGAGTAGGTTTCATAACACTTACGTTAATGGGACGTCAATGAATGGCGATATTTATTTTTGCGCTGGAATTAGGTTATTAAATGGCAGCCGCTTCGTAATACTCTTTCGGACACTTGCTAAAGTCCACGTTTATATATTATACTGCATTGTTGGCAACGGTCGACTAGAACATGTTACACCGTTCCTGTGAAATAAAATGATTCGAATGAACTATTTAATGGGCTTTGAGCTTGGAGGAGTGCCAGCCACTGTAGACGAATCATATTTTTCAGTTGCAATTGTGTCCTCGCATGGAGTATGTTAGAAGTGCGTTGAGATTTATAAATGAATGGGGACAATGGGTGCAGTGAAGAAGGACTGAATCGTTCAATTTGTAATGCAATAGTTTCATTGTGAATTACAATATATGGCACTATATTCACAAGATACTTTTCTTTTATGATATTTCACAGTTCTTGATGTTGAGGATTAGTAAGATTCTAATGTCGTCAATTGACGACAGAAGTGTATTACTGGTTATCATCGGCAGGTTACGCACGTTAAACAATTCTGTAATGGGATGTGAACTAAAACGACGTATAATATTCGTCGCACTTCCGCCTGCGACGCATCGTCTTGCATGCTGATTTGTAATAAGATAGTAGTTTTATCCTATATAAGACATTCTCATTTCTCGCGTCATTACACGTTCGTTCTACGACTGCTACACTATTTAATGCAGAGTATTAAACCGAAATACTACAATGTGAGAGCGTATGGATCGGAAAATGGACAGTTTATAAGGTACTAAGGCTAAGGTACTACATTTTCCTAGACTAGTTCGTATGATTTCAACGCCCTTGCAGGTAACTATTGTCCAACAAATCAGGCTTTCCTTGATTTTCCAGAAAACAAGATGGCGCCTTATGAATAACGAACACATGAGATAGCTAGGTTTGCTGGTTTTACCTGATGTCTGAGCTCTGGTTAGACGTTCACTTCCTTCTTCTTTTTAATTTATTTGAGCTTTCTTGGAAAGTTTCACCAGCCGAAACTCGCCATACACTTAAGTGTAATTTTATTTAGTAGTACAACGCGATACCATGTAAAGCATGTAGCACCATAAGGTCCGTGGCGCCTAATGAAATGATTGGGGGAGGGAAGTTATAAATGAAACGTTTTATTGATTTGCAAAATTTATGTTGGTTGGTAAAGTGAAAAAAGAAATAAATAAGAACTCTATGCTAATGGGTGAGGAAAGTGAAAAATATGATAGGAAACACTGCAATAATGTTGTGAATAAATTTGGATAAAATGAATCTTAAAATGAAATTAAAATAGGGTGACACCAGGCTATAAATTTCATTTCAATTAATGTAAATATTTAATGCTGTTGCTGTATGAAACGACTCTAGCAATATATTCGAATGCTTAAATATCATTTCAATACAAAAGGCTTTGCTTCAGCTTGCAAATTGTGATAACAAATGCTCTGTTTTGTAAATATAATTGGGGATCCAAAACAGAAGATTAAACAAAATTCTAATTTCAATACGGTTCCAGTGAAGTCTACTTGCCTGATGTCATCCCCATTTAGAACAAATTTTTTGCAATAAATTCAGTTTCTTTTGATGAGTTGGAAGGAAAAATAACCACGTAGGTAGTCCACGACGAGAAGATAGAGGAAAATAAATGAACTGATTATTAATAACTACAAACTTAATATAATACTTGTAAATGCTTCCTTACCAAAATAATATTTGTTATTAATTCTTATAATACATGGTTTTAACTTTGTTAGTGAAATTTATGTAAACAATACCTTAAAGGTTATTCTTTGACGCGTTAAGAAGGTGGAGGCACCGGACGAACTCGCGATTGTTGTTATTTACACGCTAGACGTACGCACGTGTGATCACATTTTGCTCGTTATCGCGACGCATTAATGTTTTTTAAATTTTTTCTAATGGTCCGAGGCAAAAGATTAACAGATTGAGAGAAAGGACAAATAATTGCATTAAAAAATGAAAGTTTTGGTAATAGAGATATAGCATAAGAATTAAGAGAAGTGCCAATGTTGTTGATAATTTTGTGGAAAGGAAGGAAAATTATGGAAACAAGAAGATGCCAAGCCGCCCCCTAGCACTTCCCAAACGTCAAGAGTGTGCGATTTTGGAGGTTGCCTCTAATTCCATGTTTTCTGCGTCGGCAATAGCCCAAGTGGCTATTGTGCAGGCCAATGTACGAAATGTACAAAGATTACTCTTCCTTAATTTCCAGAAGAGAATTAAAGAAAACCTCTACTAACTCTCCATCATATTATTGCTTGGTTACCATTTTCCCAGAAGTACATGCCATAGTCAAAAGAATGGTACAAAATAAATTTTTCCGATGAGAAAACATTTAATTTGGACGGTCCTGACGGTTACTCGTACATATTATTATCATGATTTAAGAAAGGAAAGGATAATACTCTCGCGTCGTCATTTTGGTGGAGGGTCAGTCATGGTATTGGCTGCGAATGGTTATAAGAGAAAAACAGGTATTCACTTTTTGACAAAAGCCATGAGTGCACAAAATTATATAAATATAATTACTATAATTAGTAAATATATTTTTCAACACGGCAACACAAAAGTACACACAGCAAAAGTAGTTTCCTCATGGGTTGAGGAACGTAACATCAAAGTGTTGGAGTGGCCTTCAAGATCTCCGGATCTCAACATAATTGAGAATCTTTGTGGACATCTTGCAAAAAATTTAGTATTCTAGTGTAGGTGCATGGATGCTTGGCTTCGAGTTATTCAAAATTATATTAAGAAACTGGATAACCGTATCCCAAAAGGGATATTCTAAACTATCTGATTAAATGGAAAATATACTCGTTTTGAATAAAGTTTAATATTAGATATAAATATGTTTTTTGAATACACCTATCTTTTAGTCGCATCAAAATTAATATAATTTTAGAAAATAACACTTGTTCGAATATATAGATTTTATATGTCTATAATAGTTAGTATTTTGATAAAACCTTTCACAGTTTGACATAATTTGTTTTGAAATAAATAAAAGTTAGTAAGTTTATTCACATTATACTTGCCCTATATTTCTCTCCAAATTTTTGGATATCTAAAATCATATGTAATATCATCAAGAGAATATGACCCCAAATTAGGGGAAAAACTGAACATAACGATATTATCTTCTCTCTGAACTTTGCCACAAAATTTTATTTAATTATTTTACTGTCAAATGACATTTAAACTTTACAAGCAAAGCCTCTATATGAAGCCTAATTGCAAAATGCGTTTAGTTTATGAAACCCTCTCCATTGTTTAATTCTTACCAAGAATTTTGCCACTGTATGAACTCTTCCAAAATATGTAGTATATGGTGGGTACCCGCAACGTGACTGGTTGGTGAAACACTTCAAATTCACTTGCCTTTTAAAGCCATTATGTCAATAACCACTACTGACAGCTGTGAAATTTCTGTGAATAATATTGGACATTGCTTCCAATTTATTAAAATTATTTTCGAGCCAAGGCCACGGGGCGCAATTCTAATATATTTATCAAAAACTTAGGAACTAACTAAGGAACTTAACTAAGGAAAAATTGAAACCGTATTTTAAGACATAGCCATGCTCACACGGGCTATTTCTTAAATGTTTCAGATAACGTTCTGTATCCATTACAGAGTACAAAGGTTTTTGTTTGCATTTGCAGGTTTTTTACTTTTGGTTTATTATACATACTTTTATACTTCTTGATAATACTCATGTGTTGAATAATGTTTAACAATTGTGGTTAATAACTTTTCTTATATTGTATTAAGGAACCAGCGTAAAAATAATTGGATCTAATTAAAAGAATATGTCCATTAGAAGGTTCTAAGCAATTGCCGTAAATTTCAGCACGCCATGCTTAGCGGTTTTTGAGATATTCTGATTTTACGAAAAAGAAATATTTCCTCCGTACTCTTCTCTAAATCTCGAAAACTAGACGTCTTGAATATTAAATTGACGTTGGTAAGGACATCGGTGCACAAACGTCCTTTACGTGTCTACCAGCATGTGTATACACGATCCTCATTACAAAAATAATTCATATTCCAGGTCATCCGAAGCTGAGGGCCTTCGTGACGCATGGTGGTCTCCTCAGCATGTTCGAGACCGTGTTCCACGGCGTGCCCATAGTATCTCTTCCGGTCTTCTGTGATCACGACTCCAACGCTGCTAAAGCCGAAACCGACGGTTACGCGCTCAAATTGGACCTGGCGTCGCTGACAGCCGATAAGCTCCTCTACGCCATCAAGAAAGTCATACACGACCCCAAGTACCGCAACGAGGTGAAAAGGCGCCAGTATCTCCTCATGGACCAGTCGGAGACGCCCCTGCAGCGTGCAGTGTACTGGACCGAATATGTGCTGAGGCACAGGGGCGCGAAGCACCTGCAGTCGCCATCCAGGCACATGGGAGTCGTGCAGTATTACCTCCTGGACGTCGTGGGGTTAATCGTTTTAAGCTTGATTTCGTTGTTTTATTGCATGAAGTTCATCGTTAGGTTCGGTGTGAACCATTTCATCGCTAGCAGCGTAGACGTGAGGGCTAGTCGGAAAAATATTAAAATCGATTGAAGTGTACAAATGTTTAGGTAATGTCGATATGTGTGAATGGGATATCTGTAAAAAAGCGTGAATATTTAATAAAATAATTTTTGGTCTCGAGGTGAAGCAGATTTATTTAATTAACATGACAACTAAGAGTAATTAATAAGTAGAGTATGGGAAATATGCAAAATGCCTATAAAGTCCATATTTGCCTATTCCGATAAAATTCTATAAATGCATATGTAGTTATTAGAAACGTATATTTTCAGCGATTTTCAAAATGCAATCTCAAGAATATAGAAACTTTGATTTTATAAATCTCTGTAAATAGGTATGTATTATGCTGTAACCGTCAGGTCGGGGTTAAGCCGGCTGCCTTCAAAAATAGCATTAAGCAATTCATCACTACAAACTATACCAAGGTTTCAGGCCAAGAAAATTTCAATAAGGATATATGTTCTCTGCTAGTAAGTTGCAATATCCTAATTGCATAATTTGACAATCTATTATTCAACAATTTTTAATGAAACATTGTAAAGAAAATGTTCACTTGCTCTCTAGTACGACTTTACAAAAAAAAATATATGGAAGTCATGTATCAATCTACTATTGGGTCGATGAAAACTGCCATTGAAAATAATCCAATATCGATATCTGTTGACAAGACGACCGATGTTAAAGGAAGGTATGTTGCAAATTTAGTTAATGAAAGTATAATCGGTAGTAGTGAATGTAGCACCAGTTATTTAGTTTCTATAGAGGAATTGCAAAACACCTATAATTTGACTCTATCCAGATCTGTAGACGAAAAATTTTGTTAACGTTAACCGACGCTGCGCCATATATGATACGAACAGGGCAAAATTTACAAACATTTTTTCCAAACTTAATACATGTAACTTGCTTAGCACCTGCGTTAGATCGAGTGGCTGAAGTCGTAAGGATAGAATTTCGAATTGCAAGTACTCTAGTATCGAGCATAAAGAAATATTTTTAGAAGCCTCTCTTAGAGTATAGGTGCATAAAAATCGTTTACCCACTGTGCCTTTACCACCTGAACCTGTGTTTACTGGATGGAGAACGTGGTTAAATTGTGTCGATTTCATAACAAATAATTCTAGACATAATTAAAGACATAATTTGTCTTCTTCTGCTCTGTAAAGAAATTCTGTAAAAAAAAATGTGTGAATATTTTCTAAAAAACCATTACTGAAAAGCCTGTTAGCACATATTCAGAGAAATTTCGTTCATATTGCTTCATCAGTTACTAAATTGGAAAAACGAAATCTTTCACTGGACGAATGTATTGAAGTCGTTAACTCAGTACACAATAAAATTAAACCTCTGGGAAAAAATAACAAAATATATGAAAAATTTTGCACTGTATAAAAAAATTGAAGAATATCAAAATTTAGTGCATATAAATAATGTAGTAGAAGAAAATTTCTGCGATGATGAAAATTTTAATATAGATATAGAACCATCTCTATTAAATAGTTTTCAATTTGCTCCATTGATATCTTGCGAATTAGAATACAATTTTTCGCCTACAAATTAATCTCGTCAGATAGACGGCAAAATTTTACTTTCGACAACTTAGAAAAACACTATATAAATGCATATTTGTATATTAAATACACATTTTAGTGAATATTTTGACTGTTTTTGTGTATATTTGCATGGATATTTTTGGAATCTTTAAGTGTACATTTCTAGAGCGTTATTAATAACATTACTTAAATGTGCCGATATACAAAACCCTAGACATTTGCAACGAGAAGTAGATTTAGGGCCAATAAAAACGATATGAACGCGTCTCATTTCCCTTTATTCAAAAGTTATTTTAAGTGACTTACTTTGAAAATAGTTCACAATTTTTGCAGAAACATATAACAAATTTTAGGCTATCTTACCACTGAAACTACTTTTCATTGCCAAGGTTTGAACGAATTAACCTATTGAGATGTATATAAATTGGTAAAAAATTTAAGTTTCACAACATCAAGTGGAGTAGATAAGTGAGAATTCTTATCACTAATACGTTCTTTTACATTTTTAGTTTTTGGATATCAACTGTGTTTTTATTAAACTTGGAACAATCATTAAAAATTCTCCACACCATCCATGCATAGATGTGTGTTTCCTTCCCTTCTCCTTTTCCTTCACCATCAAGTGAATAATCGTCATCATGCGTGGTAACATATCAGAAACAACAATTTTTTAAATGATATCAAGGTTTCTCCAAATTTCTGCAAGTTTTAAAACGAACTAGGTCCTTTTGTTTGTTTAAATTTTCCATACTGGACATCAACTCTTTTACGTGACGTGACAATTTAAGTAATTCGTCAATTTATTATTACGCTATTATGTGAATATATTTTCTATAAGCTGCTCTTTTTTATTTCGGTAAATGTAGCCTAAGGAAGTGCGGTAAGACATTTTACTATTAAGATCCTCCTCTTGGAATTAGTTCAGAAATATTCCCACCTTTAAATTTTTGTCCAATTTATATATACCTTTCATTTCCACTAAGCCAGACAATTGGTACCAGACTATACTACTTACACATACTACACTACTTAATCCTTATAGTTTAACAATGACTGAGACTACTACAACTAACATTACAAACACTAGAAACACTTGTCAATAATTATCACAATAACAACTAACCTTACATAAAGTTCTCTCTATGTCATACATTCTTATACTTAGACAGCTCATGTCCAGTCAATACATTGTTCCTAAACATCCTTCCGTTCGCATTATTGCTACTTTCGATCGCGCCGGATACCGTTTTAACCCTTTTCCCACTGTCAAGTGATATTGACTTAACAGGGTCGTGGATGTGGGAGATTTTCATGGTTTGCTTATTCTTTAAGTGTACATAAGCGGCGTATCCTAGGACACCAACTCCCGCCAATAAAATTATCCATCTAGTTATTTCCACTACTTTCAATACGAAGAAAATCGTTTGGACTTTCTTCAAAATAGGTCCTTCCAGATCGATACCCTAAAGTGAAAAAAGAAATTCGGTAGTATTAATTATTTCAAAATTAGGTGATGTCTTTCTTAATGTTTGAGGTTAAGATGTATCATCAAGCATTCCCTTGAGAAACATTAATTTTATTAGTTTCCGGGCATATATATGATGGTATATAAGGTAATTATTTTGTAATCAAATAAAATGCATCAATTTTGCAAATAATTAAGGGATGTACTGCTAAAAGTAAACTTAACTGCTTCGTGATATGTAATAGTTATGTTTGTGACGACATGTATTTGTTTTACTTAAGATAATATTGCTTTTTTAAGGTACATATACGTAACTAAAGTGTTTTGTATTACGTTGAAACCTAATTCAGAAGGAAGCTCAAATCGTGGTAAATAAAAATATGAAAATTTATTGTATTTACCAATACAATATTTTCCATAATTGGTAATCAGTTTGAGTATTCGTACTCGTGGCTGGAATATTAAATATCTATTACACAGAGAATTTCGTATTCACTTCGGACTTCATTTGAATCAATAGCCCATTTTGAAACTGCTTTGAAATATTCTGTATACGAGTAGAGTACCAAGACTGAAAATTTGTATGATAGCTACATATTGTATGGATTTTCGTGGGGATATTACCTAAAACTCAAACTACACTAAACCCCTAAATTATTTATGCACGTACTAAATCTTACACTAAATTTATATATGATTGCGCGTACTGCAGTTTGCAAATTTCTCAATCAACTCTCTGTCGAACTCTGCATGTTCTGGCTACGCCTCTAGTATTTATATGTCCAGCTTTGCCAACCTTCGAATATCCGTCAAAAGGCACAAGACACATCTAAAAGTTTCTAAAGGTCTTGGCTTGGATTCGATTCCCTCCTGAAAGCACGATGATAGATATCGACGGACTTCTAGAGTCTTTGGCTTTGGAGTTTCAATTGCTGAATGCACGGAGACTTTTGGGAAAATTCTCTTATTGCCCAGACCTATGGGCGATTCTTTCTGGACAGTTACTTGGTAAAGAAATTTTACAGATCCGACCTTGGAATATACATCGTTGTGTCAACACCTATTGCGTTTCGACTATGCAATTGTTTGCAACTGTTTACGATCCGATTGAGACCGATTCACGACCAGCGCCAAGGGCAGGAAAGGTGGTGCATGTATTATGCACTTCGACCGGCAGACTGTAGTATAACTGCCGTAAAATCGTTATAATGACTTGGGTATCAGATGTTTTCTAAACATTATTAAATCTTTTTCTATTCTTAAAAAGCATGACAGCAAAAATGCTGTTTTCCGAACGTTTCCCAAAATTTCATAGCAACCAGGGAGAAAATATCTTAAAAGTATCGAATTATTCATCATTCAAAATTAATGTCAGCGTTTTTTTTTTTGAAAATTTTCAAAAATTACTCCAATTTATGGGATGAAAAGCCCTGAAAACCCGTGTAAATTATGACATAGCTAAAAATGCCAGCACACATTTACCATACTTTTTCTATGAAATTAAACTTAGACAAGCTGACTCATGCATTTTCGTTATAGATAAGGATTGATACGTGTTGAAAATGTATGATTAAACCCTCTATTGGCTTGAACTCATCCTTATAGATTGATTATAGACTAATAATAGATTATAGAAAAATAAACTAAAACATTTTAATAATTACTGTGAAAGAAATGTTTAAAAGTTCATATAATAAGAATCAAATTACAAATGGTTCTCGACAGTTTTGATAAAACAAAAAAACAAATTCTACAAGGGGTAAAACATTCCCAATCATGAGAAAGTAATGAAAAATTATTGAAATAAAAAAGAGGTGACTTGTAATTACTTTTATAAAATAATTAAAGTAATCGGTCGTATTTATCCTTTTATCAAAATTCGTCACCGTGAGTGTTGAAAACGCTTCCAAAATATTAAGGAAAATAAAATATTGAAATTCCGAAAAAAGTTATTTTAATGCTTAGAGACACAAAAATCGCACACTAACACTTTTATACTAGCATTAATGAAAAATGAAACCCCTACGAAAGGTAAAGCCACCCCAATTAGAAGAAGATAATAAAATGTTATAGAAATAATAGAAAAAGGCCCTGTATTTATTTCTTTTATAGAAGTTTAAGACAACCTATCATATTCATTCTAATATACTATGCTCAAAACACATTTTCATGATGGGGTGAGATCATCCCCAAATATTAACGGAAATAAAAATATATATTTCTATGTTTAAAGACACAAAAATCGTAGAAAAACTATTTTTTACGCAGGTTAAAGCCAACTCCAATTAGAAAACGGCAATGAAAGCTTGTAGATATAATGAAAGAAGTCTTGCAATTAATTTTTTTTACAAAACAGTAATAGGGTAAACTATCATAATCATTAGCAACAGGTCTTCCGTTATAATTCAGTAACTTAGACATATTAATCTTACACATAGTTAACACTAACAAGCATATTTAGGAATCTTCATTGATGAAGGATTGTTCCTCTGAACTTCTTGTAGAGCAATATGTATGAAAATATTCCTTTCCTTTATAAAAAACATATACACGTTTTTTCTCTGTTTCTATTATTTTTCAAAATTTTCTCCCGATGGGTGATGGCTTTACGTGGCTCTTGGCGTTTTTTGGAATTTCAAAAAATGTTTATTTCTCATAATATTGAATGTTGTGTAGGTGTATTAGAGCGATTATGATATTTTCACTTAATTCTGTTATAAAAGAAATAAAGTCATATATTTTGTTTCTTTATTTCTAGATTCTTCATTACCTTTGGTTGAAAGGGGATGATTCTGCTTCGTAGCGATTTTCTCTTCTTCAAAACTTCCAAGAAATAGTTGTTTCATAGTTCTCATCATTTGAAGCTATTAAATATTTTATAAATTTTAAATATTTGAAGCCCTTTATTATGTTTGGGGGTGATTTCACCTCTCCAAGAGTTTTAGGGTGCAATTTTGTACCTTATCAATCCTTACCCGTCAAGAAAATGTATGAATTTTCCTCACTAAGATTTACATTCAATTCTTAATTTTATGTTTCAATTAAATAAATTAAATAAATTTAAAGACTAAAATTTAAATTCATAAAAAATATGGTAAATATCGTCTTCATAATAACCGATATATCTATATTTACTTGGTTTCTGAGTAAAAACTATAACGTAGTCATGTAACTAGTAGGGTAACTACTAGCAACTCTTGATAATGTAATTGGTTGTATCAAAATACACGTAACACGACACGAAGGCGACAATTGCTGAAATAACTTTCAAACCAATCAAATTAAATTTTTAGACATGGCTCAGTTGATTTCTCACACCCATTTGTCCTTTTAAATGTAATATTATCATTACTCACTTCTTCTATCCAAAACACTGGATGAAGCACTGTAGGGAGATTCTTCATAATGGGAACTTTATCGTTCGGTGCTACTTGAAAGTTAAGCTGCATCCTTTTCACAGCTCGGAGAGGGGTGCTAGTAGTCTGAAATAGGGCCAGGAATTAATTAATTATTTGCCAAGAAACTTGAAATTTTTGACAAATAACGAAAAAGTTTTGTGAAAGTTAACGTAATACACAGTCAACGTAGGTTTAGAGACTTTTGAATTGCGCAGGCGCCACACTGTGATCTCAATCAATCATTCATACGACGGGAAAATACCGGTATCAAATAATTTTTGATTTTAAAGTGTAGTTGAGTTCATTTTATAGCACCAGTTACAAGTCTGGACTTTCCATTCCTACTGAAAACTATGAAAATGATAATATTTTTTATATGTAGCAGTCTATTCCTTAGCACTCATTACAACACAACATTAAAAGCACCCCATTATTCGAAATCATAAATTGTTTAGCGAATATAATGCCAAGATTCTTTGATTGGTCATAATGTGAACTACAGTCGCTCCTACGTGCATACTTGAGATCTTGAGTAAAATCTCTAACTCTAATAGCCCAGTTTATAGAGCAAAGAAAAGATGTTTTGGTAGATAAAATTTAACAGTAGACGGACCAAAATACCTTGTTTAAAATAGATCTAAGATGGATACAAACCCCAAATCTAGACAAATTTGAGCTTTTGCGTCTTTTTAAGTAATAAAAAATTAAAAAAGAGGTCGTTTTTCGGTTTTTCCACCACAGCGCGAACATTATTGACGGAAAATGCAACACGTGGGACAAACGATTTGTTGGGAATTAAAAGACCTTTAAAATGAGTTCTAAAAGGTGATCGGATCATTTTTCACCGAGGAAACTTGGAAAAACCGTTAAAATGGATCCTTCTTTCAAAATTCACAGCATTGCCCAGATTTAAAACTCAAGCGCTAAATTTGCGTGAGATGTTAGTTTATTATGTCAACTTTAAGCACGCAAAAGTTGGATAATGTCGATTAAATAGCTTTTGCACATTTGTGTTATTAACAATATACACAGAAATTTTTCAAAATTTGGCGTATTAAGTGAGATGGGGAGATTTGAATTTTTCAAAACGGTTTTTGAATAAGGACATCAGAACCTGAAACTTGGCAATCTTCGATTTTCATATACGTTTGGAAAAAAGTGTGAAAAATGTCCTCGAACAAAATTCGCATTTCGAGCTGGGTGGTGGGGGTTGCGCAATTTTCAAGACCATTTTTGTAATTTTCTACAAATGTATATGAAAATTCGAAAGAGCCAAATTGTAGGTTTTGACGTCCTCTTTCACAGACCGTTTGAAAAATTAAAATCGCCGAGTCTTAATTAATACGCCGAATTTTGCAAAATTTATGTGTATTTACGCAAAACTAGTACTTCAGCATTTAGAAACGCTTATTTTGAAGGTTTTTTATATCACTATAAATTGTCTGTACACCGTATTGCATTTCCGGCAATAATTTTCGCCCTATGGCACTAAACGGAATAACGACCTATTTTTTTTAATTTTTATTGTTTAAAAAAACTAAAAACTCCGATTTGTCTAGATTTTGGGTTTTTATCATCTTTTTTCCATTATATACAAAATTTTTGGTCCGTCTGCTGTTAAATTTTATCAACTAAAAAAACTTCACAAACTGGTTTATAAGTAAGAAGGTGTTTCTGTCACAATCAATGAAAACATTCAATTTTCCTATACTTACAGGTTCCAAAACAAGGGAAATCGAGTGATTTTCCCCATTGGGCTTCAATCCGTCCACTCCGGTAAGGAACCTTTCATCGGCGTATAAAAAATGTGGAAGAGAAGCTATGAGCGGTAAGCCGAGGCATTTCTTCAAATTAATCGTGCCTTTCGCCGGACAAGTTGTGTCCTCACAATAACACTTATCCTCTTCGTTATTCTCCGCATCCCCCAAGTTGGCTTCGTATCGTCGAACGTTCAACCCCTTCAGCGCGCCGCCTCCCAAGTAATACGCGTGGACGTTCCTGAGATGAAACGAGGATAGGAAATATGCAATCGCTTGCAAACTTACCTTACCTGCATAATTCCGTCGAGTACATCCAGATTCCCTCTTCTGCTATCAATAGGGGTGGAATTATCCAACCGTCGCTACCATTGAAGTGATTGCATTCCTCGGACGACCACAAGTCTATTTTGGGCATTCCGTCGACTTCCATGACTCGTCCTAAGTCCTTTGAGGAATTTATACCCCGTTGCACTTTTACTTTCTTGCCGACAGTGGCGTTTCTCTGAAAAATTAGATCCCTTTGAGGGAATAGCAAAATGGGAAGGCGAGACGCAGATTGCGTTTTATTTCTGAACGTTGAAGTTTTATGAAACTTAAATTTAATGCTGTATTTATTTAATGAGGCAGATCATGGAAATAATTTAGGTACTATCACTTCAACTAATAGCTATGTCATGAGAAATGGACATAATATTTTCATCGCGAAACTATGGTTTTGAATTATTTTATTCGGTGTAGTATTGTAGCTATATGTGCATTTTAAGTAATTTTATTATATACCGTGAATATGTATACCGTAAGCAAAAAGATGTAAATCTGTGGCAGACGGTTATACTACCAAAACTGTAGTAATTCTTTAAACATTGCATTTTACCAGTGCCGTTAGATGATAGAATTCCAAGAGGAAATAATGGGAAAGATTCCTTGCAAATTCTGGAAAATAGGATATTGTTATTAAATTAGGAATTACTGTATAAATGTTTATTGTTACTTATAAATGAAATAAACATAAAAATAGTCGCTTCGTTATGTTTTTTGAAATTATATTCTTAGTTCCCTTTTCAGTTCTTCTACACTCTTTCTCCTGCCTCCGTTACGAATGCGTACCAACTGCTTATAAAATAATCCTCTTCAATAGAATTGTGCTATGTATTGCATTATAGTATGTATTGTATGTTATAATTTTATGTAATGTAAAATAGAAATTACGAAATATGAAAATCGGTATTATATCAGAAATTTTGCAATTTTTCGCCTTTCCTGCTGATTAGCTAGCAATAGTAGTGAAGTAACAAATGATTATCACAGCAAAAAGTCAATCCACGGCAGTTTTACAACGCAGAGATAACTCAAGTTTTAAAGATTAACTTCAAAACTGTTATATAACCAATAACACAAAAAATGAATGGGAATAATCCTGCACTAATGATTTGAGGCACCCCTTTAAACGATAAAAGATAAATGGTTTTATAATTGCAAATGGTGAACCGTGTAATTTTTTTGCGTGTGACGAAAAGCAATTAATCGGGTGGGGTTTAGGCAAAATCATCTTTTTATATTTTATTATATTTTATATTTTCGAAAACGATCGAAACAACCTTAAGATACAGGATAAGATACAGACACACACAATCACTTTTATATACATTAATTGATTGTCGATATACTGCTTTGTTCGGAGATCAACTTAATATCATCCATTTGTTCCATCGTCAAAGAAATGAGATTTAGGAATCGCTCATTTTTCGGAATCACTTGGATTGGTCAAGCTATTTAAAAGAAGTAGAAAATAGGCAGTCGTCGTTTCGTAATTCTGTCAGCTTGTCAAGTGAATTTAAGAGCGAGTGAGTTTTATATCAACTTAAGTCTCTCCTTAGTCACTAGCATTAAAAGTATATTTTACGATAATTTAATGCCTCAATGTCTCATCGAGGAGTACATATAGTTATATATACATATATAATTATTACGGCATCATATAGGTATGCGTATAATGGCATACGCCAAATTTCTCCAGCGTATTTTACGCTAATTATATTAATCGTACATTATCTGTTTCATAAATTAACAGCTAGATTGACAAAACCTAAGTAAGGATTTTATAGAAATGCAGCATTTTTAACATCGTAACAACGCTCTGTAGAGCAGTTTCCGAAAGTACATTTTATACTATTTTTATTTTGAACTTTGATTTGAGCTAGAAAGCGAAAACTGTGAAAGTTGATATCTCTCTACTAGATCTTCAGGTAGTATATCTGGAGTTTAGTTTTTTTCACCATTCCAAATCGTCTTTCACCATTTAAATAGAGTTTTAAGTTAGCAGGTTTCGCATTCTTTTGGTCAGTAATTGTGTTACCAGTAGAAGTAATAAAGGTGTCTAGTTACTACATGATAGCCGAATGAATAATTTGTTTTGCACACGTTGCCATAACGAAGTTTACTCGCACATTTATCATTTCGCCTAATCCCAAAAAAGTAGTCAAATTTTCATTTCCACCTAAAAAGGTACATTGAAGGTTCTGAAACCAATATAAAGCAATACTAATTAGAATGCAAAGGAGGGCGTCTTTCAGGATCACCGTTTTCTACAGGACAACATCACCATTTACATTACAACTAAGGAAGAGGACCCTGAGGGAGCGTCAAGCCCGGTGGGATAAAGTGTAAGAAATGGGAAAATGCACGAAGGGTTAAGTTCAGAACATTAGGAACAGTAGGGGACTGGGCCTTACCCAACGATTAACGAACCACGGATCCTTTAGGGGCTATTCACATATAATAGGTAAAAGCCGGAAGGGTGCGTATACAGCAATTAAATCGATGATAGGGCACAGATCGACATTTTGAGGGAATTCGGGAAAGTTCATCTAAGGACGTTATCATCGCCATGCTCTTCCCCCCGTGAAGTCCAGGATCTTGGCCAAAGGACGCCAGGTTCGTCCCTCCGAGAAGTCCAGGTGACGTGAAGAAACCAAACCGAAATTTAAATTATTGATTTCAGATTTTATGTCATCATTTTATACATTAACGTGCGCTTTACTGGCGTCGAGCAGCTTACTATGTACAAACGTAAACACATACATACGGACTTTCTGTTTTATATATATTAAGAACTACATCTCAGGTTTTATATAACGTTGTCATTCCTAATGGCTAGATTTTGTTTTGGAGATTCCTCTGTAAAAACTGCCCATTTCTATTGCAATACCTTTGTTGGTGACAGTAATTCAGCTTTTCATTAATATTTATCCCAAAGGGATCACTAATACTCCTTAACAGTAACAGTCTAGTCTCTATGTAAAGTTCATGACGAAATAGTGTTTCATGAACAAGAGTCTAATTTCCTAACGATATTTACAATCTCAAAGGACTCAATTGAACTTACTGAAAACAGCAGCACCCTTTAAAATGTTTAAAATGTAATTACATATTTTGAGAGTAATGGTCTTATTCATAAACGCATATTAACGTTAATGTGGGTTTTAGCTTAAAATGCGTTTAGAATGCGTTTCAACAAGGTAACTATAGTTACCTCCATATTAAAAATACATGGAACAAAACACTGTAGTGACATCAGTGAAACACATTCTAAACGCATTTTAAGTTAAAACCCACATTAACGCTAATATGCGTTTATGAATAAGACCATAAGAGTCTAATATAGATAGCAATGGCGTTATGAAGGAACATGAATTTATTTTTTTTAAATGAGTCTCTTCCTATGCAAGGTTAACATCTCAACAAAACCTGCTTGTATATTTTAAGAACCACAAGATTTACCTTATAAATGCAGTTAGCTTTGTTTCCTGGAAACGTCACTTTAGTCACTATAATATTTACGGGTACATTACAAGTGGTTTGATGGTATTTCTTTAGAACGACAGTACAGCTTGTATCCCTTAAAATCCGCAAGTCAGTATTTATACAACGATAACAATACAAAAACATTCGATTAAATTTGTTTCAAAGTCACTAAAGTATCTGTTATAATTGCGTTACAAATGACTTCAACTATGCTTTTTAAAAATGTCAGTTAGGTTTTTAAATGACGTTTAAGTTACGAAAAGAATCAATTGTATTGCTTGAAAGTGATAATCTGCTCTTTCATAAAGTTTACATTTCAGGAAGATACTTTTTGTGTTTCGTGATATTGACATTTTTACGACCTATAAAACTTACATATATTACAAAGGGCTTATTCTATTTCTTAAATATGTCGCTCTATTCGAAACGCTGCGTTACAAAAGCAATTATTATACGGTTTAAGATTTACACCACAGTTTTTATAGAGAATAACCTTAATAACCACACATTCCTACGGCGTTGTAGTTTTTTGGTAACAAAATTCCAATTTTCCTCTAATATTAATCTAAAAGTTTCAGTAATACTTCTTAAGCACAGTAATTACAGTTTTCAGTAATACTTCTTAAGCACAGCAGACTATATATCGCTATGGGGTTTCTAGAACTAATTTATTTTTAATATTTATATTACAAGTGGTCTCTATTATACTTGTTAGGAATAGATGCGAAAGGATTTTAAGCGACGAAGTGTGATGTTTGATAAAATGTTTGGTGAAAAATGTATTATATTACATTAATTTCATTTCTAAACTGAAAAGAGTATTATTGCAAATATTTCCACAATCATTTTTTCTTTTTCTTTCCCAAAAATGTCAGTTCAAAGTTTATTTTTCCGATTTCCATATATCGCTTTATATAGAAAACCGTACCCTGGCTGTGTTCAATATAGACACGTTTTTCGGTTTTACCTTAATTTTTCGTATATTTGCGATTTAGGATAGACACTTTTTGAAGCACATTTTACACATTTATAACTTATGGCTCATGCTAGCCTTTACTGTTTGATTCACAGCCTGTATTTTCAGGCTCCAATTGTGACGTGTAATCTTCATGCGATGGGAACATCAGTAGCTGTAATCTGTACACAACTGAATAATTTAATAAATCTGTGCGATAAACTTCCTAGACATTCATATTTAAGTAATGATCAATTTACCAACATAAACATTATTTTCGTGATTGAAACCGCGACAAATTTGAAAAAAGACGTTATCAGTAATTCTTTGTTGAAATCGCTATAAATTTCAAAATACTGTCTTGTAATATTTTCAAAACCCATCAATTATTTAGTGATTACTGTCAGTATTCTCTTAAAAAGTTATACCTAATACTATTAAATATATTAATATTCATTAAATAATACAAATACTTAATCATTGAATCGCCATAAATTTAATTTTAGTTAACTATACTCAATGCATATCGTATGTGTTGGCAGGAACACTTTTCAAAACAGGACACATGTTAAAATTAATGTTATTGCCATGTAATTCAAAACTTCAAACAAGTCGATCTTTCAATAAACAACAGCAATTCTTCATCTCAAAACTCATATTTCATCGAGAACAAGTCAATTTTACATACGTCAACACTTACCGATCCTAGTGTGGAGAGCAGGAGAACGTTCTTGGTAGATGATTCTTTTATCTCCGATATCGAAGATTTCAGCTGGGCACATACGGCCTTCCCTGCGAATTCAGTCCCCGTGCAATCGATCTCGATACCGTCGAAGAGGATATCCTTCACCCTTCCCGTCAGATATATCGAGCTGGGATTCCGGAACAATGGATCGACAGCTTGGCTTACGATGGACAGAAAAGCAGGGCTGTCCATCAGGACCGTATTGATCATTCCCTAGGGATGAGGACATTTTCAGATGTACACTTTTGTTTAGATAAATTTTTCTGTGTGCTGTTTAACTGTACATGATGTATAGGTTAGGAGTGATTCAAAATTAGCGTACGTCTTTACGAGGTAGAAGATTGAAATTTTGAGAATATATCAGAGATTTAACGATATCCTTTAGAAATTGTTCATTATTAAATAGTACGCTTAAGCCTACATTCTTTTAACTATGTCAATTTCGATTAAACCTTTTACAAATCCAAAGGTAGTATTGAAACATGTGAAATATATTGAAAGAAGATGCTTCTAGAGGAAATTTGAGAAATATGACATTGTACCGGTTATACCATACATTACTCAGCCATGAGCAACTAAGTAACAATATGCTTATATCCATCGGACTACGGTCTTATATTTGTTGTTCTACTGTGCAAATGACATATTCTCTAACATGCATTTATGTTTCGTATAAGTCCATGGTAGAACCATAATACTGAACCGTAGTGTCCCATGAGGATATAGTATTATTCATATCTATAATTCCTTTCTTGAAATATTTCAAACAGCTAGGCAGTAAAGGTGTATAAATGCAAAATAATAGGGGCCCCAACACAGACCCCTGTGACAAAGGATATTGACCGATAATGACAACTTATGGTATATTTTAACCATTTTAATTCTCTCATTTATATAACGTTTAATTCTTTAATAAGTTATATAATTCTTAAATTATATAACGTCTCTCATTTATAACGTTAATACGAATTGAGCCTCACATGCGCCTGCTGATGAAAAATTGTGAATATACGTATGCGCCGATGATATATAAATATTGCATTAAAGTGTGTGGTATTTACAACTTACTACTAATAATATGAACCACAGCAATAAACGTTATTTTCAATGGGGTTATTATATGTAATAATGGGCCAGTTTCTGTCTCTGAGCATTGTGACGTCAGACGTTACGGGGTCTTAAAAGACATACATATACATGAACATACTCATATGGAGATATTTTATAAGAACACATGTATTAGAGACCTAGAGTACCTCAAAAGAGATATGTAATAATACTATATATATGTAATAATACAATATGTGATTGACTTATACGAGAAAATAATAAAGGAGTGATATCTTTGCAATCAGCTGCAGCTACAGCTACAACCAAATTATACAATAGATTAAATAGACCCTCAATTGATTTCCCATAGGTGTAAGTGGGAATTAAATCACTAGATCTATGGTAGCTCATATGAAACACTTCACGCCCATGTCTATAAATCAAGTTATTTGAAAGGGTTACATTTAAAATTTCATTGTATTTAGAGCAGGTTTGATATTAAACTTAATGAGCTTTTGTTTTAATTTATCTGTAAATATAAAAAAATTTCAATCAGTTTTAAATTTAAAACTGCCTAAGTGTCATATAGTGCTCTTTTTTAATAACGTTTCCAATAAAAGCTTGAATTGCCCCACTTATTTTGGTACTTTCTCTCTTGCAAATGATAATAAACTTTGGTGTTATTTGAGCGTGCGGAATTTCGTTTTCTTTCACGAGACAAATTCAAAACACGTCCTATTTTAAGTGCGCAAGTTTATGGCAGCTACTTCCGCGAGAGGTGAAATTGTGATTCCAGGGAAAAAGTGAAATTTAGTCCATTTAAAATAAGTGGTTGGGAAATTGGTATTAAAAGAGAGTTTGAAATGAACCGAAAGTTTACTGCTTTCTGGCCGTGTTAACAGAAGAAAATATACCTACTGGAACTGGCAACAAAAACAGAAATTTTTAAATCCAAACAATAATCTATTCTTGAATTATTCTCTTGAATTTTCCCGCCCACAGGGATGGCTTAGTAAATCATCAGCATTGGTTGATGAATTGAAATAAAATAAGAGAAAGCTGTATAAATGCTAAAAGCAATAAACGAACGACTGTCCAACTGTTTCACTGGTAAAATTTAAGCAAAATAAATGTAGACGGCACATCAATGTAACGTTAATAATATTTTCCCTCACATTAATATATCTGTTGCTAAATTTCGTAATTTTGAGCCCAACAAACATTACTTGCTCTACCTTAACATCTATATTTACATCTCACCAAGGGAACTATGTTGATTGTATTAATAAACTCTAAATAGCTTATCCAAAATTACACGCTATTTTATTTCTGGGTATCTCTTGCATAAAGCGTCTTATGCAAAGCATGTGCCTTACTACAAAGACCGAATCCCGCAGTTTTCTGCGCTATTATTAAATTTCTTCAGAAGTTTGGTTAGATTAACGTCGACGTACATATCTTTTGTTAAGGAAAAGCTTGACTTAAACCCGTGGAGATTAAAGACAGATTTTGTGAATATTGAGGCAGATTAGGACGATAATTAATTATTGAAGGGCCGAAAGATATTTATGGAAGACATTGAAATGACTTAGGTTTAATGTAAATATTTAATAAACAACATCAATGAAAATTCAACTCTTTTAATTACAAAGGGAGACCGGGGCAAATTGATGGAGCGAGTAAAATGATACACCATTAATTACTGTTTATTGGAAAACATTATTCGAAGTGGAACAACATAAAAACGTGCCTGTAGATGCTTGAACGGAGCAGTTGGACCGTTAGCGATTCATTAGAGCAAGTATATTTATTGTAAGGCCCACTAAAAGTCACTTGAACTAGGAAACTCTTTCAATACTGTTCCATGCCGTTTACGTGAAACCTAAAGGTTGTAATGCTGAATAATTTCATTTCAATTCAATTGAGTAGTTTAAATGGCAAAGGACTGCTTCGATTCACTGATACACTAAAATACGTGGTACATTGATGTGCGTGAAAGTGATAGTACCTAAAAGACTCAACCATTACAAAAGTTTCCGAAGCTTTTTCCCGAAATTACTAGGAACGAATGTTCCCATACTCATTGGAAAAGCATTGACCAAGGGAACGGATATAATGATTCGAATTTAAATCGAAAACGCTGTCTATACGGAAAGCAGCTCACAAATATATGATCCAAACTGCAACTCTGCTGCATCCTATTGAAAAATTTCGATGAACTACTGTAGGAAATGTAGAATCATCTTCTAATAAACTCAGTTAAGCAATAGAAAGCTTTTATTGAATGTCTGATGAATTGTAGTTCTTTGCAGCAGTTTTGGTGTTGGCTTATGAATACGCAGAATGATGAGTAATGTAAATTTTTTAAAAAGGGATGAGTATGCTGGAAAAGGTTTGGCGGCAAGGTATGGAAAGAGAAATCAGGAGAATTTTTTTAGAAAATCGGAAATTACTACCGCCACAAGGAGCGTTGCATTCATTAAAAATTCATAAATTTTTGTCTAAATTCGGCCTATATAAATATTACTTGGAAAATAGACCAAATGTAAAATTCTATAACTCATATTGCATATTTAGCCGGCTTGAGAATGAGAAACAAAAGATTTAATTGTATAAATCTCTGTGTAAGTAAACGATATATTTGCTAAGCCGTCAGTTGGGCGCCGTCGTTGAAAGAATATTAACCCTCCGTTACTCGCGTGGAGTATTTTAACACCCCCAATGTCTCACGTATATATTATGATGGGGAATGGCAAAATTCCACACTGCCTAATATACACTTCAAGCGTAGTGTGTAAATATTGATTCCATAGCAAATGTAGTCTGGGAAGTTTAACATCCGAAAACAAGGGGACTGTGTAAGGTTCTTACAATCTGAAGGGATGCCTTGTTCCTCAAGCATGTGATGTTCCTTGAGGACCATCAATACAAGCCATCCCCTGAGCAAACCACCCTGCACCACTATGTGATGAATAACCTGGAGCCATCTTGCATGCCATAAGAAAGACAATTACGATCACATATTCAGTTCGCCACTTGAATAAATTTCTGTATACGTTTGAACTTTTACATCAACTAAGGGGTAATCATTTATGTAACGTCATTTTCGGTGGTCAGAGAAGGCCTTGTTTGTTTTATTAAGGTAGGACTATTTGTGTGAATTTTGAGGGGACATAACACTGAACAGATTAAATAATCCAGTGAACGAATTAAGGTGTTTACTTTGTCTAACACGTCCTACAATGGGTGGAATCGATCAGGCTATACTAAGTTAGTTGGGCCAGATAAATATTTCAAAGAAATAATCACAACATCACTTACCATTAGTAGAGGATGCAATATGGTGACATTGTCTGTGTCTGATAGACGTCCAGACTTCTCCTTATTGAACTTAAACGTGGAAAGAGGGCGATAGGTTAACGTATCATCTTTCTCATCGTCAGTTACTTCGACCTTTTGGTGAAATTCGCTAAAAAATTGTAACCTTAAAATATCATATTTAAAACAATTACAATTAATGTTGTTTTCTTTCAACTACCTTTAATGATATCTTATTAACGACCAGAAATAATTTACTAAATTTAATTTACGATACACGAGGACAAATTTCATTAATAATTGATAATCTACATTCAAGTCAAAGCCATCCATTATTCTGTTGAAATGAGTAATTTAAATTACTTTAATTTACGGTTGAAAATTTTAAAGAGTTAAGGAAACTTATTGCTCGGAAGTGGGTGTTGTTCGAAATTTTTAAAATCTATTATTTTAAGGTAACATCAAAACGGCAACCGCTTAATTATCTTCCAAAATTCAAAAATATGTTACCTAATGAAAAGTTAAAGTTACAGTAATTTTTTTTATTATTTTAATTATTCATATGAGACAGTAATCAGTTCCATGAAATTCAAATAGAGCAACAGTAAATACCTGTTTAAGGGGCGAAGTTTAAATTTTATCTATTACTTAATACAAAATATTACAGCATCGACATGATTTGGGGTAAATAAGACTTACTCGTAGCTATAAGGTCCTATTTCTTTGAGAATTGGCTTCTTGCCGTTCTGCACTTCGTCCGGATTCGTAACGTTAAAAAAGTAAACGTTGAAATCTAGAGGAAAGGGGATTTTCAAGTAAATCCCGCGGATTTCGCTGCCTTTCTTTAATGCTGTTTGCTGAAACACATAAAACTTTAGTTGCACAGAATATTCAAACTTCATAAAATATTCGGCTACCATAAAAATAATAAAATTGAACATAATATATCGATTAGGAAAATTTTTATTCGAAGAGATTTTTAAATCTTATAAGGGGATTTGCTTTACCACTTTTGTTAACATAAAATTTGTTACACTTATTGTTTTGACTTTATAATTTTTCGCAAAAACTTTTTCTGAATAACTTCCCCTCGAAAAATCTGCTGAGAAACAGTTTTAGATAAGTTATACGGTCCTTAAATATACTCCTTAAAATATTCAGAATGTGAAGTAATTCAGACAATAATTTCCACAATGGCATGTTCATTTATTCTGAAATATTGTTAGCATTACAATTTACAAGCATCCTTCTTAAAGAATATTCATGATGTGCATCGATACATCGTTGGATTGCGTTATAATTAATTCAGAGCTTAACGAATAAAGCTAATACAGCAAACACGATCGATTGTAATCACAAAGGTAATATTTAAAAACTATGAGCACTACGCCAGCAGAAAAATTAAACACTTATGACTCATAAGGAAAAAAAGTACGTAGATAACATATTAGGTTTAAGTGAAAATAAAAGAATAATTCTCTATTTGCATAACCAATTTTAGTTACTTACGTGTATATACAATGCATTGACATTCACCCAACACATAATAAATATATTAATGAAATGATAGGAACTACTGGCCTGGCAATTGTGCATTTGAAGTTATTGAAAATAATTTGGGGGCATAATGATGCATCCTACATAGTCATTTTTACGTTAATGTTGACCTTAACTACACGTTGGTATAACCTTTTTTCGTAATGACGACCCAGCCTTAACTGGAACAGGAGAAGAATTTCCTTTTTCAGCACCCCTCGTGGTGAATTTGAGAAAGACAGGTCACTACTTTGCCAATAAGTTGGGGAATCGACCCAAAAGGCAGGGAAACCATTGTCACAAATACAGTGAATGGCATAAGAGTGTCGAAAGAAAGGAGAGGAGTGCATTAAAGATCACCTGGTGATTTCTTCTATTAAATCATGGCAGCATTCAGGACTAAATAATTCGAAGTAAGAAGTTATCCTAAGAAGTGGAGAAGAGCTCTGAATGATGTTAAGAAGAAGTCCGTATCACGAGAGAATCTAAAGATTAGAACATGAAATGTGAACAGCATGAACGAGTTACTGAAAGCTTATACAGATCTTTTGGAAATTATGAAATTAAATATCAAAATTATGGAAGTCAGCGAGGCCCGAAGCACCGGAAGTGGCTAAAGCACTGTTCAGAACAAGACCATAATCTTTTCAGGAAATAATGACACCAGACCGTAGTACGGAGAGAAGATTACCATGGATGAAACCCTGTAACACCCAGAGAAAAATTTTGTACCCCTTTCCTTAGTATTTATGTTACCACAAATGGAAGCTTACTGCGGCACGCCCAACTTAATAGTAGTGTAGGCACCCAGAGAAGAGGGAGAAGATGAGAAAGTAAAAGTCTTTTATAAAGATGTAGAAAGTGTATTAAAGGTGTCCAAAATCAAAGATGTGAATATTGTAATGGGGTAATTATAGGCCAAAAGGGGCCTAGGAGAAATAATTAAGGGGACTGGCAAATATGGATTAGGCGAGATATGGAGATTGGAATAGGCAAGATATTCTATGGTTATCACCAGCACGTTATTCTAACGCCCGAAACGCCGACTATATACTTGGAAATTACCGCAAGGCAGCCCTCAACGCATAGTCAAAAATCAAATAGGCTGCATTATGAAACAGAGATACAGAAGCGCAATGCAGGACACCAAGACTTATCTGGGACCGAAAGTCGCTCGGACCACCTTCTGTTGGTGACTGATGATAAAACCAAATTTTAAATGATGATGAAACGAACAAGAATTACCAGAACCGACATGAACCAATTGGGAAACTTTATGATCATGCAAGCCGTTTTCAAGGATGTAAACAGGTATCTGATAAGACAGAAAGCAAAGGGAGGTGCAGATGTAAACGAAAAGGCGCCAGAAATAATGTGGGGAAACTTCAAATCAGCAGTAATGGAACCGTGCAAAGAAACCTGAAACCAAACAAGCGACAGAAAAGACAAGATTGGATGATCGATGAAGTAGTAGTGTTAATGAAAGGAAGGAGAAGAACAAAAGCCACAGATATAAGTAGCGCAAGCTGAGAAATACATAAAGATGTTAATTTAACTTGAACAGTCAAAAGCGAACCTACTGTTTGAAGTTTTTTTAAAAAATCTCAACTTTTTTAAAGATATATTACGATTTCAATTATTAATAGTAAAGAAATATACCATCGATATTTGAAACAGGAAATTTGAAACTTGCTTTTCTGGTACTTTTTATGGATTTAACAATTTACAAGGTTTTGAACAAAGCAAATATCGAGCGCAGAGTATAAAAACTTCATAATGGATACTACATCTACCAGTCGGAAATTTTTATAATTTTCGCTTGGTAATTGCGTAGCCACAAGCGTTGTAACTTGTATAACCTGTGCATGGATAAAATGTACAATGTTTCCTATTTCACACTGCCATTGTTTTATGTACCTATTAATGTTAATTAATAAAGTTATAATACATTGCTGAAAAGTTGATGTTTTTATAAAAATTTGTTGTCGTCGAGCAAAAATTGTTTTGTGGAAATATATGGGAAAACTTTCACTCAATTTCACTTCATATTTGATATTATTTACAAAAACAATTTTTTTTATTTTTGAAAATGTACTATATTTTAACAACAATTTTACACTATTGATAAAACAATTGAGGTATGTGATGAATAAGCGATTCAACAGTCACTTGATTCTAATCGGTCAGTACTGTAAAAATCTATTTTAAAAATTATTCTCCAACCATCCAAATATTATTTAATGTTCGGAAAAAACAGCAACATATTTGTTAATTTACCATGGTAGGCTTTCACTGAAAAATGAAGTCTTCTCTTCTCTAAGAGAATTTTGTCGTCAATCCTAGTTCTGTAATTAAGTAGGTTTTTAGTAAGAACAACCCCATTAACATTTATAAACTTTGTAAGACGAGCTATTTTGGAGCTAAATTGATAAACTAAAATCAGTTTGCTATAACGTCCGCGTTACGATTGCTCTTAATTTTGAAAAGCGTATAGTTTTCAGAATATTGAAAACAGATTTTTCGATATTTAAAATTTTGTTTTATAATTTCTAAATGGAGGTTTTTTACAGATTGTATGTTATTTTATACGCTAATATGTAAACCGTAGAAAAGCCAATATTAGGAAGATATCGGCAAAATCGATCGTTTCACCCAATGGCTAATGTTCTATTGATAATTTCGTATAAAGTACACAGATTTATAATTTGCATTAAAGCTTCCAAAGTCAAAATGTATTTTTATGAATTTCAAACACTAATAAAAGTGTTCATTTTAATTTATTCTATTATATCTTATCGTGAAAAAATAAATTCTATGATATAAAATACGGAATGTATGTTTTGTAGACTTCTGGCAATAAAAGGAATTATTTCCAATTGCTAGAAGCTTAAACGAATGTTATTAAATGTAAAGTAATGTTGGAAAGGGAATAGTATTACTGTTAGTAATAGTATTTAGTAAAAGTATCTTAAGTATTAATTTTAAACATATTATGTTCCCGCCATTTGGTGCTTAAAGCTGTTTTGTGTTAGTATTGATGTGATAGATGCGAACTATTTCTCTAAATTTAAGGAGAGAATTGAGTTATTAAAAAACCCGTCTAAAATTTGTCCTTTTCCGCCTCATACCAAAGAAGAAATTTTGTAAACATAAATAATGAGAAAAAATTGCAGAAATGTAAATTTTAGCAACGCATTTTAAAGGATTTGGTTAGGAATGAGAAAGACACATTCGAAATATATGCGACACAGTTGAAATCAGCCTTGTTTCTTCTTATATCCTGACATGAAAAATGTTTATTGTTACAGTTGTAATTAGGATAGTTGCTGCAACAATAATTTTCTTAACATTGTTTCAAGAGTAAAGAAATGTTTATGGTCTAGCATCACGGCAGCGGCTTTCTGATTTATGTATAATCAGTGTAGGAACTCTACTTGGATATGATATTGACGTACTTGGTACAGTAGATATCAAAAAAGGTCGTAGGGTCATACGTAGGTAGCGTTTGTACATAAAAATGTTTATTTTATTTTTGGAATATTTTGATTTGTTGTCAAAACCAAAGTTTCTCTGTCATTTTTAATTTACGTAGAAGCAGTAAAATCTTTTATTTTGCTTTTGTGTTTTGTATAGAAATTAAGTATTTTACTGAAGGTCCATTGTTTAATTTTGTTATTATTAAAGCTCGGGAAATATGTACTTAACGTTTCCAAAAGTATGTATGCAAATATGTCCAAAAAACAGTCAAAAATGCATTGAAATATGCATATAATATGCAAATAAGCATTTATAGAACAAAGAAATTTGCAGTTTTAATACTATGAATTATTTATTTGAAGAACTACATACATTCAAAAAGAAACAAAGAATAAAAATTAATAAATTATTTAGTATTGTTTTATGTTTTAATGAAGTAGAACACAGCTATCTCTCTATCATCTATTGATTATTAATATAATTAATCTATTTACTCTTACGACGGAAACAAGACGCTTTTAAAGGTTTTTCTAGATTGTTTGAATTAAAACTTTGCCGTCTATCTGACAACATTAATTTGTAAGCGTAAAACCTACGTTCTGCTTCGCAAGATGCCAATGGAGCAAAATGAAAATTGATTACACAACCCCCCAAAAAAAGTCCGGATCTGTAGATCAAACATATGTATTTTTAAGTATTTTTTATCGCTGAATCCAAATCTGAGGTCAGAAAAAGGCCTGCGCCCCTGGAATTGACCCCATTGGCCGAAAATGGCCCCTATAAGGTGTGAAACACTGATGTCGGGCGAGGTCGAGTTTTCATTCCCTAGCCAAAACCGAATTCGTGATCAAAAAAGTTTAGAGCCGACTGGGATTCACTCCCTGAGGTCGGAAAATGGGCCCTCGGATGCTGGAAAATCGAGATTCGCACGTCGGGATCGTATTTACTTTCGTTAAAATCTAATTTATTAGCTAATGAGGAAAATTGATAAATCGAAAATACACAGAAATCCCCAGATTGGCCATTTCTATCCGAGAAATAACATTTAAAGCCGTATTTGGTGGATGTTTTTGAGCTGGGGAAAGTTCAGGCTGTTTCAGATTTTTCCGGATCTCGGATTCGAGCTCAGCGTCGAAAAATACATGAAGATGTCCTGCTTGACTAAATCCAGTCAACAATGGAATTTCCTACTAGTATTTGCGATGTGTTATTGGCGCTAGGAGAAGCCCCGGGTGTGCTCTATTGAATCTGGCAAAATAAATAGGAATACTTAGATTGTCCCAGATTTGCCGGCCCCCAAGGGCCCATTTTCTGGAAACAGGGCGTGAATTCCAATGGGCCTTGAAATGTTCCACCGTCGTCTGCGTTGCTCAAGTTTGAAAGTACATGAAAATCCGAGTGCTCCGATCCCGAACGGCGAATCTGGGCTTTCCGGCCCCCGAGGGCCCACTTTCCTAACTCAGAGGGTGAATCTCAGTCGGCTCTAAACTCTTTTACCAAGAATTCGGCTTTGCCTTGGGAATGTAATCTCGACCTCGCCTGAGCGTCCGCCATCCCGGAATTCACTTTTCACACCATATAACAGCAATTTTTGGCCTCTAGGGCCAATTCCAGGAGTGAAGGCCTTTTTTTGACTTCGGATTCGGATTCAGCGATGAAAAATGCATAAGAGTACGCGTGTTTGATCTACAGATCCGGACTTTTTTTGTGGGGCTGTGTTACTGGTTATGTGGGGGTGCACCACGTCTAAATTAAAATTTTACATACCCCTAATAAACACTTCAGAGAAATAATATGACATAACAAAAAAACTAAATGCCAGTTTGCTCTTCATAACTTACATTTAAATGGGGTTTCAACAAATGATTTCACTGGCTATAAGCTATACTCAACGAGCTTGCTCCCACTCATAAAAGCCAATTAAGATTTTTACTTTACCTACATTACTTAATTTTAGTAGCCTTTCGACAACTATTCTTAACAAGACGGTATCAGCCATTAGCATTAACAGTCTTTGAACAAAAATCCTTAATGCTACTTTTAAAATGCTCAACGCTAAGCTGAAGGTTATAGCATAATACGTACCTATTTAGACAGAGATTTTACAATCAAAATTTTTATTTTCTTGAGATTACATTCGGACAATCACTAAAAATATGCATTTTTAATAAGGACATTCATTTATAAAATTTTGTCGGAATACGCAAATAACACTTTGTAGGCATTTTGCATATTTCACGAGCCCTAGTTATTATCTACATCGATCAATAGTTAAATTTTGCGTCAACAATTTTGAATCACGGTTTCTGAGTTTTAGGGGCGTTACTACTAATCCTGCACATATATATTACTAGCCCTGTGTAGTCCTTCAACCTTTTGTATTCAAATTATTTAATACATATTATCCGGTATTTTTAGGAAACACTAGTTTTTCATGTTTGACATTCAGTTCATAAATCAAATTGTGGTTGTAATTATTAACTCACGCACATATGAATCTGAGTAATTGCAAATAATATATAGTTACAGTAATAGGGATCTCTTTGTGACGTCATCGAATAATATACATTTTAATAGAAATATGTTACAGAATTTCGCTGAAACGAATTTTATAGGTACAATAGTATCGTCAATAAGGAAACGGTTCAAAACATGCAATTAATATGAATAAGTTGTACTTGCTCGAAAAAAATTGCCGAATCTTAAAACCGGTTTTAAGATATAATTAAATGTAAGGAGAAACAATGACTGAATATACAATTTTATTAATACTTAACCAAATGTACAGGTGGTTCTAACAACTTTATAGCAAACTGTTATAATAACTCAGATATGTAGCTGTGTCAGAAAATGGTATTAACGGTTTCAAATACTCACGTGTTTAACACCAAATCGAACAAGAGGATTGAGAGCGATGAAGAATAAAAGCACGTTGATACTAATGATGACGCTCCCTATCACTATCAACTTACGCTGTAGCAACATACTGACTTGATGCGTATGTGTACGATACGCGAAAAATATTATTTTTCCGGTTGCAGTATTTCCTCCTGTTGTACTGTTGTTGCTCCGCCTCGAACTTGAAAACAACAAAATAAAAATTGCATGATAATAGATTATCGAGTTAGCTTCAGATGCTCTCTGGTGGGGGTAGAGGGGGATGTGCTAACGATAATGACAAGTCTTTTCCTTCAAGGTTGATGACAATGTTTTATTAAATATGAAGGGACGTCATTAGTGGCCGAATCGTGTCGATTATTGTTGACATTTTGTTTTAACAGATGCATCATTAGGTGTCTTAAATTCGAAATCAATGATGAAAACGGCGAACCAGTAATAGTGTGCACAAATTAAATGTGTTTTACACATGTATCCTTCAACTGTTTTTATGCTAGAATCTATTACTCCTCTTCACTCTAAATGTTCATAAATTTTTTGACACCAACAACCTCATTTATAACAAAAGGTAACTGGGTTTAAAATCATCATTATAAAGTAGTTGACATCAAAATACATTTGTAACAACGTGTGCAAAAAAATCATTTTTATGTTTATTATCAAACTTTTGTTAGGTAAATTGTGATAACATCGCGAAAAATTTTAATCAGTAGGAAGTTACCAGAGCATAGTGTGAATGTACCAATGGCACTGAAAGTTATTGAACATATAGAGATGGTAACTTTCAAGATAAAATTAAAATTTTATTGTTGCAATTACATATAATTCCGAAAAAACTTATTGTAAAACGAATTTTTTTCGAACCTCCTTATGGAAATGTGCATATAAATCCATAAACCTGACGTTCGTGAAAAAATCATACTACTTGAAACTCAGGACATGCATCAATTTATACTTATGTATTATTCGCTTACAATCAAAAATATTACCTTAATCTGTTATCACTATAGGTATGCCAAATTAACAAGAAAAATCTTAATTTTTGACATGTAACTGAAGTGAAAAAAAAGAAAGGAACAAAGAATAGGGCAGTGAATTCTACTACGTATTATTATTTATTAACTATTACAGTAAAACGTTCTAAACCGTAATATAAATTTCATTATAGTATTTTTATTTAGGGCAATTATATACAATAGGTTACACTAATGCGAAATGTAAATTTAATGATATTTTAATAAATAATAATAAACGTATGATAACGAAAATGTAGAAGTCTTGCGTTATTCTTTATTCAATTACCTAGTTGCACAACGAAAATTTCCTATTGATGACCTTTTCTAGCATAGTAAACTTCGTGGATTAATGTAACCATCCGGTTAATGTAATTTAATAATATGTTCGGTCACGGAGTGATCGCATTAAGAGGACCACTTTAATTTGTTATTGTAAATTAAATATTTTAAATTCAATTTACACAAATTACAAGTTAATTAGAAAAAATATTTTTGTCCTGAATCGTGAAAAATGATGACAAAGTTGAAACCTAGAGTACCGTTCTAACTAAAACACGGTCTACATTCCGGCACTAAAACGACACCGTACTGATGACGACCAATAGAGAGTCACGACCTGTTACGATCGTGCAATGTTCGTGTTGTTTGCAAGTGTTCTTCTCACTCCTATCGGATATCACATAAAAATTTTTCACCACATTCCCAGCTGAAATGGAAAGAAATGTTTCTATATGCTGCTGACTCGAGATTGGAAAAAAGTTACATGGAGATTACATTTACATGTACAAATCAATATGGTTATTTAAAAATGTCGTGGTTTTCGATGCACATATTTACAATGGCAACGAAATCACATCCAACAATGCTGCCGTAGCAGTATTAATTTAACTTTTAATAAAGGTGCAACAACTCCTATAATTACGCACGCGTATACCAAAGGTCATCATGGTAAACACACGAGCGCTATCGTTTTCCTCGAAAAGTAACAACTTGCCATGCTATAGCCACACCTACATGATCTTGAGCTGTGGATCGATCTCATCCCTTCCTTGTAGAGTGCAACAAGGAAAAACGAGCTACACGAATTTTAAACTCATTACTGTGGTCAGATAAAATTAACCTTAACACCAAATTGACAATCTACAAAGTTATAGTGGAGCCTATTTTAACATATGGAAACTTACCGAGAGACAAGAGAAAACAATCGAGGCAGTAGAAATGGACTATCTGAGAAGATCTTGCAGAATATCCAGAACAGAACACATTCGAAATGAAAATATAAGACGAATATACGACGAGAATACAAACGACCCAGCTGCTCTGGTACGGACATGTTATGAGGATGGAACAGGACAGATGGCCAAAAAAAGCAGTAATGTATCAACCGCAGAATAGAAGAAGACGAGGAAGACCCTCAAGGTCCTGGACGGATGGGATAGAACAGACCATGAAAGACAGGGCTATCCAGGAAAACGAGTGGACAGACAGAAGAGTATGGCGTACGAAATGCGGGATGCGGCAAAGGAAGCTGTAGGACCCCCGCTATATGATGATAAAATAATAACAACTCGATTACTCAAAATGATGCATCTGAATTGAAGGAGCACATTAAAATAATAAGATTCACCACGGAAAACCTTTTTGTAATGTTTCTAGCACAATAGTGCTAGTGCTAGAGCATGCAATACTTTAATAGCGCACGATATTTTTTCGTAATTTGCTTCAAGAATATTTGCTGTATCTTATTTAGAACGGTGAAAAAAATAGTATAGCATTCAAATTTGGGGTCGATTATTTCAGAAAATGAAAACAGCACAGGCTTAGTATTCTTTTTTAGTTGGCTGACATCTATACATGTAGTAAATTCCAAGACAATATGTTTTTATTAAATTTATTTAAAAACGAAAATCACTTGTGCAAAAAAATATAGATCTCGGCAATTAGCGGTGCCACCTATGACTTAATTTATCTAATGGACAGTTAATTCAATTGTGTATAACTTTGCTGGAAACTCGTGAACAATCAAAATAGCTCAAATCTAAATTGCCCCTGACAAAGCAGCTCCCAACGAAATGGCCTCGACAAAATTGCTCAACAAGTTCTGTCAAAAATCTGTTGGTACAAATATCTCGTTAATTGCTTTGGAGCATGCTCAAAATGAGCAGGAATGAGTTGCGAGCAGCGCCCATTTTCTATCTTCAACCAAGGATCCTGATAAATTATGCTTTGCATTATTTTCTGGATTATCTGACATAAAGCGGAAAAAGAATATTATAGGTATTTGAGGGGCGGATCGATAACCCAAAAAAATGTTTGAGCCATTTTCCAATGTCTGATTTTGAATGGTTATAATATACAGACAAACCAAGCTGCAGAAATTAACTATAACGGAATACAATTTTTGTATTTTTGTTAATCTTTGCTTTGTTGGATATGTACCAACATATTAACATGATGATAAATATAATAATTTATAGCTAATTATATGATATATATAATAACAATCTATATCTAATTATATACATATATGTATATATGTATATATTTATACATGTATATATTTCGTGACTACGAAATATAAGAGATTGGATCCAGACAGACTGAAACATTCTCATACACCAAGCCCTGGACAAAGGCTTATTACGTCATATTAATCGAGACCCCAATCGAGAAGGCACTTAGAAGGAGCATAGTTCTAGAACAGTGTTGTACAACTTTCAATTGAGAAATATATCTTTAGTTACCGAAATATACACATCCCAGTCAGATATAAGAGTTTTCCCAGATTCTTGTAACTTTTCATCTAATTTCCACGGACCACGATATTAATTCGGGTACATACTATTGGAATTATATTTGTAAAATATTTTAAATAGACAATATATGCGTTCATTAAGCTAAAAGGCACATTTTTAGTCATTACTGCACTATACCTTTATTTGATATCGCTTCCTCTAATACTCTAAAAGGCACAAACATGTTCACATTATTATGAGTGCGTATTTGTGTAATTACTTATTAAAGGTAATTGCAAAAAATGAGGTCCATTTTCCCTACACAAATATGGTTTATTTTGGACAAGTACTCGACCAGTTTTTCACTCATTATTCATTTTTTAATATCATGCAATTAATAAAATTGTAAAAATTAATTGCACAAAGTGGTAGTGTTGACGAAATTATGTAAACTTCACGGAATTTCCCAGTTGGTGAAACAAGTGAGAATTACATTTTTTTTATAATAATTAATACTAATTGTTCCACGTATCATCGTGTCCTTGGATTGAGTTCCCAATAATTCAACTACATATGCTTAAATATTCTGTGCCTAAGAGTTAAACTATTTGGAACTTCATTCCCCCTTTAATATCCGGTTTTGAAAGATAATGAAAGAATTTCCAGTGTTTTCTATAAGAGAAACGCTATCAAAAATATTCCTTACAACATCACTGTAGCTACCAGAATATAGCTTCATTTTACTATTGCTAATACGCGTCAAGAAGAGTATACAAATTTATTTTAAATAAAAAATTGCTACCTCAAAAGATACAAATCGAAGACAACCCTAAACCATGTGATGCATTTAACTAATTAGTGTATGGGTATAATGGTAAACCCGGTTTATTCATCTTCAAGTACTTAGTCAGGAGGTTTATCTAACCGTAAATTTAACATGACAAGTTAATTTACTTACCGAAGAGATATGCCAACGCATGAATTTATCTCTGAGTAAGTGGTCGATTACAACTGATTACATAACCTCACAGACTGATTTAACAGGTTCGTAGATCCCTGAATTTAACACTTTCGTATATTTTACTAGGATTATCATATTGTAATCTATATATTACTCTGTCTATCTTAGATTCGCTAAGTAAGCATGAGGTCAATTGAACTATCCATTGTTAATCGAAAACGACACATTTCGCTATGCTTAAGGGTCAGTAACTAATTTACCAAATGCCCTCAAAATTATATGAATGTTTTGTTGGTAAACGTCACTAAACAGTTAAAGTTATAAGAATGAAATATAGCTCAACCCATCTACTCATGGTTTTTATGAACAACGTCGTGAAAATGAAGAAGGATCCGAGAGCAATAATAATAATTTAAATAATTCGTTATCACAGAAGATTAGACATAAGATTAGACTACACGTCTGCGATGTCACGAACAAAAGGGCGTCACACACAAATACGATCTCCATTGCCTGAGGATATCTTCAGTTCTTTTGTTTGTACCAGGTTCCTTTTATCTATGAATCTAGTGATCACTTTTTCTTCTGTTTATTATATTTTTGTTTCATTTTAACAACAAACTGTATCTTTGTAAACAAATTGTAGGTTTTTCTCTTCCAGTAGGAAGAAATAGGTAGATGGATAGTTGTAGAAGGATAAGTTGTTTCTATTCCTAGTACCTACTGATGGTTGACATATATCTCATTATGCACATATGAAAACACCCTAAATTGAAATAATTGGAGGATAATTAAGGAAACAATGTATTCCAGTGTCTCAAAGTTTGACGTTTTATATTGAAATAGAGGCAAAAATTGCAAAGTTTTTGAAATCCTATATTATTTATGAAACAGCGACCATTTTCGATTGGGGAAGTGTAATAACAAAAGACGAAAAAAGAAATTCGGCATAAAAGATTGGAAATTCTAGATGCATTTATTTAAGGAACCCAATTTTAATGAAGGGAAATCCCTACATAAAGGAAAATTTCTCATTACATGTTTTGCGCCTTTTCTTTCTTTACCATTTGACACACGAATAAAATACTTAATACCTTAAATAAATAATTTATTAACGTAACAATATTAAACATGTCAACAGGTAAAATACTTAATATCTCCAAAGACGTTTTATAATTCTCTCTTAATCTTAAAACTCTCATAGTCACTCTTAACTTTTCCTCTTTTATCTCTCTATCAGAGATATACTCTATACTCTATATTATCTCTCTTCAGTACTTGTCTATTTCATTGTTCGACATTGCTGGGTTATCGTGATCTCCATGTACCATCGATATTTCACTTTTCACCTTTTGAACTGGGGTGATGTCCGCCTTATCGCTTTTCTTGTAGAACAAATAGCCAGCCGCTCCCATTCCGCCGAGAGAAGCTAAGAGTATCAGCCAGCTGCTCACCTTTACCACCTTTTTCATAGTGAAAAGCTGCTTAATGGGTTTCGTAAACGTCTTGTTCAAGTCCACTCCCTAGGGAAGAAGAATGTTGTATGCGAAGAAGTATTTCTTAAAACTAATCTTATGAAACGCTAGAGACTGAATTTTGCAAATTTTGTGTATATTGTGTAGGCAGACTTTTTGCTGAGGAATTTTTACATCTTAGCTACATTACGATGCCTGAATATTTAAGTACCTTATATAAAATGTAGTCTTATAGTGCTTCCGGTTCATGTTTGGAAGTTATGAATATTTGATGTATCAGACGGGAGTACATTTGTAAAAAACCTTCTTGAAATTTAAATTAATAATGTCTATCTAATTAACATTAATTTGTTTCTTGTGTGTTATATATTTATAAAAAGCCTCCCTCAAACATGCAGGCGGGCGTGAATCATTATATTTCGGTTTTCGTTATTTTTCCGAAATTGCAAATTTCCCTGGAAGAAATTTGATATATAATGCAAGACTTCCCAATTTTAAATTTCGCTTAATTCACATCTGAATATTTATTTTTCAATTACGTTTAATGAGAATTTCGATTTAGTATTTATTCGTACTAATTTATTTTCATTCGTAGAATTACAATATCTGCATTGTAACCCTTCTACGCGTTAATAGTTTCGCTTTAAGCTGTTTAAACAAAAAAATAACCATTACCTCCTCAACCCAAAACAGTGGCAGAATTGTCTTGCTGAAATTCTTGAAGAGATCGACTTTCTCAATTGTTTCTAATGGCATGCTAAATTGAAGCCTTTTCTTCGCTGATACCGGACCTCCTGTTATCTACAAAATCAATGAACTGACATTATGTTTCAACACAATATTTTCATATTTTCACTTACGGCTTCGAATAAGATTACAATCTCATGTTCGCTTTGATTAGGTCGCAGACCCTGCACCCCTTTGATGTAACTCTCGTGGCAATTGTAGAAATGCGGGAGTGAAGCCACAATCGGCACACCGGAACATTGGTACAAATCCATCAGACCTTTCTTAAGGCAAGTATCAGGCGTGTAGCAGTAACACTTTTCGGCTTCATTTGTGGATTGGTCACCCAAATCGGCTGAATACTTTCTCACTGGGATTCCGTCGTATTTGGTGTCTTCGACGAAATACGCAGCAAGGGATCTAAAAAGAGGAGATATTTGTGATCATGCAGCCAGAAACTTAAGCAAGGGAAAGATAAAATTCACATACAGGGAAAGCTACTTGCTAACTGTGTTCCTATATGTGATAGTTACTCTTATTTCAGCCGATTTAAAAATTGACAAAATTGCAACCAAATAAATTTCATCACCTAAAAAATTTAACTTGATTTTGCCTATAACCCATTGTCGTTTGTTGATAAGTTAGATAAACCGGAGACCATGAACTCACACTTATCACAAATAAGAGTAGTTTGATTTAGTTACGACCTGAATAAATTTCGTGGGTGCCTACGCCCCAATAACGCTTCCCATAGAAATCATAAGCCCACCTTGATAATTCAGTACCTGTCGTCCTGCTGAAGTGGAAAATTTTCCTACCTTCGCGGTTTCCGATTTTTCATTTTCCAACCGGATTGATTGCCCTTACGCTTCTATGTATCACCAAAAAGCACGAATTTTCTCACCTTAACGATGTGATATCGCGCATTTTCCAACCACGCCATACCCGTGAGGGTTGAAACAAATTACGAGTGACCCCGAAAAATCCAGAAATTTCTCGGCCTAGGCCGTCTGTAACCATACATTTCCTTATTGCACCGTAACCGGTACTCAGTAGGTGTGCTTTTCGACGTTTGGGAGTTTATTTAACAAATCCCAAGTAGCACGAAAAACCACGAATTTCCCAATTTTCTCCGTTAGTGATCGTGTATTTTCCGACCACGCCATTTGCCGAATTCATACACTAGTCTACATTCGGTCCGAGCTAAGCTCGTTTGTAATGACAAATATTCCTGTTGAATTTTCTTGTTCTAGAAGGTTAAAAAGATATTGTCCTCATGAGCATTTCTTACAGGAATTATGAATATCCGTCTTTACAAAGAGGTTCAAATTTAAGATTCCTGGGGAAGTTCATAATTTCGGTGCGAGAGTGAAGAATATATAAACACTAATGAAGAAATAAATTAAAAAAATAATGATGAAGCAAAAATCATAGTAATTGTGCAAAGCAAAACCCAGCGTAGTTTTAAAAATATTTAGAGGACAGTCTGATTGACAAATATTTCTATTACCTAGAGGAATTCTGCTACAATAACCTCTCTACTAATATGATACACTTTTGTAGATATATTGTGTTTTTAACTGCCTTTTCTACTTTCATGTCAACAGGTTCATATTAGATCTGTGAACTGCTCGACTTTGGATGGGTATGAATATACCCATATAATATAAATATCTCTGTACACAAACCACAATACTCTGTAGTATAGGTAGGAGCCTGGGCGTAACATTTATGTAAATCTCATATAGTTTTTGTGATTTTGATCGAGAAAAATTGATCGATCTTAAGTATAAAAACAAGGAGAAGCATTCCTTAAGGGAAAGTTTATTTTGCCCACTGGGGGCGGTATTCTTCTACTGCTTTGATTGAGGGGGGCGATGCCATAATTGAAGGTGCAGTGACGCTTAGCGCAAAACCTGACCAGGTATGAATCCACTTTAATGTCGACATGAGTCTAGGAGGTTGACTGATCAGTTTAATGAAAGATCGTAACATTTGGGAAATTACTGAGGGAATTTATTTATTCGTTGTTTTAAAGTATGTTCAACCTAAGTATTTGTCTTGTTTTTTAATTGTGATTTGTGGTAATCGATATAATCATTTTTAGTAAAGTTTATTAAATATGTGAATATATGTTTTGAATTTCGTGGTTAATTTTATCACATGATACATTAATTTGTTGCTTTACTATTTTCCTACAATTACGACCCCAAGATTTATCTCAAGGGAGGTGTGCTCTTTGTTGTAACCAGCCAAGCCATTAAAATTTAATGAAAATAATGAACGGAAATTTCCTTTCGAGTTCCTATTCGAGGAAAATTCGTAACGGTACGCGACAAAGTAGCGTAGCAAAATTTTTGTTCGAGATGTTTCCATTACCTGCATAAGTCTGGTGAAAACGATATGAGTCCTTCCTCCTTTTCTAGAAAAGGCGGGAAAATAGTTCCATCCGTTCCTTTAATAACATTACATTCCTTTGTTGGCCAATCATTCATAGTTTTAGCTCCGTCGTACTTAATAATTCTTCCAACGTCGTGAAAGTTCTTCGTCCCTCTTAAAGCTTGGAATTGCTTACCCTCAGTTCCATTTTTCTGCAAAATATACATAGTTAATTGAGATTCAAATATTATTTTACAAGCTTGTAAGGGGAACTGTGTCATGTTTTGCTATTTGACGTGCTGATTTATAAAAATTGTAGGGAGTAGTACAAAAAATTTACTGTATTCTTACTGTTAGCTTTTTGTTATATTAAAGGAAAGTAAATATGGGAAGGAATCCACAGTGAAACCAATTTTGCTAAGCTATTTCAAACCCTACAGAGGGTTATAAATAGTATGCATTTTAAATAATGCGCTCGCAGCTTACTTACTGAAGTTCCTTCAAAAAATTTTTAATTTTAACCTAAATAAAATAATAAACAAATAAATAATAAAATAATACATAATAAAATAAATAAGTAAACAACCAGTAAATGTTAAGGATTCGGAGAAACGTTCCAAATATTTTTCTCGGCATTTTTTAACATTTACACCTTCAATTTTCTTGCGCGTTGAAATGTTTATCACACCATTTAAGGGCAGAAAATATAAACAATAACAACGCTTGCCACAAACAGTTGGTAAAACTGATTCCCTTTGCTTATTTACTTCCAGGTAAATACTATCACTCGAATATATGGATTTGTTAAAACCGTTCAAATGTTTTATTTCTTTAAATATCCCCCCATAAAGAAATGCCATTAAACACTTAGTAAAAATTGTTAACAAAGAGATTATCGTTGATCTGGTTGTCGTTTAACGAAACAATATGATATAACAAGTCAAAACTAGCGCGCGGCACGAAAACACATCCAATTCTATTTCATTGAGTAACCCTTTTTTCTGCATGAAGCAATTTTCCCTGAAATAAATATTAAAATAGATAGTGGATTTTTACCAAATGTTCTAAATATTTTTCGATATTTGAAAAACATAATCTGATTCGAAGGAGTTGTCTTAGAAGTTCCCCTTTTAGAAGTTTTCCCTGTCTTAGGATCCTCTTTAAACCTTAAGAGGCTAGGAAGCCTCTTTAAACGTTTGGATCACCAGTCGTTTAATGATTACTGGTACTGATCTGAAAACTGAAAGTCGAAAACTGTTTCATGTGCATTCGATGCATTCCTCCTCCATGTATTTCCTTCCTGAAGTTACCAAACGTTTTAACTTACCGATCTTTAGAAATGTAACTGAAAATTATCAATATGAATCAACCCGACTACTCCCATGACTAATATCAGTGGCACCATTTTTTTTTACACAGAATGTTTGATAACTAGTATAAAGGTCTCGTCTTAATACCTGCCGTGAACCATCACCAGTAAAGTTTATTTATGGGGAAACGATAAAAATGTTTTGGAACATAATCCCTCCCTTTATAAATACGGGGCAAACTCAAAGTGCAGTGCAGGAAATCACTCGACGGTCTGTAACGTACATCGGTTATTGTGTTAGTATAACATTATATAAGGAATTTGGTTAATCTCGCTGTAGCACAATTAGGAAATTAGTGGAGGTGATGGTTGTTACCGTTTCTTTCGGTTCGCAAGGGCTATGTCTTGATTTGTTCTCTTTGTAAGTATTAAACTGATTTTATCTTTCGTAAATCATAAGTAAATTCCTTGACAATATAATTATGACAGCTCTGTCAAATATACTGATTGCCGCTTCCAAAAATAGTCCCTCCTTCTGTAGGCACAAATATGCTTGCTACCTAATATTCGTGTCGCCTTTAGTGTTATTTTCTCCATGTTCTCCATGGTGAAGTTAAGAAACACAAACATGAGTCGGTGGTTATCGTTTCATGTACTTCGTGTCATTATTTTTCATACATCTAATATCTTAAGGGATTTCTGATTCCTAATCCTAATCGCAGTCGTAAACATCGTTTTCCACATAAATGAATTTTACTCTGATATAGGGAGAAATAGTTTGTCGATATTGAGACGAAATAAAGGAATTTATCAAAATATATAAATAATGGTAACCGATTTTTTTTTTGAAATTACTTACGAATTGATATTTCGTTTCCCATACATTTTTCCACTCTTATTTAATGAAAGAACTCCCCCAACCAAAATATCAGAAAGAAAATTTTATCACAGATTTCACAACTCTATTCAGGGAACAGTTGAGTTTTCTATGTTTAACGTTGTAAGTATCAAAATTTCGAGCTCAAGTTAAACATCTGTCCAAAACTTCGGAATAAAATTTCCACGTTACCGTGCACAAAACAGAAATATCACATTTGCACGACAGCGCCACCGTGGCAATAAGGCGAACCCCAGTGACGCTGGGCTGTACTATACTTTACAGTCGTCTTTTAGAGACCGGTAATATATTTATTTCGTTATTTTAGAATTACGTACACTTTGTCTTCAAAAAACCAACACAACTTGCATACATTGCGATATATATTGTAACATTCTCGGGTTCTCAATTATTTGATATCACTAACTATTACTAATTATTCCTAATTTATTTGACTAACACTAACACGGACTTAATCTAATTCGTTTACGTAGATTTATTTTCGCACGTGTTTTTTTTTACGATAGGTGAACAGCTGTGCGCTTTCGAGTCGACTAACCGCTTATCTCTCGGTCGCCATTTTATGCTCTAACGGTGCCACTCAAGATAGTTCGAGATCCTTCTCGAGCCCATTAAATAGTTTCTCAAAATTTGCTGGTGCCGGAGAGTCTGCGGGACATTCTCGAAGATTCCATTGGCTTCGATGGCCGATAAAATGAGGAGAATTCGTTACAATATGCATAAATCATAGACGCTCGATTTGTGAAGGCAACTACAGTTATAAAAGAAAATTAAAACAAAAGAAAATTGTCGCGTGCCGTTTCACCGTGGAAACTATGTCTTTAGAAAACGAATCTTCTGTCAAATATAGAGTTGATGAAATAAAACACGGGCAAACCAAAAAGTTGGAGGAAAAGTATGTGAAACGAGAAAACTTTCTGGCCAAAATGATTTATGAAAACTGCGCCTTTTTACAAAAAATAAAGAAGTGCCATAAAGCTTGTTTCATAAATTTTCTAAATATATGTTAATGTTCTAAACGCAAAATATACATAATTTTAAAGTCACGAAATACAAATATTACTACTCTCTCAACTCCATTCAAATATTGCACTTCCACATTCGAATAACGATTTGGCTTTCTTACGGGTGAAAACAGCGAGAAGGACAGTTCACTTTCGCTGATATGTTTCAGGGAGGGCGCTTCTTTCAGTTGGGAACAAATCGCCTTTCCGGCGAAATCTTTCACGTCACAGTCGATTATCACTCCGTCGAAAAGAATGTCGTCCGCTGTCGCCGTCAAAAATATCGAAGTGGGATCCCTGTAGATGGATTTAAGGGCTTTGTTCACCAGCGAGAGGGCTCCGGGTTTCTTCCTGGCTACTGTATTTACTACTCCCTAAAAGAATAAAAAAATTCGGCAAATTATAGTTTATTTTATTAGAGAATAAAGTACAAATAATGCAGGAAACAGCAGAAATTGTACAGTATAACAGGGTCCGACACATAATTAGTATCATTGTTTGATTACATAAATTCCTAAAATTTGACGGATGAATCATCATCCCTTTTGGATTTCCATGCTACGAGGCCATGGTATGTTTTGTACAGGAATTTTAAGAATAATTTGGTGATAAAATCGTCATAACAAAATTATTCTCCGACTGATGCTTATCATTACAGATTAGCCAATTTTCTTAACAGCATATGTTGCCTGACTCTTCCAAACTATTAAATTTTAAATATGACACTGGTCACCTGAATTGTAGACCTTTTATAAAAATTATAAAAGAGATTTTTATTTGCCAACCAAATTAAGAAACATAAGTTTTCCTCGAATAACTCGAAGCGCATTAGTGGGTACAGGGTTTATATGAAACATCTGAATTGAAAGCTGATGATTTCAATCAAGCTAAATGTTTTATTCATGTGTTTATTTTGCCGACGTTTCGTCCCCTTTCTGGTACATATTCATGTCAACTGAGGACCAAGAGTTTGGTAACTATTATAATGATAATTATTTATCTCAATTTGTCACTTGCAAATTCATCTCTCCATTGGAGGTAGAAACAACTATTAATCATAATTCGGCAAGGTCGTTTTTCAAATCAATCCTTGAAATACAGCACAAATCACGCCACATTAAATAGACACACTGTATGCCGTAATGTTTACATCCATGCCATTTAGTTATAAGGTAACATTATTCCAGAAATAGGACGTCCAGTCTTGACTGATAAAGTGTTTCTCTTGTATTGAAATAGTCTCTACCCATGGGACCCATTTAGGTGTAATTGTTCCATAATTTTTTACTCTTGATATTTCTTTCGTTTATGAAGAACATTCACTTGAAATTTTACAAGATCGGTGAAATTTATTGAAAGTGCAGTCATGTTTTCCTGTGAGAGTGAGAAAGCTGCAGTGTTCTAACATTTTTATTCGGTTGACTTGTGTTATAACAACAGCTATTGTGTGTGTATTGACATTAAATCTAAACCAAACTTGAAATATTTTTATGGTATAATGAACGAAACAATATAAATTTGAACAAATTTCTACATATATTTTCGTCAAAACCAAAAAACCTTTATACATGATTTTCAGAAGGGTGCCGGTAAATTAATCTAAAACCATTCATCGAAAACCATTCTTCGAAAGAGCAGTTCTTTGAAAAAACAGTTCGCCGAAAGTGTCATTTAAATAAACAATAAGAATATAGTAAAATTTAATATAATTTTATTGTACTTAGTTAATTTAAAAAGTTGTGTACCTGCTTAACGTGCGGGTATCTCTTTGACACGGTCGGATAAGCATATTTTTTCTCTGATACCTGCTTTAATTGTTGTTATCTCTTGTAGGTTAGGTTAGGTTAGGTTAGGTTACGACGACTCATTCAATCATGTAATCCGGGAAATTCTGTAGAGTATTTAAGAGCAGAAGCACATTAAACTAACTACTTAGTATATAAATGTAACGATGAATTAATGGCAAATGAAACAATAAATTTTTTCATTGAAGGATTATTTAATGGGTTTTCGACAAATTATTTTCGAAGAATTGTTTTTTATGAATTGTTCTTTCGAAGAATTGTTTTCGATGAATTGTTTTTAATGAATTTTTTTTGGCGAATTTACCTGAATCCTGATAAAGGTCTTCTAAAAAAGTAGTCAAATACCCATTACACTCCATTGACATACTTTTTAGAAGCCGCATATACAGATCCCCTAAATTAACTTGAGTCACTGATTTCATCTCATTTTAAAATCTGAATTAACGTGGTCGCTGCTAAACCAGATTAACTCAACTATTTAACAGGTTAAACGAAGTCTAGATGAAAGAAAGCTACCAGGGAAATACTATATTTATTGGCCATTACTGTAACCCAACACACTCATCAAAATCCTATTGTACTCAGTAGGCAATTTTATATTAGATTTGTTGGTGAATGGTTACTAAATTATCGCGCATCAATGAGGCCATATTTCAATTTTTTCTACAACTCACCAATATCATGGGATGCGGTATCGTTACCATTTCCTTCCCGCTCCTGCACCCTTTAACCCCTTTCCTTTTAATAAAAGTGTCGACAGGGTTGTATACTATTATGTCGTCCGCTTCCATGTCCTCAACATTTACCTTCGTTTTCCATTCTCTAGAAATTCGCGAACAAAAGTTTAATAAAACAAATATTAATTCAATAATAATATCTTTACGTGGATATCATATCGATTCGAGAATGCAAGGTATCATTATGTAAATTCTCCTTCGCTTGTGATTCTCATTGATGATTATTTTATGATGTTTCAATGCAAAACAAGTCGGATCCAACGTATTAAATTATTTTAAAATAACGTCACATAGAAAAATTTAACGGATGACTGCAAGCCTTTGTAAATGGAAAAGAACGTTAACGCAGGGTGTAATGCAGGTTTCCGTTTTAATTAAATTTTGAGATGCACCTGCTTTCATTTCGCATTACGCTAGTTCTTTAGGAAGTTACCGGATGAATTCGTTTCACTTACTCGTAGCAGAACGGCCCGACTTCTCGCACAATAGGCTTTGCGCCACTTTGCACTTCCATTGGATTGGTCACATTGAACATGTATATTTTGAAAGAGAGTGGAAAAGGCACGTTCAAAAACATTTCTCTGATGTCGGTACCTGGAGCCAAATTAACCATCTGAAAAGAGAAACTATTTAAGCACGCCCGAGCTGAATTTCAGAAAAATGATTTAGAAATGTCGATACAAATGGAGAAATTTAATCTCTCTCAATTCCTCTTGTGACCTTTAACTGAAAATTTACTTTCTGAAAGAAAAATTCCATAATAATTCATACTATTTTTCGATAAAATCCCGGTACATAGACAATCCTTTGTTAGTAAATTATTTTCTAAGCAAACTGAATGCTTGAGACATTCTTCTCTTTTGTGTGACTTATATTTCAAAAGGCACTTCACATCATTGCCTCTTCTGTTTTCTGGAAAGAAAGTAAATATTTCGCCTAGGGGGAATCTAAATGAAATTGGAGGGGTTATTTGACAAATTGAATTTTATTCCTCGAAAATAATCTATTATTGGCTTCAAGGATCACTTCATTTCTCTCTTGAGACTCGTGTTATTCATTTTTCAGTTTAATCAAAAATATTTTGTTACACTTTACTCCCATTGCCATACATGCCATTGGTTCTGAGAAATCAAATTAATTTATTTGCAATAATATTGTCTTTAAACTGATTTATTTCCATAACACTGGTACACTATATTTTTGATTTAAAATGATATCCGTGGTGTTACTTATTTATCCATCACTGCATTTTTAAATCATGTGAACAGCTTCGATACAGGGCCTATATGGAAATAGTATATCCTCTGTAGAGGATCCAATAGGCTTTCTGTTTTTTCTCGGTGTTCAAGACTACACATAGGTAGAGCGCGTGAAGTATATTAATTTCGTCAATAAATCGATGGTAACAATAAAACAGTGGTTTTTGTTTAACACTATTTTTGTTGTTAAAATTACAATGTAGAAAAATCACAATTTCAGGTCTATTAGGCTCAAGCTCAAGAACCATTTCATAGTCCCGCCACCAGAATATTATATAGTAACTTGTACCTCTGTTTGATAGACAACACATAATACAGTTTTACACATACCTTGACATTCACCATATAAACTGTACATCAAGCAAGACGTGTGCATTCAGTAAAATTCATTTACCGGATAAATTCAGTTAACTTCTAACTACAGATAACATTGTCAAAATTGAGTGTAATTACATCCAGGAAACAAGTGCCAAACCAGCACAACCATTAGTTAGCGTGCAATATAGTTAAATCTTCAGATTCTGTGGGTCTCACATGGGGTCCCACACCAAATTTGTTAACTAATTTCGACACATATTATTTTGCTTATCAAACGGTACCAACTACGGTGTTGGCAAGACTTCCACTGAATTTAAATGTTTCCGTTCGACTTCCAAGTCAATTACTAAAAAGGAAAGTCCAGGGAAGAACATGATTATGGTTAGAATCTTCACGAAACATGCATTTTTCAGTAGAAGAATATGAGACAACTTTCTGCTTCAAACTGAATAGTTCAGGAGGTCCTCCATATACATAAACTGAATGAAGTGGTATGAATTATGCGTTTGGGTTTGAATTTAACAAAAATATGCAGATGTGACATAAGGAGAATTTGATATAATGAAAGCTGACTTTATGTTCTGAATCTGTACAGAAAGAAGGGTCTCGGAGTTTGATTAAATCCCTATGTTTATGTGAAATATGTAAGTTGAGGCAAAGAGATGATTTTGGTGCAAATTCTCGAGAAGTATGTAGTTTTATTTAGGAAATTTTACGCCTCAAACTGTAGAGTAGAAAAGCCTGTATACCCATGAAATTTATGAGGTAGTTTGAATGTGGTAGTAGGTTTTAATTTATGAAAAATATGCAGTTGCATATAGGATAACATGAGGCAATTTGGGCTTATTGAAAATAACCCCGTTCCAACTGCATCATCAAAATAAATTTCTAGAATATATTTACTTCTATTGCCTCTTTGGAATATACCATATTGAAGAAAATATCCCGATCTGTAACAGTAAAGTTTAAAGGTTTATTTTAAATATTCACGGGTCGGTGTAGTAATATGAAATATGCAAATTAATGCAAAAATATTCCTTTCGGAAAATACGATAGTTATCCGTGAAATTAATGCGATGGTATGAAATGTGCAGTCAAGACGATAGGCATTTAAGTGTGAATTTTCAGTATCTAATGTTTTACAAAATGACATGGGGCGACTACTGGGATAGTAAAAAAATGTAGTGAACGTTTCAAATCGATTATTCTATGTTACACGGTTTTGGGTTAAATTTCGAAAAACGTGTCTAAAATGTGCATGTATGCAGGGGGTCTGGGAAAATTATATAAACTTGCTAAATATTAATTTTTTATTAGACTTCTACTTTTAATGATGTGCTTTAAAAATTGCTACTGTACAACATTCAGTGAAATATACTTTTAGCATAAATCCCGGTTTTAAACTTAACCAACGTTAACTTGAAATTCTAGTTAGAATATCACCCTAATTGCTTCCTAAATATTTTAAATGATGACGTCAATATGTAGGTATTGACGGTATTTTCAAGTGGATGCGAAACAACGGCAAACAGTAAAGAGTACCAAGTGTTAAAGACGGCCTATTTAGTGGGACTAGCTGTTATCAATGATTAACGACGAAGTATTCCTGAAAGCATAACTGCTATCTTCCCGAAGATGACATTTCCCTCTTGATCTGGATGTTATTTCCGCTATTGAACACAAACCTATTGCGCCTTAATTTACAAATCGGGGAGATCCTAGGTACCCTTTAAAATATCCCAGTGACCACACGATAATTGGTGTTATAAGTTATTTCGTTTAAACACTGTATTGCGACGGTAATATTTTACCTGTTGAGTTGTTATTTTAGCTAAAAAGATTGTCATATGTACAAAATGTGGATGTACATTCTTTCTCTCTTGACCTACGCCTGTCACGATAGTTTAATTTCAAACTTTATTGCATGCTTAGTAATATTACATTTCATTACCATGAAGCATGATTTGAATGTTACTTCCATTTCTTTGCCGTAGGCCACTTTTGGTAATTTTGAGATGGCCTTTAGGAAGAAAAGCTCTGTCTTTAAATAGAATATGCCTTGTGGGAACTTCAAAATCCATGGCCTAAAAGAAATCATTATATCAAAATATTCCAGAGATATGCACTGTGGGTACTGCAGTAGCCATTATTTTTCTGAAACTGGCAGGTGAGAAAATCATTGGGGCGATATAGAATTAGCTACAGATAATGCCATTCGGTTAGTGAGAATATGGAGTTACTACTACAGCTTAATGGATGTTGCAGTTTCGTTTTGTCAGAAGAAAACCGGTCGGGTTCAAACTTTGCTACCATTTGTGCTCGAGGTAGAACATCTAATGAAGCTTTATGAATTTATTGTCGTGATCTATTTGGACATCTTGTCCATTTTAGCTATATAAGTTCCACTTTCAATTAATTTTAATTACTTATTGTTCAATCTCATTGATTAAGATATAACAAATGTCACGAACATTAAATAAATGATATAATTTCGCTATAAATAACTAGTGTCATAAATATGTAAAATATAATTTCATTACTGAATAGACCAGGTATTACAGAAGAAGAAAGGATGTTCTTGCTAATACGTTTTACAAGCAACCACTTGCGCATTTTTTTAATGAAGAACCTAAACAGTCGCCTATTTTCTGTTTCTTCTGACTGAGGTTTTAAACTTCTACAAAATATTTAAGAAATACGAAAGTGGATTGTTGTAAAAGTTATTAGCACGAAAATTCTCTGTTGCTTTGTGTATAATTGCTTTGAAAATCGTTATATATTATCAGTATACTACGGTGAATAAACTAAACACTGGTTTTTAAATTGTTAAAATGTCAGAGTAAATTTATTTCAGGCATTAAGGAAAATAAACAGAAAAGCTTTATTTCGCCAATAATAGCAAGTAAAACAATTTGCTTTAGTCACTAACTAATTCAGCATATAAATAGATGCAATTTAATACTCGACACGAATATTTGTACATTTTTAAAAATAAATGCACAAGCAGGTTCATCATGTATTTAGTTATAATAATAAATGTTTGTCAGGTAGTTTCTAATGTTCTGATAAATTATAGCTGGTCGATCCATCTTAATGCTTTATTCTTTAAAAATTGCACTACACTTAATTACCTATTTATATAATCGAATATTTCAAAATTGTATCAATATTCCATACACTGCACAGTAAAATTACTGGTTTATAAACTACCAAATACCTATTTCATTCCTTATTTCTATTGAAGTATTGGTAATTTCAATATCAAATTATACGTTCAATCAGTCCAAAAGTAATTTTGTGCTTCGATGATTTTAATATTTTTCATCCTGGTTGAATTCGCTGCAAATACTTTTCATAGCCCAACAATAGGAAATAATCGATTTATTTTGAAATGCTACTAAATTTAATTAATACACCTCATACATATGAAACTGTACCGACCTTCGGAAATAACGGAAATGCAAGCATGAAAAGTATATGATTTGTGGGATGGGATGTCCATGGCATGTCCATTGAACATAGAGTTCTCCGATAATCTCGAACAATGTTGTCACCTTATCAGAAACAAAACAGGTCGAGGAATTGAGGAATTTGTTCACTACGCACACATCCACAGTGGAGATTGCAAAGAATGTCGAGTAAAGTCAGGAACAACCATCGCTGTAAATAAAGAAGCTCGCACGTCGTGTAAGAAAATCGGATAGGATAAATGAGAATATTATTTGAATTGACTACAATTCAAGGGGTAGGACTTTATTGTAATTGGAGCCTACATCCACAGAAAATATATTGGATGTAGATAAAACTGACTTCAACATCCTGGATCCGCTTTAGAAAGGAGTTGTGTTACACGACCATATGGTGAACTGAAGTCCATGATCTACGATGCCGGTTAAGAAGACAGAACAACAAATTTGAAATTAAGAACTATACAGTGTATTGGGTAGCTGATTGTCGCTCTCACCATATTATTTCAATGTCACGACTGCTCTTTCTGTTCAGAAGTCCCCCAAAGTTGACCAGTTGATCAGAAAATATTGGGGAAGTGAAATACGATTGTCCACAATATAAGTTGTAGCTATTGAGGGATCCGTTCACTCAGCCATTTTATAAATTTATATTAAGTCAAAATTAAAAGTTAGACAATTCCATATCATCAACACTGAATACAAATTGGTAACGAGTTATCTAGCGAAGAGTAGAAGAACGTCTAGGAACATTCACCCAAAGAGGCCCGGAAATGAAATTACTGGTGGAGAGACGAGATTGCTACTAAAATGGAAGAAAAAGATTACTTATTAGAAAATAGCAAGCAATATAGACATTGAAACAATTCTCTGAAATAAGTTGAGAAGTGAAAAGATGCAATTAAAGGAAAAATTGGACTGGGAAATGCATAGAAATAAAAAACTACATCGAAAATACGAGATCAATGGAATCATGTAAAATTATACGAAATGTTAAGACAAACGAAAAAACAAAGACACCCATACCACTTATAAATTTTAATAGGTGAAGAACCTAATATTAAGATTTTCTGAAATAATACCGAATTCACTTTAACACTTTCAACATAGAAATTACAAGCGATATTTTCGAAGGAATTACACCCACTGAAGTACAGAAAATGATGTAAGAACAGCAAAGCGCCTGGTCCAGATTTAATACACACCGAACTTGTAAAAGTCGCACCAAATATCATCTTTGAACTTCTTCCAAAATTATTTAACCTAAGTCATCTGGGATATCAACTTCTAACAGAATTGAGAAATGGAATTATTAATAGCATCTTTATGAAAGGCAGTAAGGATGACAGCAATAACTATCGTGGCGTATCGTGTTAATTGACAAGAATTTTATTGTAAGACAAGTAACCAATAAAAGGTTGACATATAATTTGAAAATACTATCTAATACATGTGGCCCTCGGAAAGCTAACACATGCCAATAAAAAATGCCGAGGGCAATTAAAATGTCTGTGTAAATAAAAACAAAATAACCCTCACTTGACATTTACATATTAGAATACAAGCATGGTTAAAGTAGGAAATAATCCATCACTTAAGTTTGAAGTACGTAAGGGACTTATACATGGTTGTTGTTTGACCCTTACATGATTTAAGGTATATTTAAATAATGCAATAGGAGTTTGGAGCAAAAATTGTGGAAATTAGAGACTCAAGATCAATAACGATACACTATATACTCGGTGCAAATTGCTGATGATCAGATGAGAACAGGACGTGTACACAAGATGATTACGACATCTTCTACATGCTAAGACAATTCAATGAAGAGTACATAAAATGAGGTCTTCAATTAGACTTCAATAAAACTGCATATATAATTGTAGTAGGAATCGGCAGGGATCTAACTATGAAAGATGGCTTGAGAGTAAATTGTTGTCGATGCTAGAAATATCTTGGCACCGATTAGGAAAAGGAAAGGTTGGAATGAAGTAACTACATTTAGTAAACTGGAAAAAGGCCATTACAACATTACAAGACATGTACAAGGAGGGATATACCAAACTATAAACGAAACTATTACAATATATGGCTCGTAGGTGTGGAAAATTTCAAAAAGGAATGAAGAAAAGTAAATAGCAAAGGAAATTAATTTTGGAAGTGCAGCTGTTATACAATAAAAGTAAACACTGTTAGAAATGAAGATGTTCGAGAAAAGATACGAGTTGCAGTAAAAATATAAAATACACTAGGAAGCAAATACTTTAAATGGTATGGACATATGAGGAAACGTCAGATGGAAGGTGAATAGTCACTATGTGGAAATAAAGACAAACCAAGAAAAGGCAAAGAGGAAGAACCTATGATATATGTATATAATTTATATATCCTTATATATCTGTGAACCAAATCTGAGAACTCATATTCATTTTCAATGTTGTATCAAAATAAAAAAAAGTTGACAACTTTTCACGACCTCAATTAAACGCATATTAAATTTCAGGCTACAATTTAACTCTCTATTAAAGTGGGTATTTTTCATGGACTTTCCAGAATGAAACATCCCCTCTTCCCATGCATACAGTGAAAAGACTCATCGTCCAACTTGTGTGACTTTGGTATATTTTGTTCCTCGCAAGAGCAATTAATTTTAAATGGATGTGCCCTGGATCGTGAACTAAGTTCGTTCTAAATTGTTCCTTTTTTTAAGCGGAAAGTGCGGTATGACCTGAAAAATGAAGGACACGAAAAGATTTGCCGTTTTATTGCAGCATGTATGAGAAGGTAGTTATACAATTTAAATAACAATGGAATAAAAGTTTTTCGAATATGTGCAGAAAACTTTTTTAATATGCTAACTTCAATTAAATTACAGGGAGCTATTTGCATAATCATTTTTCTCATCAATTGTCTAATCACTGGTAGAAAATTTCTGTATTAAACATTCTGTTTCTCGTATTTACATTAAAGTATTATAAAAGTGATAATCTTTTGCTTCTAATAAAAAATATTTTGTTTAAAATAATTATCCTTTTGGCCCATTCATAAATTAACTCTTATTTAAATTATTTAGCATGACCATTTTGTATACGCCAAACATACTTAATTAAACTTTATGTGTTAACTGACCCGAAGCAATGGGAACTTTTGATAGTTATAGAAGGGTTAAGTCATGTTTATAAAATTGCACCTACCTTATAATGTTAATGCCACTATTAATTAACATTTTTTTTATGCAAATATATTAATTTAAACATAGAAACAAATATGGAGAGGTCTTTTAGACAAAATTTCATGCGACTTTTGTTGGAAGGATAAACGTTTTAATTGACTCAAGTCTGAATGAACAGAATTTCAAATGGACCAAGTTTCGAAAACAATATTTGTTCGAATTCATAAGAAAAATAAAATAGCTACTACATTCAATTAGCTTGGCACTACGTACCCGCCAGTTACAGTAGAGCGCCTTAAGTCCAAACTAGTAGGGTTAAATCTATATTCGAATTATATGGGACTATACTGAAAAGAGGCTCAAAATAGAGAGATTGAGAGGGTAGGGTTAAAAAAACGCACGAACCGAACCCTGGCAAATTTTAATCAACGAACTCTTCAGGTAGTATTTACGATAAGTTTATCAACTCTTTTAATTTTTTTATTTCTTCAGTTCAGTTTAGTTGTTTGTTGAGTGCCCTAGTTAATTTTATAAAACTGGAAACATTGATCAGAGAAACACGTACGATACAAATAATTTTTGAAGGATTTAAATTTCATCTAAAAAAATAAATAAAAGTGAGGTACAACGATGTACCTGTGTAAAAAATTATGCAAAGCATATATATGTTAAGGATGATATTGTTGAAAGTTGTTTTATGTACAGTCGTGGAAATTATAAGAGAAATGTTAATAAACATAGAGTCAGCAATAGTTTAAAAGGAAAACTATAGGACTTGCTGTGGACCATTCAAATTAGTATATCAGTGACTGAGGAAAAATTATATAGAGGTAACTGCAAATACTGATGTGACTCTGATATGAAGCGATATTAATTATGGTCGTATATTTAAGGGTACAAAACTGCCGAAAACAGGTTTAGATATACATAACATGTTGTCAGCAATTGACATGGAAAATAATAAGGGAAAAGAATTTTGTCTGATCCAGAAAAATATATCATATTATCACTTTCTGAAATTTTACTGAAACACCTACGTCGATTTAAAACTGATTTCATAGTTGTTCAAAATAATTTTTGCATTTTTTCAATGTTTTCGCTCAAGTAAAGAGCAATGAAATTTTAAAAGAAAGAGCTTTTTTCAATTTCAACCAGGACCCGATCCTAACTCTAGACATGAGTCGAGTATTTTTCCCATTAATTCTACAATGGCAGTAATGGTTTCGAGGCGGTTCATATTTTCAACTGCATGTCAATTTACAAGCAAAAGATGATTACATTTCTTTAAGATTTTCTAAAGACATTTCTTTTCTTCAGCCAGGTAAAACTTTTCAATTTTATATTTGAGTGTTCAATCGTCTGAAATCAATACGTAATAATTTAGGTTTAATTTCAATTCCATCTCCAGCTTCTGCTGATTTTGAATAAGCAATACCTTCGGCTATACATGAAAACTTTCCAGCTTCGAATACTAGAAAGTGCCGTTTTCATTTAGGGTAAATTTGGTGGCGGAAAATACACGAATTATGACGGAATTGGACAACTTATTAAATTGTTTTTGGTCTACCACTCTTTAACTCAAGCGATATCGACGATTATTTAATGGATGATTTGAGAACAATTCAGCACCTTGACGTCAGAATGTAACAACTTTGTGACTATTCAGTGAGGAATTATTTTACAGAAGGAATATCATCATCAGGAGGCATTATTATTACAATCTGGGGTATTCTAAATTCCAACTGACATAATCACATGATAACTTGTGAACCAGTTCGTGTGCTGGATTAAAATTCTTTAGACTCATTTCGTGAATTTTCAGATAGCTAGCACTTCATGTGTCCGAGATTAAAAAAAAAAATATTCATAAATTGCTTAATATTTATTCACATATTGGAGAACAGACTTAAAAACAAATTCAAGGAAAACCTTTGGTGTATGCTTCCTCATAATGAAATGTAGCAGTTTTGATATTGTTTCAATGAATAGAAATGCTTTACCACTTAATGCTTGAAGCTGAAAAGCATTGTAAAAAAACATTTTCGAAAGTATGTTTATTACATTCATCTATATGCTATTCGTAAAAGGCATTAAAATGGCAACATTGAGACAAATACACAAAGTTATAAAAAATTAGTGGAAAATTTAACAAATTTAGTAGAAATTTCGGATTAGGAGGGTTCTTAAAACGGGGCTGCATTGTAGAATGTAATGTCTGAGTGTAAATTTTCCTCTTTGTGTTGAATGATAATGAATTTAAAATATTTGTTGCTTCATCTAACATTTAGTTGTAAGTAGATAATAATTAATTAAGTGAATTTCACCTTAACACAAGTCGGAGGTAATATTTGTGCAGTTTAGCCACTACCAAATATCCTCTTATAGTACCAGTCAACTAAATTTGAATATGGCGATGTCGAAAAACATCTTTACTTCTAATCAATTTTTTCAGGTTTTTCAAACTTCATTACCGATATAAATTACGTGAAGATAACTCACGAGTTTGGCGAAATTTTTCACAATGTATGGTTTTCTGAAAAAACGCTAGTGTCCTCAAGATTAAATTATTTTTCCCGATACATTAAAACCGTCCTATCTTACCAAGAAAAACTAATATTTTCATGTGAAATATGCAATAAGAAAACTGTTTAAACCATTCTATAACTGCGCATTCGCCAATAATTAGAAGAAACCAAATACATTTTAAAACCTTGCCATTTTCCTCACCGAAGATTACTACTATCCTCAATGAAATCGAGACAATGTTTTCTGAAAATTACAAAATATTTTGGTGGCGCCATGAACAAGATGCTTACAAAGGTGATATAAAACTTTTAGAATGCGTTTCAAACGAAAACGCGTACTGAAATCTGTACATTAAATCTTATAGATTTCTCAAGGGCCCTTATTTGTATATTGGTTATACCAATAAGCACATACGTGCCTTGATGAATATTATTTAATTTAAGTAAAAAATTTAACATCTTAGTATTGAATACGAGATTGGAATTGTGTAATCTTTTCGAAAAAATTTACTCAGAATCACATAAATAAATCCAAGGGTACAAAAACTATACAAGGATATATCGATCACATATTGAAACTTTAGAAATACTGCTGTTTGTAGTATTCAGTGTTAATTGAGATTTTTGAATTTTATTTACTTAACTTTAATTGAAACTCAATTAATATGTCATTTTCTGAAAACAAAAATGAATCAATTTTTTGTATCCGAAAAATGTTCTAACACAAATTGATATACTTGTTTCAGTTTCAAATTTTCTACCAGCCACAATACTAATTAAACTCATTTTGTATCATTTTCTCAAACGACTAACTACAAACTATCCCTTATTAAGTGTTAGTAATTAACATTACCTATTGCCAATAATTTATGCCTGTCTTTACAGCCAAATAGTTTATCTACGTAAACATATTTAATTCGTTTGTAATTATAGCTCATTAAAATCTCCATAATAATTAATAATTTTTTTAGTTGTTAAATGGTAACGTGTCCTTATACTTTGAACTTGATATTTAGGTGGTAACATAGATTCATGAAAATATGCGCTTGATTTTATTACGGTTTATTTAAATTATAATGTAGAAAATTATTCCACAAAAACTATGCAGAGAAACATGGAATCTATTATGGCGATTAGGAATTTATATTTTTTCCTATTAATTTTAAATAATTAATGTAATTCATTTACAACTTATTGAGTTGGCCCACCAAAAATATTAATTTTTAATCTAACCCTAATTAATTTATTATGGTAAACAACACAATGGGTTGTTTGGGATTTGGGTACTATGAGTCCCTATTATTTCCGACGTTTTCCGTTACTAATATATTTTGCATTAATTCCCCTTTCCATTATTTCACATGCTAAATAATCTTCAACATTTCAGGTTTATTACAAATTCTAAATTAGTGCACAGTGCATTCTTCAACATGTCCCTCAGTGCCATTCAGTGGGTGAGTTCTTACCGATTTAACCTTCCCCGTGAGTATTTTTGGGAAGAGGATAAATCCCATGAGAACGATAAAAACGAAGGCACTCAGCGAGCCAATCAGCAGCTTGACCGGTAGCTGCATCTTCATTATTTCCCTCTGGTATCCTCAGTGACGCGAACTGAATCTAAACGCAAAGTACCTACTCCTTATGAATCTCATGGACAACTTCTTTTATCGGTATGCCCCGATGTTGGACTGAATCGTGATAAAAGCGAAGGAGGGACACGGCCACCCCACATCATCCTTGTCATTGCAAAGTCAGGATGGTGGGGATAATAATCAGGTAGGATGAGTATGACCTCTCTCCAACTCTCCCATTTATTTTATTTATTCCGTATTTATCCGCTGGTAACGTTTTGTCGGGAGTTCCACGAAGGGAATTTAAAATTTTCGGAATTGTCCCTAATGCGTCATTGTATCTAAAAAACTCACGCCGTGATAGTTTACGTAAAATGTTGTTTAAAGGAATTTGCAATCAACATTTGTTGAAATTGTTACATATTTTTTTAAAGTAGCAGTTTAAAAACTGGATTTTAGGTTCTTTAATCTACGTACTTCAACATATACATGGTGTGACAAAAATGGAGAAGTGCTATATAATTAGCTGTTACTTGTATGACTAAGAAATAGGTCTTGCAAAAATTAACAAGGTTGTTCACCAGGTTTGACAAGACACCATTTCAAAAACTCTTTAAATTATAATTCTAAAAACCAAAAGTTTTAATGAATAGAAAGCTCACTTTACTTCTAATAGAAGAGAACGGATTCGCGAAGCACAAATTCAGTACGCTTACACTATAAACCAATAAAGCTCTCCGTTGTTCTTCAAACAATGTTAAGAATGATAGGAAGAACCATTTTTTTTTCAATCTTCCTTCGACTCGCGTTGAAAAATGAACTTACTACGTCTGCACCGTTTAACTGGTTGAAAAAAATGCAAATCATTTATTTATAAGAAAAGGATTTATCAAAATTACTGATGCAAGTGAAAAGTACTGATGCCTCTGGCCAGTAACCAATTCAGAGGGGTTGTCGCCCTCAGGCTAGGACTAGGTCCCAGCTATAATTTGTCTTGTATGGGGCAACACCAATGTCTATATCTATCTTTCCACGATTAATCAATTTGCCTGTTCCTGCTTCATTGCCTTCCTCCCGGTCTGCCGATATTCTACGTCCTGCGGGATTAAGATCTAATATTTTTTACAAATTTTTGAGGAGGCTTCCAACGTACAAGCTCTTTCCATATGTTCTTAACTCTGGTATTGGTTGTACCTTTATTTTTCGACTGACAACACCATTCCTCATATAGTGTAGATTTGTATAATAGTTTATCTTAAAACCTCATTTCTGTTGGCTCGAAATGGCCTGAAAAGGCCTAGAAATGATCACAAAATCTAGGCCAATCAATTTAGTTTTCATTAAACGTCAGGAAATCTAATTCAGGCAACTTAATTTGGAAACTGGAATCACCTCTCTCGTTTGGCTCATCAGCTCATTAGGTTAACTGCACTTGGTGGGGATCCCAAGCCTATGCTGATATGTTATTACTTTTCTATGTTTCTTCTGCTTCTATCTTACACTAGGTGGTTAAGGTGGCAGAAGGCATCACAAGAGAGCTTAGACCCTTCTCGTCTCTTGACAAAAGCGATGCTTTACACACCCTAGCAGTTGCATTATATATGTAACCTGGATAGGAAGGAAGAAGTAATTAGACGACAATGTCGTCGTTGGTAGAGAACTACCGTGGTATCACCCTTCAAAACAACATAATCAAGACATTCACTAAACTTACATTGGGAGATCTCTGTAAAGTATTCCAAATACGAGGAGAACAGCAAGGCTTCAGCAAAAATTAGTTAATTGTTGATGCTAATTTTATAAACAGGCAAATCGCTAAGAAGCCCAGAGAATATCCGTGCATATCTATGCTTTGTTGACATGACCAAGGCCTTCGATCGGGTGCGACTCACTGTGTCTATTGAAATCATGATGGAAAAGAAGTCAACCACCCATCAATGAATCTAATCTCTGATATCAACCAACATAGCACAACGAATATCAGAATCGGACACCTCGTATCTGAATCCATAGTAATAGATAGAGGAATAAGGAAAGACGACTCGCTATGCCTCTTTGTATTTCATCCAGTTTTGGATAATATAATTGAGATATTCTTAATATCAAAAGGATACAAAAAATGGGGAATGTGCACTATCATACGGTATGTTATGGGAAGATTATGTTAAGATGGGAACAGGGGACAGGAACATCAGAAGTAGAAGGAGATACTAGATGTGGAAAGATGGATAAAGAAACAGAAGGAAAAATGAGAGCAAACATATTTGGTAGAGAGAGTGTCAAATGACACACAATTGGAAAATGCTGGGCAAAACCATCCTACAGGAAAAACATCCAAGGAAAACTACCAAAACCATGGAGGGAATGCTATACCACAACACCAGGAGGAGCTTGACTCGACAATATTGGCAGACACCTACCCATATGGCGCTGTCATCAGGAGAAAGGTATACAACAAAATTTTTATACCATACTGATATGTATCTGAGATATCATTTTGACTGGTTTTTGTTTCACAAGGATATTTCAAATAATGTCCTTGTCCAGGACTCTCACTAGTCGGTACTCTCACAATCGAGTTCCACTACATGAGACTCTCACAATCGACTGTTACTAGTCGGGACTCTCTCAATCGATTTCCACTAGTTGAGACCCTCAGCCACTCAATCACATACACACATTTACTTCACAAATACTTATTCATAAAAATGATTCTTTCGCAGTAGCAATTAAAATGATTATAATTAATATCATTCATAGAAAATATATTTGAAACAATCTGCTATTTACAAGCGGGACATTGAGACACGCTAATTTAATATAATGAACACAATTTTGCTGGATATAATAAAAAACTTATGGTTAATCTCAATTAAAAATGGCGTTTGTTGCTTTAATCTCATTGAATTTTATGCTGTGATTATAATACCAAATTTTGCATAACCTTGTCTGCTTAAGCACATATTTTAATTTCATTATTCAATTTACAATATATTTAATTTATGGCTAGTTTATAAATTTATATGCAAACCAAAAATTAGGTTATTTCAGTTACTATCAGTATTACATACGGAAATGAATCTAATTGTGAGGAATTCCGGAAGCAGTATTCACAAGCAATCGATAATACAAATTTTAGTTTGTAGATCGATGAACGGAATGGGCTGAATGGTATCAAAATAACACAGCTTAAAGATGAAAGAATATTCTTAAATTTATTTATAATCAAATGGAGATTAGATATACATCAATAAATAGAGATAAATCTATGACACATGTATATATTTATAACTTTCGAATGTATTTCGACAGGCTTTTCAACATATCTTTGATATTACCACAAATTTGGCTAGTAAACGCATCATTTTCTTACCAAATTTTATTCCATAATATTAAATAATCATTACTAAAATACTCCTACGTGTTTAATTAATACGTCATGAGTTATTCCTTAATTATAACTGAGAGTTTTTACTTCGTCCTTCAATGGAAAGTAATAGGTGACTATGCCATGTCTATTTCCAGATTTTTCTACCTCGATACATGAAATATTACTAGCGACATATTTCCTTTATACCCAATAATTTTCGACTTATTAACCTATCATCTTTATACGTATAAAATTTACCTTGATTTTTCAGCATCAAGCTCTGCTTGAATTATTGAGGATTTGGTCAGAACTCCTATTCGACAGTAATACAGTTCGCTGAAACTTTTACAATTATAAGTTTAATTATTTAATAATTGATGTGGTACCGCGACAGATGTTCGAAACTATCCAATTGGTCAGATAGATTAGTTCTATTGCTGAAAATTGCTGCAAATAGATTGCGCATGGAACTACTTCGATTATCAAAATAAATTAATTTGCTCTACTTAAACAATATGTCAGGAATTATAAAAGTGTTTTTGAATATTGTAAGTATATCCTTACCCAATAGCACAATGTTTATTTCGGCCAATAAACCCACATTATACATAGAATGTATTAAATAATATCGATTTCACTTTAAATATGTCTACAGATTTTTGGAAATTTTGAATTAATTTTAAAAATAAAATTATTCTACCAAATCTCAAGCTCGAATGAAATCACAACTATAACAAAAAATAGGACTGATTTAATGGATGTTGTAACAAGTACACATTAGCCACACTTCGAATATTTCGGACGTCCCACATATAAAAGCTTTTCCTGCAATTGGAAATTATATGTTTCATTGGTTAATAATCACAATGATATCCGCAACTTCTGCCTGTAACAAAAACTGGTTACGTAATTAGCGAACAACAGTTAAGTCTGCCAATAATTAGTACGCTCTCTTTAAACGCATATACAGGATGAAACAATCAACGGAATAGAATACGCCGACAATAAAATATATTTAAATATTATTGGAAATAAGATATATGAAAAGAATGATGCAGTGGTAAAAGTGTGGTGAGTCAATAACTTGTGCATCTAGTCAAGCATGGACGAATGCATGATAATAAGGATATGTGTATGAGTGTATGTAACAGAAATTTTCTTTAAACACTAACAGATCGCAATATATGTTTTAAAACCATTTATTTTATTCAAAGACTTTTCGGTAGATAAGTGATATTACGATTTGTGAATATATTGGCTTACATGTTTGATGGAAATTTCAGAAAAACTACAAATATATCCGTTTGCAATTCTTATCCAAATACATTGTTTCACCTTTTAAGTACGTCACTACTGAAGGGAGCATTCAAATTAAAATATTTTATTGCATTTGTATTGGTGGTTGTGCAAAATATTGCATTAAAGTTATGTTGCACATACATGAAGTTATTGATAAATATTTACAACAATAATTGTCCCAAATGAAAACCCTGTGGCACATCAAAGGCAGTAACATATAATTCAGATTTCCAGCCACTATAATATACCATATACTATTAACCATAATCTTCCAAAATTTTACTAAAAGAGCTGATGTGATTTACAGTACCTTCAGTTTCATGTTTTTATGTGAAAAATATAAATCTGCCATGAAAATTTAAACATCATTAATTGAAGAGTAGTTAGAAAATCGAAATTTTTTTAGAAACGCCAATTTTCTGAACTGCTAAATACGAATCTATCATTGCAATTGACTAGAACAAAGAGTTATAGGAATAAGTATCAACGATAAAATCGTAGACATCGTACAACAAATATAAGATAAAACTAAATACACATGATATATGCACCTATAATGAAATTCTTTATTTTTTGAGAGTGCTTCAGTGACGAACTGAAAAGTTAAAGTTGCTGGCTTAATAACAGATTTTTAAATAGCAGGAAAAAAATTGTAGGATGGAAATTCCTTCCCACAAATGGGTACCACAGCAAAATGTTTTATATATCAGAAGATTCTTCAGTATCTTATTGAAACCTGAAGGGTGATGAATAGACTTTAATACACAACCATATTCAACGCTCAAAATAATGAATGATAAAACGCGGTGCTTATGAAATGAGCTATTCTGGCGGAATTCTTCATTTTTCTGAAGGCACTACGCCCTTCTGCTGAATACTGAAATGTGATCAATGAATTATAGTGAGTGAATCGTATTCAACGCCCATAAAACGATAATGCGCTTAAGATAAAAATTGTAATGTACAGTTCTAGCGAAACTCTTCACTTTCCTAGAGGTTTTTTCGTATTTTGCTGAAGACTAGGGAGGTCAGGGAAATCTGACCACTAATTCGCTATCTACTGGCAAAATTACACCCTAGAGAACAAATTGCAATCAAAGCTAAGACCACTTTTTTGTTGGTGTGGATACCTTGTTCTTTTTTCTTTTTTTCGAAAAAGAAATTGAAAATTGAAAAAATTGAATCAACTGGAATTAACATAGACTATAGAAATGCCATTATATTTAAAATTTCCCGCTCTATTTGATAATTTGCTGTATATGACTGGCGCTAGATGGCGATGAACTGCAAACTAATTTAGATCATTCAGCTGACAATCTGTAATATAGGATTATCTATGATCAATACCATTTTAATATGGTGAAGGCGCAAAAACGACGGTTCTAATCATCTTTTTCACTTATTTCCTGGTATTGTTTCTGTAAAAATTTTTATAACCCTATATTTCAATCATCAACTATCTATTCTAGCGTTGAGCGAGTAAAAAATAAATTACGAGAACGCTGAGAAAATTCATTCGAAAATGGCCAACTTTGGCGAAATATTCCACGTTTCATTTTTTTCTCAGACGCTATTAGCTTTTTCAACGTTAAATTATTTATTCCAGTCCATTAATGCCTCCACTTTTGTAAAAATAAAATGATATCCCCTAAAATCTCTTGGTATCCCCCTGTACACAAAAAGAACAGATTTCCGTCAGCGTGAGTCATAACAACAACTCTCTCTTCTGCTGCTACCTAATCTCAGACACACGTTCAGTCATCAAGCCAAACTTGCAGCGTTACGACACCAGACGAATAGAAAGCAGATCTGAACTTACTTCATACGAACCACAGTTTGTTGTCGTGTGGTCAGCAAAACATCGGGCGGGCGGAATTGTTTGTTAACAAAATTTTTATCAACGCTTAACAAAAGAAAATATTCGGAACGTTTCCTTGCCAAGCAGTTGCTGTGATAAAAGGTAAGACGGTTTTGTTAGTACGTATTGTAAAGTAGGACAGGTCCGGCGAGTAATTATAAAAATAGACGATTTAGTGTGCAGTTGGCTGTGGAATGAAACGGTAAATGAACTGTTTCAATTAACTAACGATTGTTTTGTATTTATGGTTTTCGATGATTATTTAAGAAAAGATTAACACGAATGCTTTCATTTGATGCCCAGCAGGATTACCTCAGGGCGTCAACAGGTTCCCATGAAATTTTCGTTGTTTAGTTACGAGGTCGCTTGAATAAATAGTAAGTATTTGCTTAAGAAGCGTGGTTATATTTCAACGTTTTCCTATACATCTCAAATAATACATTCATCTTGGATTAAATTGCGACTTCAAGGTTATTTTAATACTTCATTGAAACGTTTATACATATCCAACCAATACTCATCATTGTATTTAAACGATTCCGTCGCTTACTTAGTAATACTTACCTACAGTTAAAGTCATTAAAAATTGTACGGATGCCATACATACGTATCATTCAATTAAACCAATTTATTTTTCAGCAATCGCATTGTTTGCGGTAGTTCATTGTCACTAATTATTAATTAGCTAACTAATTAATTCGTAGATCTCTCAATGACGAAGGCCGCTTGTGTTAAAAATTCTGGGAAGAACGATTACAAAAGCTTCACCTCATGTCTAATGTTTTGGGCTAGTATTTTTACACCATGTACTTGGTAATTTCTAATTTGTGTTTCATACTTCATGGAGAGATTTTTCAGAATATTTTAGTCCACTAAGTCTTACCATTGATTGGCGTTGCAGCGTTGATAATTGCAATAAATTTATTTCAAGGGGCATGAGGTTGTCACATCCACAAATTCTGAAGAATAAAACGTATGTCATAAAACTTTCAAGGATCTTGTATACAACCATCAAAAACTGAATTTCTCGCAATCAGTTGATCAAGCAGGTACTAAGCAACTATTATAGTTGAAAGAGACTCCCCCTGTACCTAAGAAAGTAGTGCGAGTTTATGTAAAATATCAACAAATTAAAATTTTTATTGCAGTTTGTCCCACTCTAAAATTAGATTAAAGATGTAACTTATTGACTCAAAGTTGTAATTAACGTCATCAATTTACTGTGTGGCAACAGATTATTATTGTCCAAAATTTTATATCCTCTTCCTCTTATGGCTTATTATATGGCTATGGCTATGAAGGAATTTCAAATTTAATAACGTAATATAAGAAAAAACATTTGAACTGCCATTGAAGGGAGTTATATAGGGGCAATTTATAAATTCTCCTAATTTTAAGGCACAGCTCATTATAGATTTAATTGATTTAACCCAAAGTTTTATTTATCGTTGTCAGATGCCAATTAATTGTTAGGGTGAAGAAAATCTTCTACCTACTTCAAAGGGCGGTTGAAATGAGAATTAAATATGAACAATTTAAAATTCTTAAATGGATCATTTAGTAAAAACGCACTTGAATAAGCATTTACACGATCGCCAATGAGTGATAATAAGGGTAAGAAATAGTGTTAAAGTCGAACAAATTAACCAGATGTTTCATTAAAGACTTAATGTGTTTACTCAAAATTATTCCATCGTTACCAATTGAATAATCAATTGCCAAAAACTATCCGCTTCTATCTTCGATAATGCTGAAAAATAGGGGTGAAATTTCAACGATATGAATATTTAGTTAAAGTTTGATTCCCATTCCAAAAGTCCTGCACCAACGTCAGAGGGTTGTAATGGGGTGGTAATACCGTCAATTGGACCAAGTTTAACAGATAACTATAGATTGAGTTTATTTATTCAAAATTGTACTTACCAATTTACGAAACGAATGTTGACCAGTTAGTACGTTTGCAAAGTAAGTGGATTTTCGAAGTTTCGTATAGTCGAGGAAGTATTCTGATACAAATTTTTGATTAATGTCGTACACCATGAATTTCTTCGTGCATTGTCCGTGGCTTTAAGAATATGCCATCAACAGATACGAAATGAAAAACTTAAAACAGGGGACAGAGCGTCCGATGAATTGTCCAAAACTTGAGCATCAGTTATCTCTAATCTGTTGTAATCTCATTCTGCACATCATTTATAGAAAGTTATAGTTAAACGATTTTGCCAACATATGCCACAAATATGTTATTACCTCTTTATTTTGCGCACCTGACTAATGAGCTCTATTAATTTCCTCCTCCTAATGTTGAAGACTGCGCTGATCTTTAGTTGAAATGGGTACGTTTTTAATTAAACGAGGTAGTGCAACGATTCAAAGTTGAGCATTATGTGTTGAAATGGAGGATGAAACTCATATTTTTTCAAATATAAACGTGAATATTTTTATTGAGTTTATCAATAATTTTAAATGCGTTGTAAAACTTTTCCTCGTTATGCTATTTCAGTTAATATGTTACTGAAATATACTAAATCACTTTAGCAAATAATTACAACGAAAATAAATAATAAATTCTTCGGCGAAACATAAAGTAACATCGCCAATCTGAATAAATGTAAGTAAAGAATAGATAAAATAAACGTCAATCCCAAGTCGACGCACAACGTAAAAATAATTTTAAATAGAATTTTGGGACGCATACCTTTAGATTTTTCCACATTCTAAAAAAATACGGTATATCCGTAAAGGGACTATTTTTCGTTTCGTGATATATACACATATGGTTAAAAGGGCCTAGTTCGAAGACATTTTGAATACACCATGCTGTTCTGAATTTATTCCACTACAATCATACCATGGATGATGGTGAAACGGTTCTAGTGTTTAAACTACAGAGACTTTTTTATTCCAAGTAACTTGTTATTAATACAAATGTTAGAGTAATTACAGCTTTTCATTTATAATATCACCCCGTGTACAACCCATGTCAAATTATCGTAGCATCTACAATTAGAAAACTTTTTCATGTAGAGCCAACTTAAATAGACGTATTATACATATTACATTTCATTATGATCGATAAGGAACATAACTACTTTAAACGTACCAGTAAATCGATTTTTAAACATAGATGTTGGTCGATTTTATTAAACTTTTATATCTGAATGCTTTATTAATAAGGTTCATTATTTATTCAATATACTTTTACCAGAAATATTAGACATAAATCTTTATGACTGCATAATAAATCACTGCTGTGTTGAAAATATTTCTTTTATTATTCTTGTGCTTTAGATAACGTTATCATATATGGTAAAGCGGCAAAAATTCGCAACGGTAAATATTTGCTTGCCTTGCTGCCTGACGAAGATAATAAAATTTGTAACAAATTGCTTAGAGATTGTCTACAGTAGTGTTTTAATAGACTAGAGTGTACAATGGATACATTACAGTTCGAAGGGTTACCCAAAAGGTAATAAATAGGTAATAAATATTATTTCTTAGGTTTTTAGAGAAAATTATTCATTGTCACTCTTTCATCTGAGGGATACGGTTTTATTTCATTCGGAAAAATATTTTGGTTACGTAAATTAATTATTATAATGACGCTGTTACTTTAATTAACGATTCACGGTATCAAACCGGCGCTTTGTGAGATATTTTGAAACGAAGTGGAAATGGCAAATATTTTGAAGAACCCCGCATGTGACAATGCACTGATAATCAAATTCGAAAAAGGTAGTAAAACCGAAAAGTGGACGAAATAGACTCTACAGATAAATTTAAACGTTACAATGTAGATATTAGCTAAACGACAGGTGGGTAGTATCATATTAATAATTTAAAAATGTGGGAAAAAATCGGATATAGAGATGAATGACTTTGACTGGCGCCTGCCTATTTAATTTATATTATGTTACATTTACGACTAAGGAATAGGAGGAAATCGCTGTATTAAAACAGTCTTAAACACTTTTTATAGTTGTAATAGAATCCTGATGTGTTAAACAGTTTTCTTCTTTCTGGTATTTGAAAGGTTAATTTCATTTGTAATGTAAAACCCTAAACACATATCAGCAAACGAGTCGAACGTATATTAAAGATTGACAGGCATAACAGAACTGACAAAATTTTGACCCGTCTGCCGTTTGATTTTATGAAGTTTATTAGTGGTTATATGCTTGTTTTCAATATGTACTTATATCAGTGTCACAATTTGCCCACATCAAACAATTTCTCTCATCTGCCAACTGGTTAATGAATTAAAGGTAATACTGAAAGAATCAAGTGTAAAAAGGCAGAATAATTGCTTATGTACAAATGTTGTAAACCGTTACAGTCTTTTACCGATTTTCTGGCCAGAAATGTAGTTAAATTTCCGTTTCACTAAGGACAAATCAGTGTTTAATAAATCTTCAGATCAACTTACCCAGACCACAATACAAGTCTACATAGGTCTAAAATATTGCTAATGAAATAATAATTAAAATGATTTATTGTCCAAGAAATATCTTTAAGTTCCAAACGGGCGAAGAATATTTTAGGTATTTTCAATACACTGTGATATGGTTATACTTTTTATAAATTAAGAATTCAAATGTTATTATCAGGATCATCACCATAAATATTATTATTACGGTTTTCACTAGTTTCGGAAAATTATTGTGCCATTATAACAATCATAAGAACCTAAAGAACTGCTAACGTGTTTTTACGTCCATTTCCTCGATTTTATTACAAAAATATTTATCAAAAAATCCTACAAGTTTGATTTTATCGACGTTTTATGTAAGTTTATTTTACGACTCCGGTGATTTAAAACTTTAAGTCTTGAGAGTAGTTTCTTTTTATTACTGAGTAGAGATATTTGTTACATTTATACGATATGTAATTTAGAGGCAATGAGTTAACGTATCTATTTAAAACGGTTAATTATCTACAAACGGTAAAAAAAATTGTGTACTTCAATTATGTGCATTTACCTTAAAAATATGGCGCTTTCCAACGGATTTGTTGACCAAAATTTAAACAGGTTTGAAACGATTACTTAGCACGTTTGTATGGTATGAAAAAAGTACACCTTTTAACTATTACGTGTTAAACATGTCAAAATGATGATTCAGTTTACTTTTGAAAATTTTTTGGGCTTGTTTCTTTTTTATGTAATACAATACAACTTATTTTTATCATTTAGAACGCCACCAAATTCATCACAATTGAATTGAAATATTAAAAATTGAAATCTCATTTTTCTCAGATATTCCTGGTATGTTGTGTACTGTATGTGACCATATACATAGGTACAAATATAATGTAGATATATGGATACACACAATATTTCAAATTCCGAAAATCGTCCCGAAAACAATATTTCCTCATTATATGAGTACCTTACATGAGAAAGTAAAAATATGAAACAAGTTTTAAATATTGCAAATTTCTCCTTCCAATTGATTTGTTTTACATTTCATTCATCAATAAAAATATTTTGGTCAATATGATGTCGCCACATTATTCTGTACATATGGACAGTTTAATGTGACATATCGCTCGAGTTCTTATTTTTATTTACTATTTCAATTTCCATTTTGAACACAATATTTACTCTATTTTAAAACAGTCATTAGCTATTTACATTCGGGAGATTCACTTATGTTTCGGGATAATTACTATTTGAATACGATAAACCTTTAAACCCTTTTCTTCATTGTATATCTACAGTTTAGACAACCATCCTATTTTACAATTATTTCAAACGGAGTTGCTCGTGAGATTTTTGTAAAAAAATTTTAGTACAAAAATTAGTAAACTTTCTGAAGCTTTCTAAAATTAATTCTATGATTAATAAAATAAAATAAATAAGATTATAACTAACTATTATGAAACTGGTGGGGATTAATTGAAATTGCATCCTATTAACAAAGGCGAAATAAGGTATTGGCGCTCTAACTGTCCCGTTGTTTAGAATATTCAATCTATGTTTGGACAACAGAGAGTAACCTACAATTTGGCAAACAAGGGTCGAAAGTATCTCCTGTTTTTAAAGGTCGAATTAAAATTAAAATTCAAAATTAGAGGCTTATTTGCAATCTGTCGAAAATTTTTGAAATAACTTTTTATAATGCAATGGATTCTTCTGTTAAGAACCAATTGTCACAATATCAGCATGGTTTTGTATCAAAACGATCAATTGTTACAAACCTATTGGTTGTACCATTATGATGTTCAGAAGTTTTAGACAACAGAAATCGGGGTAACATGATTTACACTATTACAAGAAGCTTCACTTCATGCTTAAAAGCAGGAACTTTAAATAGGAATCATTTCGTATAATTCACTACCTGGAGTGATATTAGTCGTAGGAACAGTTGTTTCGGGTTGGTTCATGTTTATAATTTCGTGTAATTTATACTAATTTTTCAACAGAAGGTGACAATGTACGACTTGATATTCTGCTTAATAAGTTAGGTACATTCGGTATCGCAGAAGAAACCCTAGATTTAAATCAGTCGTACCTATCAAACAGGGTAATATGTATCATACGCTGTATATTACTCGGATAGATATTCTGGTTAACTAGTGTACCTCAGGGTTCCAATTATGATACATTATGCTCACTGCTATTTATTAACTACCTGTGTGGTATAATTAATATTCATCATCAATGTTATGCTAATCATTTATAACTTTTTTCACTAATTAACCATATAAATGATTGGCGAAGTTGTAAGTTTCACAAGAAAAATAATGCTATTAAATATTCCTGTGAAACTAATGAGGTATATCTTAAATAGTATAAGGACTTAGGGGTAGTTTTCGATCAGAAGCTTACTTTTTGGGCACATATACGGTTGGCAGTTTCAGAGGCACTCAGGTCTTATGGATTCATTATTAAAACTAGTGGGGATGTGGACAATACGCAAGACAATAAGTGACTCGCCAGTCTCTCGTACGCCAGTGTAAAACGAATATGGCAAAATAACGTATTCAGATAACGTAAAATATGATACTTAGTTCATATTTAATCTCTAGAATTAGTGCAGCGTAAATCTTTGGATTATTTATTGTAATACTGTAATTGTAATACTGTAAATATTCGTATATGCTTTCTAATTTCTCCTTGGGTAGTGCACAATGTGACCAATCCAAGACTTGGCGTTCTTCTCCAAGTGACTTAGTTGAAGTGGTAGTTACATACCTTGATATGTACATTTGGATGTATATTCGTATACTTTCTATTGCGACTAACTCAAAATCACCGTGAAGTTCTTAAGGCGTAAATTGAGGAATCATATCATTAAGTAGAGTGAGTATCTCGTGTATGTATCTTTGGTTTTATTAGGAAATAAAGCATATATTGAGGAAATTACACACGTAATATCCATCGTACTGTCAATGTTAAGATGAGTTGTGCATAATTGCTTAAATAGAACACAATAGGGCATCGACGCCAAGAGATTTATTTCGAAAAAAGCTTGTGCCTAATAGTTGAAAATGTAGGAATATTTGTAATGAAATCAAATGCCCTGCTTTTGCCATTTGTCGATAAATTTATGCTACTGAAAGATTTTCATCTCGTGCTCTTCTTTTCCGTAGTGAAATATAACTGTACTATATTTTTAGCAACATCCGTCACATACTTATGGTATTTACTTTTGATCACGGTAGCGTACCTAATTGGACTAGCTAAACAAAATTAGCCGGACACAATTTTCCGAACAGACCCAGACCACTTTCGAATTTTTGCAAATTTTCACTATCACTTAATTATTTGCATTGGTTTAGGTGAAGAGACCACAGGGAAGATGTTTTACTCAGGTATCATGGTGATTAATTAGATATCCAACGAAAACTTAAGATAAATACTTGTCTTTGAAATCATTAATAAAAAATTAAACTTAAAAAATATATAGCTAATATTCATTATTCGTGGTGAATTCGTAAAGGTTATGCGATTATTCAATTATTCAACATGAACAGTATGCGTTTTATTTATCTTATTTACTAACACTGCTGTTTATATATATATATATATATATATATATATATATATATATATATATATATATATATATATATATATAATAAAACCCATTTACCTACTGCTTAATTTATCCCCATACTAATTTTCCATTTCTGTTGTTAGCGAAAACATGGGAATTAAGATGACTCACTGCTGCGGTTTCAGCCTGAAACACGGCACTATCATAATCGGGGTAGTTCAGAGCATAGTGGCCTTCATGTTCATGGTCCTATCTGCGGCCTACGCCGAGAATCCCCACGAGTTAATCGACATGTCTGACCCCTCTATTGTGCCAAGTTTGAACGGTAAGTTGCAATGTTAAAGTTCTGGAGGTAGTTTGCAAATCAACTGCACCCATTCACGTACACGAAATGTCGAAGTAGAAAGTTTTATACGGATGAATATGGAAATATGCCGTGCCTGTGGTGGATTAAGGGAATTGTTAACTTTGTTTCGTTCCAGGCCTTATTTTATTTGTTCCAGGAACTGAGCAAAATTCTCAGTACGAACAATGAAGCGCTGATTTACGTTAACTTCCCCTTTTAGTATTTGTATCAGAAAGCTAATGGAAATTAAATCATTTAGGCAACACAAATGAGTGTATGTACAGATAATCGGAAAGTTTCAACTCACTGAAGCCTATCGGAATTTTCTATTGTTTCCAAGTAGTAATGGGGAGTATATATCTAAATTAAAATTCATGACCAGTAGCTATTAAACTTTACAAATTAATTCTAAAGAAATAAAATCAACACAAAATTGAATTTGAAATTGACAGTTGAAAAAATTGGGAAAACTCAAAATTTTCAACCTAACAAGATTTTAGTGATTTGGACATCATCTAATTATGACTAAAACCACCCCCTATCTACTCCCCATACAAATAATGGATTCATTTTAAAATAGGAGAGATAAGATAGGTCGATCTGTAAAAGCAATTTATTTATAACACATTGAAATATTAAATATCGCTATTGACATTCAAACATGCATTGTTGTAAGCACGGGTAATTAAGATAACTGTTCTCATAATGTTTCTGTGAAGTGATTTGTTAATCTAAAGGTTTTAAAAATTAGATAATACAACATTATTATCGGAGTCTCCAGGTATGGATATTCTTGTTATAGCACTTACCAAAATTTGGTAGTGGATTTTTATTCCACATTATTTTTTGATTCGTACCTTTTACCTCCGAAGATTTAACGGTATGTCAGTAAATGTTACTTGATTTACAGAAAATTAATGAAAATTTTAAATTCGTACACAGCGTAATGCATTGACACTGTCTTCAAAGAAAATAATAAAAGCATTCGCTACACTTTTCTGAATTTATTTTATCAATAATTAGCAATAATATGAGAAGCTTTAACTAAGTTCTATTAAAAATAATATCTAACATGTGCCCACAATTGCTCTCAGTACATTGTTGTAATCGATAATGCATTTCAAGCCTTCTCTGGGCTTTCTAATGGCCAGTTTTGTTTTTTAAACGCTTCCACAGGTGTAGGACACTTGTGTTAGATTTTAGATTTGCAGCAACTCAATAAAAATTAACCACAGGGGTTTAAATCTGTCAAGCACGCAATGCACCAGAAGTTATCAATTCTATTACAATAATTAAATTTTCTTTCAAAAGACGTATTTAAAATTTGTGATATGTTGTCTCAACTTGCTGAAATTATATTTCGTAGAGATATATTTTAAGAGCTGGCAGCCAGAAAACGTTAGTGTCATATATAAAACTCATGTAACAGTAAACTCTGTGCAATTTTATGTGGCAGTGATTGACAATTTCTCTTGATGAGAAGTATGGTTTCAGTAAGATTGGGTCACCACCCACACCTAACGGATTTTAATGTGGTTGAGAGAAAATTTTCCAAGGCGTCTAACGTCGCTTTGTTGGAAAGCGTTCATGCACCAGTGGCGTATCCATGGATATATTATACCGGCGGGTAGAAAAAGCCACCGCCACCGAAAGGAACGTGTAGTATTTTTCTCCGACATAATTCAATCATACTCGTATTTGAAATCAAAACGAAAAAGGTACAAACACGGTTTAAAAAAATCTAAATATTAATATGGTTCTTGTCCATGCAAAATATAATTGCAACTTCCCAAATTTCTATATCATTTTTCGTCATTTAACGGTTTAGAAATCCCTGTGCACGTTATATACTAGACTCTACCCAATATTTCAAATTAAAACAAAATTCAATTCAATTCTACAAGATTTAGATTTAAAATTAAAACGATAGAAACGTCCATAGATTCAATTTTTTGTTTCTTGTCGGCATAATTCAGACTTTCTGATGTTTTAGATTATAAAGAGCCAAGCTCATATAATCTTACTTAACTTAACTATACTTAACGTCATATAGGGAAATCTGATACTTCCGCTGCTGCCCTTGTAGCATAAAACAATTTGAAGTTTGTACAAACCCATCAGATTCTATTCTAAGGCATTTTCGGTAATTTAATATTTCAGAGAAATTTCCAAAAAGATTTATAACCGATTTGTTCTAACGTTTATTGGCTAGAGATCCACCTCTTGTATACGGTTGAAGATACAAATTCACTCCACATTTAAAGTTAGGCAGATACAACCTTCTCTGGCAATTTATTTTTCACATTATTTGAAACAAAGAATTAAAATAAAGTTTTTATACGAGTATGAGTTAATTTGTGATTAACGTAAAGCTTTCAAAATTTGTGATACCATCAAAAAATTACTTGCAATATTCTGCAACGTTTTTATTCCGAAAAGTGCAACTCTTTCTGGTTATATGCAATTAAATTGAAAAAATTATCTAAAATGGCCTTTCCCATGAATTCATAGCTCTTCTCCTACCCAAGCTATTTAACCATTTTTGGAGGAAAATATTTATTGAAGCCTTGTACTTTGAGTTACAATTTCTCTTGTTTCTCTAATGTTAGTAATAGTTTAGTGTACGCTCCATATATATTTGTTCCTCACTTTCTTCAAATATTCCCTATCATCTGGTGAATCTATCTCAGCATTCCTACATTGTGATGGTTTACATCGATATACTTGAAAAACACGAAAACAAATTTCTTCGTCAGGCTATGCAATTAGCCACTGCATAAGCAAATTAATTTCTTTTTAGAGAGGGAGTGGACCGAGAAAGAGCGTGTGTTGTACGAAATGTGTGCGGTATAGCTGCGCCTTCGGCCTCATATCTTAGAGAGAGTTCAGTTAGGTGAGCGCGAAGAGCCACGCGTGCGTGCAGAGATACTTGTATTGCATATTTGCTAGCAACTATAAGACGGATAACATATGTTTGTATGCACATATGCGCATGTGTAGTGACTCACTTTCATAGTCTTTTCAACTTATTTTTGCTATCGTATTTTCAACACCTACAAATAGTTTGGAGGTGTTTCACTCCACTCGTGAGTCAAGCGAGACAATATTCTCACACTTAGTCCTGGCTAGCTAATTGCTCAAAATGGATTTGTTTCTTATAAAATTTCTAGGAACATGTAGATGAGGCTTATTTGACTGAAGATAAATTGGGTACCGAATTATAAAGCATTTACACAGTTTATATACATTGAGCGAATATAATATCTAGATATAATTAATTTCAAGCTGATAATTAAACATCGAATGATATATAATATATGTCTTGTACAGCAAGATAACCGTTTCATCTAACATTAGGCGAAATTAAATTGTCTGTTTATTCCAGTGTTACGTTGCATCCTCATCATCATAGCAGTTGGAAGTGCACTGCAATGCATTTTCTCCATTTTACTCATATTTGCTGCAGAAACGGTAAGTAAATAACAATTTCCGTAGGGATTTATGCGGTGATATTGATATCGGAAGCACTATTTCAATAAGAAAACATATTTTTGTAAAACACGAGTCCATTCCGCGCATTATTTCACATGTACTACACTGTAATTTAATCTGGTACACCAAATAACGATTAACAAGCTAAAACGCAATTACTTATTCTCTGGCTTTTTGGTATACTTTCATTTCCAAGAGAACAATTCATTTCGTTTATTTTGTGATTGTAAGAGAAAATGAATACCATTTGAATTGGATAACGTACAAATGATTTTTTTAAATTTCGTTTTTAATGTTATTATTTTGTCCCATTAATTATAACGGAGAATCGAAATAATAGCCCATCTGATGGAAACCAGCAGATGTTTCATAAACGAAATATTTCGGAGACTTCACAAGGCTTTTCAGTAGCATGTCGCTAGCTTTCATTGTTGAATTTGTGTTAGCTTTAGAACTGTAGGATAACTCTACGTAAATTATGAAATGTCTTCAATTTTCACTCTCACAAATAAGCTTTCAGTTTGCTCAAATAGCCAATTCGAATTTCATTACTTTACAAAATGTTTTACTGCAAATCGAGTTCAATTAATTTAAGGTAAATAAACATTTTTCAATTATTTCTAATACGCATTTTTGTTTCTTTTTCAGAATCGTCCAACTTTGATCCTTCCTTGGCTTACACTGAATCCCATCGCTATCGTTGTCTACATCATTGGAACCTTCGTAGCAATTATTCATCATGTCGGAATGAATAACACAATGTTCATTATCGGACATCTGCTGTTTGCTCTTATAATTTCTCGTAAGTTGAAAAAAATGATCCAAAATATTGTTGGAAATTTTATAATAATAATATGTAATTCAAACTGTATATATCTTTCGTTGCAGTACGTTCATTTATTTTTCTCTTTTAGTGGTCGTTATCTACCAGGTATTTGCTGTTTGGAACTTCTTCAAGCATCTTAAGAGTTTGAACTTCTAAACAATTTTTATGGATGAAAAACGAGATTGTAATATCTACGCATTCTATTATAGTTATATATAATTAGTTTGTATTAGTAACGAAGTTGACAATATTTTTCACCGCGTTTTTAAACATGGGACTTGTAGGAAAATTGATATTAGGCATTTCCTATTAATTGATAAAATCTTAGTTTTAAAATTTTACTGATTTATTGAATGATTTACTAAAAAACGCAGTTTCGTGAGAAATGTTAAATACACCTACATATTTTGTATTCGAGTGCTAAATTGGCAAATGTGCTGCGGTAGATAACAAATAAACATATCATTTTTATAATATTTAAATAATAATATATGGCAACATATTATTAAAATATATATTATTTCAATTATTTCAAAGTTTAATTTTGTACAATTCCCTGAATATCCAATGTAAAAGCATTTACGTTTCTATGAATAGGTGGATATGAATCACGAGTGATTTTTACGTTTTCATTTAATTAATTATATTTTCATTCAAATGAAGCTCTAATTAAACGACCAGTTCATTTAAGAAAAAAAAGAACACTCAGTTGCCTTTGTAATTTAAAGGAATTATTAATGTGTAATACTAACCCTTTTTGATTAGTTAACATGGATGCGAATAGAAGAATATACAATAATTAGCACGTTGGTAAATTTTTTAAATTTTTAATTACGATTTTCTGCAGGTAGATTGAACAAATTAATATTTCATGACGAATTAATTCTCAAAAGGACGAGATAAATCGAAGAGGGTGCACAAAATGACAACTGATGTAGGAAAGAAATTTAACATCTGAATGTCTGAAGTCGTAGACTCGTAGACGAAAGGGGTACAAATTTTTCATTACGATTGCACCATAAAGAATTTTATAACCTCACAACCGAAAAAATGCAAAAATTGTAGATAATTCATAAAATTACAACTTCTATAAGTCTTTAACGTCTATAAGTTTTTTTAAATAACCCCAAAAATTTCTAGTGAAATGAATAAAAAACAATTTTCTAAGTTTTCTTTTCTTTCCTCGAAAGTATAATTCAATCTGGAAATTACGAAATATGGTAAAATTGTAGCATTCCAAAAAAACATCGTCAAATATTTTTCATAACAAAAATTGAGCAATTACTAAGAAATCTAAGATTTTCGTGAAAATATTTTTTTAAGTCAGTTGAAAAGCCCTTTACTTCTGTACTTGAGAGCTAAATAAACGCACATTTTTTTCGCTGACTTTTAGCTTTTATTAAAAGAAAATAAAAATGTTATACTTTAAGAGAAAGGTTATGTTTAAATTGACCAGTTTTAAAAAACTGAATTCGATCTATGTCATTTTTCTCAACCTAGTTAAAAATTGGATATTATTCATTGAAATATAGTTTAAATATTTATTAAAAATATCGTCATATTTTTTGTTTATAAATTTTTAAGTTAAATAGATTATTTTAAATTCCTGTCACTTCAATCAAATGATTGTTTACCTGGAGAAAACCTACCGAAAATGTAGAAGGCTATGATTATGTAACATTTTCTAGGTGGACGCTATAAATCAATACAAAAAATTATATCTTTTACAACTTTATTAGTGTAATTCTCAATGAAAGACCCTCATTAGTAATTTTCCTTCTTTTATTACCAGTCGCTTCTTTTCTGAAGCTTTTCCAAGACTTAATCATCCATCTGTTATAGATTTTTGTAGATATTGTTTGTGTGATGTCATCGATCATTCCAATATATTTCAGTTTGGAAGTAGAGGATTACACTTTTATTCCTTGACACGGAGCCCTGCGAATCATCACGTGTCAACCATCTTTTACAATTATATCTATAAAATGTAGTTTCAATTGTAAAATAACAGTTTAAACAGTTTTTATCCAAACATGTATAAAAATCTCCATTTTCAAACTTTCAACTAGATTTTCCTCTTTTTTATCAGAATTAACATTATTCCTCCCTTCCTTCTCTCTCGACCTACGTTTTCTTTTTCGGACTCTTACTTGCTTTTCATGTTCTTCTGATGTATCTTTACTTTGTATTTCTCTAAATAACATAGGAAGATTGTTTGTTCATTACTCATTACATTTGAGTATAATTTACATTCCATGCAAATTTGTTGAAAAAATCTTATTAACGATATTACTACTGGGAAGTGCATGTTTTGGTGTTCTAAAAAATATATTTCGATGGTAACTTTGGTAACGCTATGCTTGAAGAATGGAGCCAAAAAATTTTTCGCTATTGTCGGTTTTACCAGTCTATGAAAACTGGTGACCTTATGAAAAATTATTGTAAACAAAGGTTGTAGTTAATTAAATTATCTATCGATCTATGTAAATAAAGTTATAGCTGGCGCCACTAAATATCGAGATAAGAGACATTTCTCTAATCATATTAATTCTCTTCGTTTACAGTAAGTTCATACTTATTTTCAAACTTTTTGGATATCATTTTTAAGAAAAACTACCATCGAGATACGTTTGTTAGGATGCTAACGCATACAATTTCCAATAACAAAATCGCTAAACGAATTTTTTTTGAAGGCGAATAAAAATTTTTAATTTCCATGGGGTGTTATGTTTTATATATGGGATCTACCTATACATTTAAATGCATGGAAATATGGATATTATTGAATATACATTTACCGTCCAGCAAAGCATGTTGGAAACATTGCTCATAATAGGTTTCCGTGTAATAAGAAGACTATCATACCTACAGAGTTTTCAAACAGTAACACATTGTAAAAGGGATGGCATACCAGTCTATAATATACTTTTAATACGGCAGTTAATGGTACTGAATTCTTCATCCGGGATAAAGCATAATTTGATATCTTTACATCTTTACTTATCTAGTCCATGAGCTCATTTCACCAGAGGTTTTGGTTCAAATATATTCCTAAGATTTTAATTGAAATACCTGGTGTGACATTTCATGAATGGTTATCCAAGCAGTGGAAACAGTGGTTTGTAGAGCGAATCTAATTGAGCTGTCTTGTCTACAATAATTATTTAAGTGCTTGCAATACACCTATCGAGTAAAATAACTTATCACTCTTTTAGATTTTTCAGCAAGCTCCCCAGGAATCTGTGCCGTAATCACCAGGGACCTGTCATCAAGTACGACAATAGCGCATTTGGTTCAATACAGCCTGGTAAATCATTAATCGACAATAAAAATATGAGTGGGCCGAGCACCGAGCCCTGAGGCACGCCCTCAAGAGGTTAACATTTGAAATTAGTTTAAATTAAAATTTAATTAACAATTTAAAAGTCTATCAATCATTCATTGTATACTCAATACTAAATTATTCATAGTATTCTCAGTACTAATGAAACCCATATTATTCATGTTTTTATTGACAAATTTAATCAATGACAATTCTGACGTAATATCACTCTGAAATAATAGTAATAACATAATGCCTTTATTGGGTCAGTATTTTATTGTGTACAATAGGAATGCCATGCAAAGTCTAGTAAAATTACTATTCTACTTAACCCTAAATACCCGTACACAATTTAATGTAACGAATTATAAAGTTACGACACAGATTTCAATTCGTGTTGCTAATACCATCAATTTATTTAGTTAATTAATAATTACTGTTGCGATAGAAACCAACGTTTTACAGCAGCTGATGTTGACTTGGAGGTAGTGACTTCTGTTTAGTAGGTAGGTTGTTATATATCGATACAGCACTATAAAAGAACAATGAAATGATATTTTGGCAACTCCATAACCAGTGTCTCTTAAATTGTCCATTCGAACATCCTTCCTAAAGATTTGTTATGTTCTTAGATAAGTAGGATTGGAGGATTTGAGCACCTAGAATATTGTTAATAACATAGGGTACTCATAAATTTTTCAATTTTTAATCACTTTAGTAGTTTAATCATATCACAGACATGATCGTATTTTCGTAAACCAAAAACAAAGTGGCACCAAGGATTTTGTGACTTTTGTAATCTGCTTCTGTCTACACTATCTTGGCAAGAGTACCAAATAGTTAAACCGTAGGATATGAAGGTTAGAAATAATGTTTGTGTTAGTAAGCCACGACTTTTCGTATTTAATATATGCCTATATAGGTACAACAGCCGGAAGGCTGACTTTTTTTTAACAAAAGTGAAACATATTCGTGGAACCTCAGCCTACAGTCGAAAATCACCTCTAAATTCCTAGTTGAATTTCTCTCATGCTAAACTGTACGCCATTTGCAACGAGTTATTCGAATGAAAGTACACACATGCATATAACTTTGCATTTGGCCGAACTTAGCTTAACATTATACTTCAAAATTTAGTTTGCTAGTGTAAATATTGATCTATCAGCTTACGAGAAAATGAGCAGTAAAGTTGAGTACCATCTGCAACAACCTGTAAGAGTTAGATTTTATATACATGATAAAAGTATAGATAAGAAATAGCAGTGGCCCCAAAATGGAATCCTGAGCTAGCCCAGATGTTACCACTACAAATTCAATGGTTGTTTGAACCAGTAGCACTAGTTGCTCCCTTTTATCCAGACAGTTGCTGAAAGAATCACACCATGACTTCGTCGCAGTCAATATTACTCAATTTCGCATGGAGAAGTTTGTGGTGTAGAGCGTGAAACGCTATAGGGAAGTCTCGAAATGCGAGTGCAGTCACTTCCATATAATTAAAAGGTCTAAAAATTTCATTCGTTCTAACTATGTACAAGATTGTCCTGCTAAAATCCTTAAAAAACCTCGATTGTTTGGATATAACTGGGAGTATCTATAGCGTTCTAATGCCTTCGACATACACGGCAAAATACTTATAGGTCGCATGTCAGAAAGTTGATAACAGTAGTATTCTTTGGAAAAGGGTGCACTAGTGATTTTTTCAGACATCCGGAAAGTAACTGTTCTAAAGAACAATTTTTTATAGGGGTTACATAAGGTGCAATGACCGGCAGACAGTATTTTAACATTATGGTGGAAATGCCATAAATTCCAGTAGCATTTGATTTTAGAATCCAGACGATATTATTAATTTCTTCAATGGTAAATGAGCAAGATAAATTCACATTACACCTTCCAATCTTATATATGTTGGATTTATTTTGACAAATATTTTTGGTGCCGGAAGCAGAGGAATAAATACTGAATGATCTATGCTGCGTAATTTAAGCAAGTATCAACTGCTACCTTTTCTTTACATTCAGGAGAACTAAACTTTTCCAAAACAAACGTTTGTTGGAATTAGAAGATATAAACTGTAAATAGGCAGCTTTTTCCATTCTGATTACAACTGTGATTATATTACATTGGCTTTGATAATGACTGCAATCATTTCTTGCCCTAGACCACTTAATTTTGTTGAGAGCACAATGTTTGGTTTTTGTAATATCCTTAACTTTGCTTGTTAACCTAGATACAAACGGTGTGATTAAGTATTCCAGCTGTTCTTAGTTGTCATAAGTGAAGCATGTTTAACAAACTTAAGATTAACATTGGTATTAAGCAAATTATTTTTCTGATCAATATCGGCACTATTAATATTTCTAATGTCAGAAAACATAAAGTATTGTTAGAGATGTTTTCAGGCGACCAAGTTTCAGTCAAACACAAAATATCGAAATTATCTCTGCAGCAATTGTGAAATAGTCTCAAAGTACCAGAGATGGACAAACAGTGCGAAAAATTTTAAGATTCTTGAGTTGCTTAGTAACCTCAATTAAGTTTTCCTTTTAAGTTGTTGCCAAAACTTAGAAATATAGGACAAGTTTGATTAGAGGCAGCGTGTTCCAATGCCTAAGTACTTGTGTGAAATCACTAGATTTCCTACAGTTTACCCAATGTATTTGGGCACATTTAAATTCATTTAAACTACGTGCATGAGAGCATTTGGGACAAACTGCTACCGATTTACAATATTTCACATAATAACCGAAGAATTGATATTTATTTATACCCTTACCTATTAACATTTCATGCAACAAAGGTGGGAACTCTGTGACTATATTGCTTTTATCAAGGTATTTAAGTAATGTGATCATTTTAAAATTTGGTTTATGAAAATTTACTATATCGCTTCAGGGCAAAATGCTATCCATAATTTCTTCATCTCTGCTGAAACATCCAATATCAATATTTTTGTTAGCTTTTGAGCTTCTCTGATGTAATATTTAGAACAGAGTTTCTCCTCTATGCTAGCTTTTGAGTTACTCAATGGTTTAATGCGATGTCTCCTCGTATTTTCTTAGTGCCACTGATGCTGTCTTTAACACAGCTTGAATTAAATATAAATATAACTTAAACTAGTAGCTTCATGCAATGCATCACTATTTTTCAATGAGTTATCATTTGGCATTATTGTCAAAGTAGTAGACGTTCTCTACTTGCTTTTTTTGTACCTTCGCTAATGATTTCGCTTCTCCTCCTGCTGACAAAGTACGTGTAGACACATTTTCTTCGTCAGCTGCCTACTTCTCGTACTGCTCGATCACAGATTTTTGGAAATTACGGGAGTATTTTAGCTCCTCCAATAGGCTCGCTTTAAAGAACTTTCCCCATTTAAACACTGAAGTAGACATACTTCGTTAATTTTATTTGGGTTGTCCGTTTTCTCTTGAATTCTCCAACCATTTTTATATGAGTTGCAGAACCAGAACATGTATAGTTAAAGCTTATTGTAGATGATATGTTACTCTTTATAATTCACATTATATTAACTTTGAATTAGCAACAAAATTATTTCAGCAATGCTAACCCTCACTTCACAACCAAAATCCTATGATATATTCACTTCATCCCAATTCACTGTTCTTGGGAAACCAAACGAGCATGTAAAGTAATTCTGACGTCACATATCAGCATCAAAATATGCCGCTAAATATATGTCAATTTAATAGTAAATTTTAGATATAATTTATAATAATTATTTCCGCCTTTGTGATATTGAACAATCTTTGTAGGAATCTAATCGCTATTAATTGTTAACATTTCAGTAATGAATTATGTTTTGTATTATGCAATTGTTTTAACACACTTAATAAGAAACAATTTAATATTTCATTTGTGTGGCTTTCGCCATTATAATTTATGTTGCGAAGAATAATAATAGAAATTTTAAATGATCACTAAATATAATAACAATTGTAGATAACGATCTGAACCATATAAGCCACATAATGATGAAATATTGAATCCAGGGCAAAAACCATGAGATATTTAGACAAACTTTGTCGCCAATTTGCACATAAATATAAGGATCCACTGTTCACAAATATCTTATAATTCATAGGAACTAGTCATATGTTTTCATCGTACACTAAAATCTGCCACCATACCTTTAATGACTCATTAAGAAATATCCACTTTTTTATCATATTCTACTTACAATAAAGAAAACATTTTCTATTTCACTGTGACTTTGGTTTTGCCAAGGTAACTAAGGTTTGGTCTAGAATGTATGTGTGTAATACACTTCTAATATGTAATTATTACATTACTTCAATAATACTTATGCGACACGGTCAAAGTTAATTACACAAAGTTATGCCAGTAATTGAATATTGGAAAAAATGATAATACATGTATTTGGGGTAAATTCTTAGGCTCCGGAGATATTGCGTTGTTATTTATTAACTGAAGTATGATGAAACGAATCATTTTAAAAACACAAGAGTTATATTAAAAAACTACTGGTGTAATGCACAGCAATTACTTGCCAAACTAGTTTACTCGTTAGAAACTCTTCAGTTTTATTTAGTAATCGAATTTTGGTTAGCCGTTAATCTTCCCGTGAAATTTCTTAAGGTGTCTGTTACATAAAATGGATCAGAGATGCCTTTTAAAATACAAATTTCCTCGTGATACAGTTTTTGTCCATTGCCACATGTACCACTCCCATCTTAAAGTTCATCTCTTGTTATTATCTATGAAGGATGGAATAAATTACGGCAACACCTTAAAATCCACAAAGAAGCGAAGAGAACAGATGTTCTTGTTTGATAAGCAGTCTATTAGAAACCAAATTGAAATTAATAAATTCAAATCAATTATTTATTTGTGATTCTTTTAATTATGCTACATTACACAAGCGAAAAACGTTTACAGAATAATTGTGAAAGCTCTACCGTTAGAAAAGAAATTTATAGTATTTTTGAAACAAACGAAGGAATCGTTCGCAGAAATTCGTTGACAGCTTGCATAATGAATTAACCTACGGGTAGACGGATTAGATTTGGGTGAAAGTGTTATAGATGCTTTAGGAATGTATAAAATGAATATTATCTTTCCGAAAATCGTCATCCAACAGCTACGTTTTGACTTGGTCACAGCCATGAAGACCTTTCTGGTGAGTTGCTTAAATCGAATAATATGATTTACTTAGTTCAATTAAACATTAAATATGAAATTAAAATATCTTTTGTTGCTTAGGTGTGCATATTTACCTTTACGGTAATTGGCAGCATAACATGTGAGAGTTCACAGGAAACCAAGAAGGAAAAACGTGGCAACTTTGATGTACCATCAAGAAACAACTTAGTCTATTCAAGCCTACCAATTTTGCAAGCCGGGCCAGACACTGTCAGTACCATAAACCGAGCAATCCCTTTTGCTGTCCCACAACCCTACGAAGTAACAATCACAAGAAACGTTCCGGTGCCAGTACCTCAACCTGTTGAAGTGCCGGTACCACGTGCGGTTCCCATTGCAGTCCCGCAACCTTACAAGGTGCCAGTAGACAGACCAGTACCCGTTGATGTACCGCGACCTGTTCCAATACCAAAAGCGGTTCCGCAACACGTCCTCGAGCCTGTACCTGTTCCGGTACCTCAACCGATCCCAGTCAGCGTGCCTCAGCAGTTGGTGTTGCTGAAGAGCCAACCGGTGCAAGCCCAAACTTACGCCGTGCAGCTCCCCCAGGGCATACCGTTGGGTTATCAACAACCGATTGCTTTGGCTGCACAGCAACCCGTAGCTTTGGCTGCCCAGCAAGCGTACGCTCTGGCCGGTTCTCAACCGATCGCTCTGGCTGCCCAACAACAGTATGCGTTACCCGCCCCTCAAGCGTATGCTTTGGCTGCCCCTCAACCCGTCGCGTTGGCCGCCCCGCAACCTCCCCTGGCGGCGCCTATTATCAGGGCACAATTCGCCTTGGGTCCGAATACACAGCTTGGTTTGGTACCTCCTGTGTACGGCAGGGGAGCTCCATTGTATGCAAGAAAGTGGTGAATTTTTCATACAACGGGTCAGTTTGTTTTCTCATAACCAAAAATTATTGTAGTTACCTGTTCAATTTGTATAACGAATATTATGAAATAGATGTGTGTATATTTATATTTCTTTTTATATTTATGACTTTTTCAAGGGATGGATGTTATGGTAAAAGTATAAAGTTTGCTTTCCGCCTCTAAAATGTGGAATAGCAAGGTAATTTTAAGGAAGGTAATGACGGTATGATGCTTTCGTCTTATAAAAATTTGTAAAACGGAAAACGAATCAACATAAAAAAAAATGAAAACAAATCATCTATCCTCTTAAATTTACCCTTTCGCAGTGTTTGATTAATATAGCAGGTGCGTATTATTCAAAATTTCCCCACAAGTGTATAAAGCAAACAATCTTGTAAAGACATAAATCTAGTAACTCAAACACAAAGAAATGATAATATAAAGTTTGTAACTTACTCAGGAAATAACCTGGAGGTTATTTTCCAAAATCGACATTTTTATTCAGGGGTTTGTGGCCAATACTGCACCATACTGGCCGGTGCGGGTCGGTGGAGGATAGGGGATTTATAGGAAAGGACAATATAAAAGGGAAAGGAGTAGGGATTACACAGGTGGCTAATCCAGGCGAGGGGAGAAGGCAGTGAAACCAGGAGCTAACGTAAGTGCAGGGTTCGCCAAACCCTGCAGCCCGCCTTTCACTCATTTTCGGTATTAAATTATCAAATATATATTAATTAGGGATTTTTCGTCTGCAAATTTTTTTTCAGAATTCAACATATTTACTAAATATTGTTTCTTTATAAAAAGTAATTGTCTTTTCATTCTTTTTAGGCAGTACCAAATTTTGCGCATTTTTTGAAATTTTCATTGAATCCATTAGGCACAACCTAATTTTTTTTTAAATTTTGCCGGTGAGAATTTTTCGGCGGTATAGCTGAAAGTGACACCATTGCACAAACACGCCACTGGAGGTGTTAAGAAAATATTTTGCGAATTTTTTGGTATCAAATTGTGCGTAATATTAAAGATATTATCGAAGGTTATTCTGGAACAAGAGAATAGATAGATTTTCTACGGTAGCCACAAGATTTTCTGTATATCTAATGTTTTACCAGAGGTCTAATTATTTCCAATACCAATACTCACATTCGTATACTTACCCGGGGTATTTCTTCATTGATAATTCTTTGTTGTTGTATGATGTTTATGCACACAAAAGGTTTAAACTTACCTGAGCGAGTCAAGGATGGTTCACTACTTCGCGGCATGACGATTGTACGTGCGGTACAATGCAGCAGTCTTTGTACCTTTGCCTTTGAAAAATAAAATCGTATAATGCATTACCAAAAAATGCAACGGAATTAGGCGTCCTCCGCCATAACACAGCAACATGAATAATCTTTGACTCTTTGACGAAATAGCTTTATGGCTTTCGCCATTTTATACCGCCGAGGTTTCTTGAATCCAATTGTAGGTTTATTCCAGTTCAGTTTACCGTAAAAATCGTTTCATGACGGTTAATTTCAGTCGACAATTTTTCCCATCATCCAGATTCTGATGAGATATATGAGGAGTCTCTTTCGGCAAACTGGTAAAATTCTTTTGAACAGATTTTCTTGGTGAGTATATTACTGTATAATTATGCGTGTTTCAATTATTAGCCTAGTCATCAGCGGTAAAAAACTTTGAAACTAGAATTTTGGGAATCAATTTCAATTTTCATGAAAATTTGGACTTAAGCTCTAATTACCCTCTTCTTCAAAGTTCGACATGTGCTGAAGTGTGCTTTTTATTTTTTAGGGGTGAAAACTATCCCTAAGCATAAGATATTAAAAAACCGTAGATTTTAGTATGCATTTGTTTAATTTAAAATTTAAATGAATGAATTCTTGATTTCTTGACCTACTCGAACTGTTTTATGCTTTATAAGATAAATGCACCCCTGTAAATCATCGCCTGAAGGCAGCAATTTTCAAAACTAGTGTTAAATATATTTTTTATAATTTGAAATGATTGAAAATTGGGCTCAATTAAATTGGAATCATTGTACTTCATTTAAATGACAGCATTATTCGCTGAGACACTTTAATCTTTATAAATCATCCCCTAAGAGTGTGAATTATTAAAAACCATCTCTCTCAAGTCACATAGTTCATATCAATAATAGCTAAATACTGTTAATTGCAGGTGGATTATTCTTAATTCTTTTCAGAGTGGTAATACCAAGAGTGTAATTTTTAAATTTAAAAAAAGGAAGTGTTATTTTATTTTTGTGATAAATCAGTCAATTCTTATGCAAAAGACTTTTACCCGTAGTCCTTTTAAAGGTTTTCTCATGTACTTTGAAAAAGATCTATTGAGTTTTCCATAAAACATTCATGACTTTCAAGTTATTGAAGGTTGAAAATTTTCAATTTCGGGGTTCTAGAGAAATAACCACCATTCAACGAGCAATAAGTCAGAGCAATATTGGGTTTACAGAGGTCATTCAAAAACAAACTTCTGATCAGCTACATTTTTGTTCTGAATGTTTTTCCGATAAATTGGAAAGTTTTCAAGTAATTCGTTTAAATTCGTATTTTCGTATTCGTAAAAAACTTTTAAAGAACCTTCCATTTTTCAATAAAAAATATGAAGTTTCAATCGTAAGTAACTCGAAAAATGTCAACTTTACAAAAAACTTTATAGAATAAAATTTGCTTAGAACTGGTCGGTCTATCGATTGTCGGGTTTATTTTGTTTGAAATATTGTTTACCCATTAGGCTTTTACCCCTAGGGAAAGACCACACTTCGGCACATGTCCAACTTGGAAGGTTATAAATACTACCTAAATCCCAATTTTCAAAGAAATCGACTTTGAAACTTTTCAAGTTTTTCCCAAAATTCCCTTTCTTTATCATATTACACGAAATGCTTTGGGTATTTATTTTTGTCAAAAGTGTTTTTAAACTCTAAAGAAATACATTTTAACTTTCAGTTCTATTTGTTGATTGACTTTTTTAATTGAATACATGTATTCCTCTCGTCAAGATTTATAAATAAAGAAAAAGGATTTAATAAAAAATATTTTTATTTCGTCTACCGTTACAGTAATAATCAATTAATAAATAATCACATCGAAGAAATTTTCCGTGGGCCCCTACCATCCGTGACCACCACCAAGAGCAAGTCCGTGCCCTCCCAGCAACGCCCCTCCGTGCCCTAATCCTCCCAATTCCAAACCAGAGGATATACCTATCGGTGCCGCTACCTTAAAAGGGACTGCATGCGGTACAGAAACCGGGTAAGGTTGTGGAACCGAAACCGGTACCGGCACCGGGTGCGGGACCGGTACAGGGCGCGACACCTCGACAGGTACGTGCCTGGTGACGGTCACCGGATACGGCTGCGGCACGGGGTACGGCACCGGGCGGTCCACCGGGACCGGGACCGCTTGAGGTACCGGCACGGGGAACGGACGGTCGACCGGGTACGGGACCGGGTGCGGAACCGGGAGCGGCACGGCGCGGTTGATGGTCGTGACGGTGTGGGTGTTGGCTCCGAGGGAGATGCTCGGTCCGCCGAGGGCGACGCCACCTGTTGCTAAGCCCAGACCACTGCCGAAGCCTGAAATTATTTGAAATAAATTAGCATCCATGAATATTTGCGTGAACACAAACCGAGAACAAATGTAACGTTATCACTTTAACTTCCTCGTATGAGGTACTCAGTTATCGATTCGATTTTTGAAATTTAAAGTATCGGCTTTTTCTGGACGTTTCGAGGGACCCTCAGTCTGAAAAATATGTTGTTCAGAGACCCAGGGTGGCCTGTCAGTATATTTGAATATATCTGGCCGAATTTTTCTCTGGAACTATAAATAGCTGAAACGTTCTATTTCGGCTTAGTGCCTTTTCACCTCTGAAAACTGAAAACTCGCCATTTTTGCATTAGGTCGAAAACTAGTCCACCATTTTTAATGCATTGTATACTTAATCTACTGTTTAATTCATATTAACTTTTCAGACGCATGGTGGTCTGTAAGTATATTTGAATATGTTTGGCCGACTTTCCCTCTGGAACTACAGATAGCTGAAACCTTCTATTTGGCTTAGTCCTTTTGACTGCTGAAAACTGAAAATACAAATTTATCGGTTAATATGGGTTAAGGGCAAAGGAAACTTTACACTTGCCATTTTTGTATTAGCTCAAAAACTATTCCAATTCTTTCGTGCATTGTATATTTAATCAACTGTTTAATTCATATTTCCTGACACAATCGGTATGTTCAAATCCCGTTACCTTGATATGTATTCATTTTTTCTAAATCTTTCCCAAAACTCTTTTGCATATTCTTACTAAAATTTCATAATTGAACTAATATATTATTTGCCTGCAACTGTTGCTATAATAGATTTTCTGAAAACGCTCCGTAAAGGGCAGCATAAACTTGAATACTTTAGTTTTTCATAATTTTTTATAAAAAGCGCTATTGTCAATTAGTTCAAGTTGCGCATTTTGCTTTAGAGGTTTAATACCAATTAGTCTTACTGGAATTTTTTTCTAAATCCTACATAAGCAGCCCTTAAACACATCATCCTTTTAATTTTTCTTAATTTTTGCGTAAACCAATTTAGCGATTTATTTTTCTCTTCAAAACTGACTTGTCAATCTAATACCTACTACTTTGATTTGAAACATATGGTAATCGCCTTAAAGCTCTATCGTCCTAAATTTCCTATGAGCTTGTTAACCCATATTGGGCATATGCTTCATATGAGAATATGAATTATATTATTGATGCCCTGTATTTAATTATATTGCAAAGCACAATAAAATCGTCTCAAAAATGCATTCACAGAACCAGCAAAATAGGCAAATATTGTTTAATAATAATGGTACATGTGAGCATGAAAATCAGTAAACAAAATTTTGAAAGGTTTTGGTAGAAGTAATGGACTAAATGTTTAATTTTAATGGTTATTTGTAATTGTTATATGAAGTGTTTCATGTCTAAATGATATCAATATTGATAATTAATTTAAAATATTTATTTCAATTCCTTCTGCCCTTTACCTAAAGTCCATATATGAATTCATTTTGGCATTTCATCTATTAAAAGATTTTATTCCAATAATACGATTTTATTGTAATCAAGTTTGGCATCCACAAGAGGTGAATGGGCCAAAACAGATAGATGCATGATATGTACGAGAATTTCGGAAGACGGTCGAGCAATTAAACATCTTATTTCATATCCAGAAAGTTCGAGTAAAACTTCCACTATAAATTTGCGAGAGTTGAAAGACCATTATTCTAGTCTTAGAGTTAGTTAGAAACTAGATTCAAATGCAAGAAGGAAGCTAGAGGAATAATAATTAATTATAGGTAAAAACTATGATGCAAATTTGTTTAAATAAGTCTGAAGATGCATTTATAGAACACAAAATATTTAAGTTTTACTGGCATAAATTTCACCAACTCCATACTCTCCGTTTTACAGGCGAATTTCTGGTTGGCCGATCATATACCTATAAAATTTCTTTTTTCAACCAGTTAATAGAAAAAAGGACTGCTGGAAATCTACATATTCACCTATTGTTCGTTGACCCAGGAAAGATTTATGAAATGTCCCATAAGGATTACCGCAAATGATCTTAGGGTAACATATACAAAATTAATCAGGATTATTCCAAATCAGCAATGACCACTACATATTTAAAATGTGTACATAAAAATATTTTGAAATATCTTTATGGCACGACCAGTCGGAGGAGTTTTGCGTTATTCAAATCAAAAACATTAAAATTATGAACATGAAGTGATGTGTCAAATCACGTAAAAGCTACGAGCCTTAACATGACATTCTATGTTATTTCTAAAAATGACATAGTATTTTCGCTCCGATATATGTAATATAGAAATAATATGGAATTTGGAATTTTTCACAAATAACTTTTTTGAGTAAGTTAATGTTAAACGTACTAAACTAAATGTAGAAAGTTTTAATGTCTTCGAAAAATCCTTTCCAACATTCCTGCATCAGATCAGAAACAAAAGAACTACGAATTTTTATTTAATTTGACAGGCCTCCATTTTGTTTTTAGGAGGCCGATTTGGCTCGTTAACGAACTTTACCGAGACACATGCCCGATCTATTGTTTTGCCAAGTTTCATTTGAATCAGTTGAGAAGTCCAGCCCCTATCATATTTATAAATTTCGTAATATTACTTAGGTGCATATATAACCTTTCGAAGGGGGGTTGTTTTGATATCTCGGGGCCCAAAAACGAAAACCTGCATTGAAATTTTTCCAAAGCCCGTTATTTCCCTAGCCTATATTTCAATTGGAAAAAGTTAACAAAACTTGATATGGTAATGTTCATGTATGAGATTAGTTCACTGTAATAAATGTCTATATGTATACTCTATTATTTGCATGTCATATAATAATTTCCAGACACTCTATGGAGATACACTAAACTTTAAAAGGGAACACCAAAATGGGATTCGAACAATAATGCTGAATACTTGAAGGTTTTATGAGGTTCCACAAATTTCCAGTCACCGTATTGAAACCTCGTCAATCTATAACACAAATACGACTAAAATTCAAGAATATCATAAAAATGGAACAAATTAGACGAGAGAAACCTTTTTAGTACAAATATGAGCATTTCATTTGAGATAAGAAAGGCATTTAGTGTGCATGAGAGAAGAGAAATGGCCAATGAGATTTCTTGAATACATAAAGTAGAATAAAATGAAAAATGAAGACCGATAAAGACATGGAAATAAAATATTGAAAACGCTTGAGTTCCAAAGTGTGACAGGAGCATATGATATACAAAGCGTTGGAAGCGTACCTATATAATACATCAATTTTGTTTTCAGGGACTGTTCTTTCCACGTCAACGCTATATCGAATAGCAAATGTCAAGCTATTTTGTCAAATTACCACCTTCGAAACTTTACTCTCTTTGACCATCCTTTACTCATTTCATTGCACACATGGAACACACGTACAAGTAACGAACTACATTCAACAATTTCACAACTTCCATCGAACAAACCTACATGTACTTTAAGAAATAGCGAGACTCACTTGTCAACCATTTTACTCTCCCTATTTACCGATTTACCAACCGTATTTATTTTAATGAGATACAAACACGATCAACTATTTATTCGTTCTGACATCGCGTCTTGTAATTGTTCCGCTCTAGTGATTGCGCTTGTAACATTCTCGGCTCTATACGGCGGTACCTTCATAGCCAAAGGTTACTACAGTATTACTAGAAATTTTTCCGAACAGGGAAATTAAATATTTACAAACGTTGAGCTAAGGGAAATCGAGGTATGTTACTGAAAATTCGCTCTGGAGTACACGAAATATTCCGTGAAAATATTTAACGAGTGTTAGAGAAGCACGAACCTAAAGATGGACCTCCTATTCCATATCCTCTAGAGAGTCCCAGGCTGCCTGATCCGAGATGGCCCAAACCGGCTCCGTAACCAAGACCTAGTAGACCCCTCTTGTCTTTTTTCGACACTGTGCCACAAGAGATGGCACTGATCAAAGTTACGAAGACACAGATCTGAAAAAAAAATTTTTTAAGTGGATGCATACGTTTAGAATGTACGCATTACTTAAAATCTTGAAAATAGGTTTGAAGTTTTTAATAATATATCATTTTCATCCTAAATTATAAAAAAAAGTAGAGTGAGTGATAATTCTTTTAAAAATATTTTTAATTTATTTTATTTTATACTATTGAATAATAATAAATATTGGGAAACTTGTGGGGGAAACTGTTTGAAGACTAGAATTTTATGGCATTTATTTTATTTTCATCCATACTATGAAAATTGTAATTTTCACTTAAAAATTTTACAGTGGCAATTCCAAATATATTTTAACCAAAGATCACATTTTGCATTGTGCCCCACATAAATTCAATAGACATAAAATAGCTATACAATAAACTTTTAGGAACTTCAATATTTATTATCGTTTAGTCAGAAAAATAGCAATTTATTGACATACAAGAATATAATATTATTTTTAGAAACATTGAATAACAGTTTAATGTATTTACTTACGCAAACAATGAATAAGTTATATTTGAAAATACTTTACTAATAAATAGAATTCTACCAATTATTTATTTCAATTTTTGAGCAACTAATTTTGAAGTTTGTTTTATATTAACCACAATTAGCATTAAATTTTGCGTCTTAAATAAATATAATTAATTTCTAAAAATTCGAAAAATACACCAACAAGTTATAAAAAAATTAGGGGTACACAATTCGTCCAAAAAATTTAAGTTTCTATTATACTGAGACTCAAAAATATTTTCTAAACGGAAATCTTTGATTGATAAAACGTGATTGATTAAGTAAATATACTCTACACTTGCATACATAGACATTGTGTACTATAATACTATCACAAATTATAACACATTTTTTAGAATTTTTGGTTCCACAAATTTTGGCGTTTGCTCCAAATTAAAATGTGAATAAATGTTAAGCATGCACCATTTATATTAATAAGATTCATGTATTGTGAATTTTTTTAATCAATTAACTAATTACACTTGATGAAGTACGAATCAAATAAATAAATATATATGAACTAAAATAACCCCATTTTCCTCATGAAAATTGTGGGAAATTTCACAACGGGAAATGTTTACCAATCGTTATAAAATTTTCCACATGAACAACCAAAACCACTATTAATTAAGAAATGAACATAGCTTACATTGCACGCCCTCATGGTGTCGTATTCCCAAGGATCGGAAGATGGAAAAGTGAACGCGTTTACGATACTTCATTTGTCTTTTATACACCATGAAGGCGTTTCCCCCCTTTTCATTAAGGTTGGGAAGCGGGCGAACCGAGGCTTTTTTGAAATGCGAGATGAAACACTGGGATCTGAACTTTCTCTGATAGTGCGGTGGTTACATAAAATTTATTTAGTTGAATATTTTTTGAAGGAGCGAGCACTCGGGCGAGCTGATACTGTTTATGGTCGTTGTTCAGCGGTGCATGAAAACGAGTAAAGGGTGGATTTATTGTTAGGTTATCTAACTGCTTCGCATATATGCATAGAGGAAGTTGACTGGTCGTTATGTCATCGAGACTACCTACCTGCTATGAGTTACTGGATCGGGTTGCACCTCGTTGTTGGTACAAGAGAATTGTGAGAATTTTTACAGATTTTCCTGAAATAGTTTTTAAGGAATTCATGAATTAGGTTGTTTTTGCAGCAATTGATTTAGTTGTAACAATAGGGGTGTGACATTCACGGAATGTGTCAATTATTTCTTAAAGTAAGGTGGCTTCAGAAAAATATTAAATATACAGTTTTGTGGTTTTGCTGGTATACAGTAAAAGAAAGAAAATGTACAAAATGTAAAAAAGCAATAAATCAAAATGTCATAGAAATAGGAGGTTTTTAATTGAAATATATATATAAACTATATATTCCAAGGAATACATAAGTTTTAAATTTTACCAAAAATTATACGCCATATACTTAACTATTAATAATACTTTAATTACTGTGAAATCCAGTAAATTTCATCAACTTTTAACTATCAGATTACGATAATCTCATATTCAATAATCACAATTTCATTTTGCATTGACTTACTTTAGAAATTTTCTAGTTACATAAAAACGCCTCAACCACTTTTCTTATTTTACCGTAACGAGTGATCTGACAACACATGCCGAATTACATTAATAATTAATTCTCCGAAGTGGCGTACATTTCTATTGAATTCCGACTAGAACAGGAATTTATTTTTAAGTCATTCGTTTTAAGAAGACTTTTCAAAGGTGTTTTAAGCAAACTAGAAACGTAGATATTTGATCAACAAGTAGAAAACCATTTTGAATAACAAATACAAAAAACTTTTTGGATATCTTGTTAAATGTGGTGGATAATTAAATAAGTTCGACACAACAGCGGGCTTTAGATCGTATGATGACTCGATATTCTACTAAAAAAGTTCAAATGTTAAAAATAATCAAATATTTCGCCCAAATAATATTCAGATTATACAAAAATTGTGTCAGGAAAATTGTATTATGACAATCGAGTTGTATGAGGTTATGAAGGGTAGGTTGAACCAATTTGCAATCTAGCTTCACAGTATGGCGGTTCCTGACGAATTTGAATTTTGTTTAAATGGGCACTTATACGACACCACTTTAAGTAATGGTCACGCCAAGTTCCACATTAAATTCACATTTAACTACCACAAAAAGTTAATTTTTGGTGGAACAATAAAAAAGCTAGCAAGATGTGGTACTACTTGACTTTTTTTACTAGGCCACTTAAAAATTTTTCTCTATAACCATTGACAATAAAATATTAGAGCAGCAAGGAAAAGTAAGGAATGAGGATTTAGTATTCTCCCCAACAATTTCTAAGGTTTACTACAAAAGTTAGTTCTACAAATTCATTAGTGTCACTAATGCATAATGTACACATAGGACGATATCTAAATTTCATTTACAAAAATGGAGTATGGGCGAATTAGGTTATGTACTTCTAATACTTCTAATGGGAGAATGTGAGATCATTCTAATATCTTCTAAGATTTCTAGTAGAGACATTTAAGCCCTCGTGGCGGTGTTTACGCCACATCGTCTTATTTTTTTTTTTTTGGCGGCACTATCACTACATAATATGAAATTCCACCATTCCACACTGATTCACCCTTAGTCGACCCCTAGATTGAAAAACTAGCCCAATGTTTTATTAACCTTTGTGTATTTATTCTATCTGTTTGACACATATTAACTAACTACATTAATAGCTATTTAACTACTTGTGTAAGAAGTGTCTTTCCAGTTGGCTCTATAAAGGGTTGTGTGTTTGACCGCGTTTACCTATATCTTGCGTCCCCTTCTCTAACGTACCTCTGTTTCCCATTGTTTTATGTTTATTTTTTCTAGAGCTTTTCTCAATTCATCTCTGCCTCTATTGCGTGGACTGCTGCCTGCTAATAATCTGCCGCCTGGGCGCTAACAATACACGTTTTTCAGAGTAATTGCTTCCTGCTCCTTTATACAAGATCAGCCCATCTTATTTGATTTGATTTAATATATATGACAGTGTTTTCATTATCGTAAACCCTTTCCAATTGTTGGTTGTATCGTCTTCTCCATCCGTTCATTCAACTGTCCCTATAAAGCCCATAAAAATTGGAAAAATTTTTCATTCCCACATATATATATTTTGATATTTTGATATTACCCTATATTTAGTTTGACCTTCGTTGACTCAAAGGCCCACTTGCCCACCTCGGATGCTGATTTTTCGAATCGACTGGTAACGTCTCGACTATCTCTAAATGATTGTGCAATGACATTAGAGATGATCTGAAAATGTCTCAAATTTTGTGCACCGAAATTCTTAGTTAGATGGTGTTGGACTTTTCTCATGGCATAGTCTAGTGCCAGATTAAACAATAGTGGAGACAACGGATCACCTTGTCTTAAACCCAGTTGATCGTGGATGGTTCTGACAGTTCTGAGTCTACTCTAACACTGGCATAGCAATCTTGACCGCAAATTTGTGTTATCACTGCCCATAGACACTGATAGTTACCTACTATTTCTTCCGCGTATGGTTTTAGTCTTCTTGACAGAATGAGGGAAATTATATGGGCTACAATGATAAGAAATATTCCTCTGTAATTCTTACAAGATTTCTTTTCACTTTTATATGAATCTGGACAGTGGCACGACCCTTCCATTACAATGGCATGCCCTCTTCTTCCCCATAAGGCTTTTATTATGTTGTACATTTCACTCCGTAGTTCTTAACCATCCTTCTTTCATACATTTCCTGCAATGCCGTTTGCACCGGGAAGATTTGTGTTGTTATTGCTTCATTGAGTTGGTGAACGGTTAGTGCCTGAATATTTATTTTTGCTGTATGATATTTATTTGATTTTCCTGGTTGGTCAAATTAAGTAGATATTCAAAGTGCTGTCTCGAACGTTTCATTATAGCTTTGACATTTTTTGAAAATCCTGGTGTTTATATATGAATTGCTCTCCTATGAAATTTGATGTATTTAAAAATGCCCCATATTTGAGGTGATAATTTTTTTCTCTTACAATTCGTCTTGCCTCAGCCTTCCTTCTGTTGTATAGAACTTTATTTTCGTCGGTTGGATTACTTAGAAATTCCATCCTCCTCCTTCGCCACACCTGCAGTATTTCCTCGCATATCGTTATTTACCTTCCATCATCCAGAGGAATAAGTCGCAATTTCTCTCTCCCTTTTTTGAGGGATGGTGACAAAGGTTTGTCTTAGACTGCCTCGAGGTGTACCTCCAGTTTTGTAGATATTGTTAAAGAAGTGGATTGTAGTTTTTAATTTCTGTGATTAATTAATTTCAACAATTCTGATTAATATATGGCACGGCAAAATTTTTACTTTTGATTCAAGTGTTCAATTCCATACAGGATTTTATCATGTCCTTTACCTTAGTTCATGCACATTTATTATCGAGTAGGAAGGAAAAATTTGATTCGTAAAATAAGTTTATTCAAAACTACACTTTTTTTAGATACCGGTATTTAAGGAAAAACAATATTAAGAAATTTAAATAACTCGATTTCGGTGTGGAACTGATCCATAATTGCATTATAATGCGTATGATGTTTGCCCTTAGAACGCTCTTACAATCTCCTCAATACAAAAAAAAACACCAACATTTCAGTACGTGCCTTACTGTGCTTTGTAATTTTGAACTATTATACTCATTTGTAGAAACTATGTCTACAAGTTTTCAGTCATAAGTTAATATTTTTCGAAGTAATGTATAATGGTATAATAATTTAAATAAAGCTTCTCATATTTCAAGGGCTATTTGATATACAAAATGAGGTAAGGACCATCTGAAAATTCATACACTTGCTTAAGGTTTTTCTATTCGCATCTCAAAATAGAATACAAATTGTTTTTGCTCGCCCTGTAAAAGTTGGTTTCATTTGTTTACTACACTATTATTCGAGACGTGCGATATTTTCTCATATTCACATAATTTGGAGATATTATTAATTCATTTATGGGACGTTGCTTTGAATCTAGAGCACTTTTATAATCCCGTTAAACGTCAGTTTAATTAGGGTAAGAGGTAGCGAATGAGAAATGATTCGAAAGGGACATAAAAATAAGTGGAAAATTTACACAAATACCTTTTGGGCTTTAGAGTATCTGGACAATATTTCTTGCTAAACTATCTACAAAAATAATGGTTTTCTTATGAGTGTTTGAGGCTGTTTATCGCTTGGTTACATCTTATGTAATGTTTCACCAGCTATTCAGGATAAAACTGGATAAACTGGAAACTGGATAAAAATTCACAAAATATTTAAGATTTTTCAAATGACAAATTACTAAAGGAGAATCGTATAAATTATTAACCGTAAGCAACTAAACATATGTCATGGTAGTCACTCTCTCACTCTCGATCACTCTCAACAAATTTCAAAATAGGTAACATTCCTGAAATTCCATATTCCATAATATTTTATTACGCCAAACACCTAAATGTGTAACACAGGTCTTTTTATTGGTAAGAAATGCCATGTCAGTGCGTCTGACGTTATCTATTACATAATTTATTTTATCGACGTATTAGATGAATGCCGATGATATATTCCATATATTTTTATAGTGACGCTTGGTAATAATTTACAACGTAAAGGTATTATTGATTTAATGCATCATGCCATTAATCAAAGAAGGACAATTAGTTTTAAAAGAAAAAAGAAAAGTCTTAAAATTACAAAATTCTTTTAAGATTGAGACATATTTATCACGCGTAGTTTATAAAAATTATCATCTTCTATGCAAGTTTGTTGTAATAATGCAATAGCGATTTTATGAAACATCAATCCTCGTATTAAATTAATTATAAAACCCTGGAATACCTTAAAAACATGACAATATAAAAGACCCTATTGGTTTATTTCACCTGCTGGAAGCTCCTTTGTTAGATTTACATTACTTTTAAGTACCTTACTGTGATACATATGTAAAAATCGAGAATAAATAACAATATTATATTAATAGTTATAATATTTCAACATAGAATGTAATAGAATTTATATAGAATTAAATGTAATAACATAATTGTCGCCTTAAAATCTCGTAAATTCACTATTAGCCTAAATAAATTTTAAAATTGGCGCTCTTTTTTAAACACGAATGCAATAGTTAGATTTCATTTTTATACTACTTTTCTCTTTTCTTTGCGCCAGTGTGTCAGCAGATGACAGCCAGTAACGTATTTTGATAGGGATTTAAAGCAAGAATTAAGCACTCTGGAGGGTGTACGATCCCGAATTTTTATGACTTTAAACGATCCTCGAAAATTCTCCGGACAGAAAGATACAGTACTATATATACATAACAGATGGGAAGAGAACATAAAAATTACGAATCTTTATACGAAAATATCACCACTGCAAAAAATAATATTTGAAAAGGGAAATGACATATTGATGGCAGTATATTCTGCAGAAGAAGGAAAATTTGACGCGACCAAAACAATTTTAGGGATAATGGATAAATTTAACAAAACTGACCAAGTAATATTGGTGGTGTATTTTAATGCCCACATAATAATCATACCAAATTCAATAGAGTTAGATTCTGTAGAGAAGATGTATGCGACAAAAATGGAAAAATACTAGAGGACTTTGCTGCCATCATTTTGTGAAAAAGATCAAACAATTTCTTTCGCAAGGGAGATGCACATATATGCACTTGGACAGCTAAATGACGAAGATCAGCTGTACTACATGATTATAAATAATGAATTAACAGATTTTTCTAATTCAATAATTCATCTTGTTTACATAAAATTGTATTTAAATTTTTCCTCCCTCGTAGTTTAGGTAGGACGGAAACTCAAAATGGTAGAGCTCTCTTTAGAGGTATTTGTTACATACAATATTAGACTCTTAATACTTTCGGAACTTTTGTCTGCTAAATACACACAGAAATATACACATACAAACAGACCAATTCCCACAAATATGTTTTATTCCACTCAGGTACTTAAATTTAAATAAAATTTAATATCACCATTTGGAGTTTTTGGGGGCAATAGGGTATAATTGTGAAATGGTAGCAGAAATAATGTTATGTAAACTTTAGAATCAATAGAAACACAAATTTAAAAATGGGGCGATATAGCGAACTGACCCATTTTATGTAGCCGCTGATCAAACGTGGATCTGACTGCGAAATAAGCCCAAGTTTCCATCTCAGCGAGACGTAAGCGAATTATTTAACATTTTTTCACGAAAAATGCAGATCTAAGTCCATTAGATTCCGCGTTTCGCAAGATGATATCTTTGGTTAACTTTTATAATTCACTCATTAGGGTATATCAGATTAGGCGTGTTTAATTATGAAATCGTTACTGTAACGGTGAGAGCTGAATCGAGAACGACAACGGTGCAGCTTCCATACGAAGATCGCGTGACAACATTTTTAATTATCTCGAGTCTTACGTTTCAGTCAAAACAAAACAAATATATCTACACGATTATCTAAATTTGAAGGAATTTATAAACAATCTTACATTAATATTGTCACACGTGTAATTGCAACAGATCCTAATGATTATTAGCTTCTCTGGAATCAACTGTAAAATCAAATACACCAAATATATACAAGTTAAATATTGTCAGCTTATTTAATGACAACAATTTACGATCAAAATCGAAAATTAGATAGAAAACAATAGTCACTTAATACAATTTAAAATAATATGGTTAAAGTAGCCACACTTTTAACTGATTGATTGATTGATATTTGGCAACTGTGATAAATAAAGGGATAGCAAATTTGTCGCTGATAAGACAAATTTCTCCTCCAGCAATAAATTGGACCTCAATCTCCTTGCTAAATATTCGATTGAATTGAGAATTCTGTCCTGAAGGTTTAACGTTGATTAAATTGACTTCTCTACTTTATTGGCATTTCCTGCCCAGCGACAATCCTTTTAAATATCGCCAACCAGGATCGATTTATTAGCAGGAGCTTTTTCCTCGTCATCATATAAAACTTTCAAAGGCTGAAATATGAACACACATTGTAGCTTTTAATCTCAGGCGTTAGTTACTGAATAAATTACGGTGTTATTCAAGGATAAGAAAGCTCGAACAGGATACAACAATACTATCGAATTTTTATTAAGAATTCACCTCGACGGTGAAATTCTTGATATGTAATATTTTGCAAATTACTTTACTTTCGATCTTATAAGCAATTTATATGGTTGAAATTATTTGAGTGCTATTTAAATTTAAGAGATGATATACTAGAAGGAATCATGGCTGTTGTGGAGAATTATTTTAATTTTCGATATTAAATCATTGCCTATAGGATTGCGATTACTCTGATCTTTTGTATTCCAACTAATTACATGTACTCAAATATTGCTTGGAATCAGATTTCCATTTTGAGACCTATGAAAAGCTTCATACCCCCATACAAATTTATGTGCTTAAATTATTTTTAGGTGGAGGCTCCTGTTTAAAATGTCTGGTGTAAGTTTATACACTTTGTGAAATAAAGGAAACTTGAGGGAAATTATTTATAAAACACGGAAAAGTATAGAACGAAGTGTATGAACCGAAAACTTGAAACCTTACAAAGGTAGAAAATGATGTATAATTGGAAATTGATTAGAAATTTTTCATTTTCTTTATTGTGTTTCAATACGTAGAGTATAACAATTTGACAATTAGTTAATTGACGGAAACCCAAGTCGCAAAGGGTATTAAAAACTATTCGTTCGTTAGAAATCCTTGTATCATTTGGTGGAGCAAATTTGAGTGATTCCTTAATTAATTCCCCTACAACTTTTTGTTATGGATTTCTATCAAAGAAAAGTTTTTATCTGGTCTTTCTTTAACTAACTTCATATAATCATGATGGTGTTTTGCCTGCAATGAAGATATAGTTTACACTATCACTTAGAAGACCAATTTGCTCTTGTTACCACCTTTATACTTGACTTTACCCTTGACATAGAAAGGTCAGGGGTTGGGTTTATACTTTGCTACGTAAAATATCACAAATTGTGTGTAAATATCACTGAAACCCCCAAGCCTTTGACATTTAGAGAAGTACATGCCAAGAGTAGTCATAATCATCATTAACCAGCCATTTCCGTTTGCTGGTAAACATTGGCCTCCTATAGGATTTTCCACATTTTTCTTTATCGTGCAGTTGCAACCCAGTCACTATAAATACTTTCCAGATCAAATGTACATCGGACACTGATACATCCGATGATACAAGACACAGTGGTACTTCCTATACGTACCGAGAATACAAATCAGTATTATGAACCAATTATGCCTTCAAATCATGGCAATGTTACTTCAAGTTAGGTTAACCCTAATAGAGACTATAAACAAATTCTCACTTGATGCCTTTATTGAGGTTTACCACTGTACATATGCGATCACGGATCGCTGCTGCACAGAAATAAAAACAAGATATAGACTAGTTACTTGGTGCAATTCCATCTTATCACGTTCCAAGCATACAGTTAAAGGAGCTTGCAAAATTATGAAATAATTTGATGCATTACGCATACATACAACGATTGCAAGAGTATATGGTGCAGATAGAAATTGCTTGACGAAACTCATTCAGGAATTCTGTAGATGAGTAATTTTCCTTGAATACTAAGGGGAACGGTCAATTAATGAACAGGTAACAAGCTGAATGAAGCTGAATAGTAATATAAAATCGTCAATACGATCGTCAACCTTGTGTTTTGCATGAAGAAACTTCATAGGAAATAGCAAATTGCCTGCTGTCTTTGGTAAAGATGGCTCAGTGTACAGATGAACATACGATAGTGAAAATCATAAAGGATATCCCCCAGGGTAACTAAACAATGGATCTAGAGTTCTTATTATTTATTCTTATGTTACTCTACTTATTCTTACTATTTGTTCTACTTATTCTACTATCCACTTATTATTATTGAAGATTTAAATTCAACCATTATCCAGATTAAGCGTTATCCAGGTAAGGATATGTTACATGGGAAATTTCTAGTAATATGTTATCTGTTCATATGCGATAGCCTTCGGCGATTATATCAAATGTGCTGTAAACGAGCTTATTTTCCAGTCGAATTGAGACTTGGCAAGTTTAGTACAATGCTGATAATTCCAAGAAGGAACCTGTGAATTGAAAGCCTATGAAGCCTATGACTTTATTAAATGAAACCGAAGGTCCACTGCGAATGCAATAGCTTACTCTTGAATGTCAGAGAAGCCAGTGCGCACTCCGTGGTTATCTTTATGCATATCACGGTTGCTTTCAGTTATCTATTATGGCCTGAGCTTGTGAAAGTGTTACTCGTAAAGAATATGTCCTCGATGACGATGGCAATAATTAAAACTACCTATAGGGTAGGAAAGTTAATTGTGAAAAACTATATAAAACGATTAAAGTGAGAATACATACGAGTGTCAGTACTAGAGGCTTTCTTGTGGAACATATAATGGACAACTAATTGAGGGAGGAATGGCCCTCCGTGGATAAAACCGTTGCATGTGCTGAGGATTTAACTATCTCGATCTATGGCCAGCATAGAAGAATATTGGAGGTAACAATTAAGGAGTTTTGTGCATTAAAACCACTCGGTAAAATCAACGGGTATCGACCGTTGTGTTGAAGCCATAGATCTTGCCATTATCTTCGATCAGATACACACTTTGTGTTCACACAGAAATCATATAGTTCTAGCGGCTATGAAATCTCATGGTATTATTTTAAGGAATTGCAGGTACTTTAATATGCAAGGTACCTAAATGCTATTAGATTGTTATTTAGGGTCTAGGTTGGAACACGGTTAAATAATATGGCACCCAATCTATAAGTGTTAGAAAGATCTTATTGAATTGAATGCGTTTTGTACAATATTAAACTTTTATAGATGTTAAGACATAACTTGAGCAATATTCTAGTCAGGTAACCTTACTACTTACCTTACCACTACCTGTGTTGTACCACAGTTTACGTATTGTCCCGTTTTTAATTTGCCGCTTAATTGAAATCCTACCATGTATCTCGCATTTTTTCATATAATGTGTAATTTTTATTAATATTTTTGTAATGGTTTCCTTCCTTCTGTAAGATATATATATATATATATATATATATATATATATATAGACTATTGACTATTAACTTCATTCCTTTTGAACAACAGGTACGTCACATATTTAATGATATAGTGTATGAATTTTCTTTACGCTGTACCTCATAATATGATTTTTCTCAAAATTTGATGGCCCTGATTGGCACCACCATTACAAAATTCATGTCAGAAATATATATATTAAAAAATATTCAAAAAATTCTTTAACGAGACCAATTGCCTTTTTCATGAAAATATAGCATTTTTCGATTCTTGAAATATTTCTATAGGTTTAGAAAATAATGACGTCAGAATGATAGACTATTAGAATGATAGAATGATTATATATACATATATATATATATATATATATATATATATATATATATATATATATATATATATATATATATATATATATAATTTGGCATGTAACTTCCTATAGCGATTTTATAGCCAATCCAACGATGGGAAAGTGGTATCTCACAATACAAAAGTGGGATGAATTGATCGGTGCTCGGACTCTTCTGTCAATTCATGTGTTTGTAATTTCTTTATGGCATCCTGAAATCACTCTGAAAAGATCGTAGCGCAATATTTTTCAGACTTATTTAAATTTTCTAATTCGGTTTCCATGAAAACGTATAATCGTAATTTAAGGCGATTATGTGGGACAGAATCCAAAGTCAACTAGTGCAGTTTCTTTCAAAATACATTTAGTAGCAATGCATTTAAATTACCGTAAACAAGAAACTTGAACTATTAATATTACGTCTCGTACATGCATAATATGATATTGAACTAGTTTTCAAACATAATCTGTAATTACTCGCAATTAAATGTGGCATAAATAATTCCTAAGTATTGGTGTTAGCAAGTGTATTGAAGTTTTTAAATTATTTAATTTTGAAATAAGTTATTATTAATTCTAGTCCATTGATAGGAAGTGAGTTTTAAAAAAATATTATGGAATGAGTTTTCCAACCGCTATAATATTTTGAAAACTAATTTTGAATTACTTAAAAAAAATTTTAACGGTACATATATCCACTTAAATTAATACTAGTGAAGTAACACTGTGTAATGATCAACATCATACTTTTTACGTATTGCACACCACCACTAAGGTTGAAATTTTTAATGATATTATGGAATTAAACAATGCCGTTTAGGAATTGAAGAGAGAGACAAAGGGGCAAATTTATGGTCCATCACTTAAGGAGTACTCAGGGAACTTGGTGGAGGAAACCTTGGTGGAACCTCAGATAAGCTGCTCGATAGTTACAAAATCTTCTTGTCTCCGCCAAGGAGCACATAAGAAGGTAAAAGTTCTGACAACAGCGTAAATCGTGAATACGGAACTGGTCTATTTAGTATTATTTCTATTTCTATATATTTCTGGTTCTACGAACATGGCAAAGTGAGGTTATAAACAACAACAAATTAAAACTTGTAATTAATCTAAGAAAAAATGAATTTAAGCCCTCAACCCTCTTTTTTAAGCACCTAAATCGTTCTTCCGAGATTCCCACACACCTTTCGAATATATTTCTGGTGCTTCTCTAAACCCTATGATAATTTCTTTCTGTATGTTTATTCGCATTGCATTATTGCGTTATCATGATACCTAGCCCTGGATACCTAGCGACAATATCTAATATTTACGTTCTTGGGCCGCATACCACCTGAGAATAACACTTTTAAACAGTTTCACCAATAATTATAGAGATAATATGTGTATCTGTAAATTAATGGAGAAAATTCTCCGTCTACTTCTGTATGTCACTTCCAGGATTGTTACTGGGGTGTAGGTACCGTCTATACAAGATGTTACACCAGGAAAATTGGCAATTTGATTAAATTCATTCATAGAACATGGATAATGAAAAGGGTCTTTTGAAAATTTTACAAATTCCTCATTTCTTCTTCTATTTACTCTGAATTTTTTTTATTTTTAGAGACACTGTAGATTGTGAAATTCTCCTAAGAACACAAGCACCAGTCTAAAATAAATATGAAATAGTAAAACAGATAAATAAAATTAAAAATTTTTAATAAAACATAAGTAATCATTCCTTTTCTAGGTGTAAATACATATATGGAAATGCAACTTGCCGGGAAATTTCCTGTTCCATAGTATCATAAGCAGATTAATAATTGGGTTAGTGGAACCATTAGCAAATCTCTATTATTAGGTTAATAAGGAGCACATTAATCAGAGGCAAAATAATATGTACAGTTGTATTTTTAGAAAAGCGATACCTTCTTATAGACTCACGTTCACTATATAAACCTAAAGAATTTTATCCATCTTTCAAATATCATTTTAGGTAATCGATTTATATTATTAATAATCCGATTGACGTACTCATAACAATCGACATTCATCTTGAATCCACGTCTTGAAGTCGAACACAACTATCAATATTTTCTAAAATCGAGGTAAGATCAAACCAATCTCGGCTCATGTCATCCTGTAAGTTGCACTTACATTAGTTGACAATAAAATACAGATGGCATCACAGTAAGTACGCTTTAAGATTTGAGGCATTCTCAAAGCGCGATTATAAATTTGCCCGTAAGATTCATGAACGGATCACGATCCGAGAGCATGAAAAAGTGGTTGATGCTGCCACTTAAACAGAGAATGTTGCAAAAAAGACGTAAAGACAAATACGGGGTAAAATGTAAGTAATCTAATGGTAAAGAGGAAACACAGACATACCAGCGACAAAAACTGACTGTGATCGGCTTACAAAGTAATAAATAGGTATCCAAAAAAGATTAGAAATGAAAATGAAGAGCTAAACGAACCCGCGAAAGAAAATCTATGGATTCGTAAAGTTTCGACTAATAACATTAGCATCAGTGACGCGAGGAGGGAACGAAGAAAAGTTTTTATTTGTCACTATTACAAAAGGTAACGGGAAATTGGAGCAGTTGGGGTCCATAACGAAGATGTTTGCTTATGGATACCTATGGAATGTACTTGTAGGAAACCCTACCGAGGTTATAAAAACTGAGGGTGACTGGAGAGGAGTACGGAAGGGCATATGTCCAATACGTAGCTTACAGGGGCAATGAAGAAAGTTATAGACCCGGGAAAAGCACAAAATGCCCAAAGTTTAGAAAAATACTTCCCCAGGGGCTAAGAAGGTGGAACCTAAGGAGCTCGAATCATCGTTTGTTTCTATGGATTAGCACGAGTAGCAAATACAAAAAGTGCAAAATATCCCTAATGGACGAAGTGATACAAGTGATATTAGTTTTATTAAGGTAACTTATGGCGAGAAGACGAACTGTAATATTTTTGGAAGCTACATAAGCGCGTCCTTATTGAGAAGTTATTTCGTTATTATTAATTCCATGTTTAGTTCTGTCCCTTATATAAATAGTCGCTTGTGTCTGAGTATAAGTATTGCCGTAGGGCATTGCACTATAATAGAATTCATGATTGGCTACTCTAGGAATCATTTGACGAAATTTACGGACATTTTATCCACTATCGACACAAGGCCCAATATTGAGCCTCTCCAAAAATCAAAGCAGTAAGCAAGGCCAATATGCCGTATTTGTATTCGAAGGATATCGATGACAAAAGCAAAGAAGTACAGAGATTGAGAAGGACGGCTGCTCGCTTGCGAAGAAAGGGTGCAGTCAGGTTTGAAATGGCTTATAGATTATATAAATCGAAGAGCTCAGGGGGTGATGGGGATATCTAAGCGCAATGGCTGGAGAGAGTTGCTGGACGTCCTCAATGAAAATTCTTAGGGGATACTTTTCGTCTTTTATGAGGCATCTGAAACCGGCCAGGGACAAGATCATATTTACCAGAAAAATCGGCTGGCGTAGCAAATGCCTTGATTAGTAGAACTATTAGTAAAAGTAGCGCAATTTTATTAAATTTGAATCCGTCGGCGTGTTAATTGCACATATTTATCCATGTTATAAATTACATACTCATTACGTTTTTACAGAAAATATTAACGTTTTAGCGAAAGTATCAATAATCTTATTACATTGCAATATGGGTTGGAATGATACCAACCCTATCATCTACACCAGCTCAGGATATTGAAAAAGGTTTTTGAGCAGCTCAGGGATCACAAGGATATTCCACCGTGAGCGGTTGTATGAGATGGGGAAGACAATGGGAAATTTTCCCATTTACTTTCAGAAATTATTATGTAATGATACTCCTCAACACCTTACCCCGTATTTTCAAATTCAGAACGTCGAGAAAACATAGTTTGACTAACAAGACAGCTGCTTAAAAACGAAGTATTGCTCACCTGTTTGCACAAATGTGGTTTGACTCCAATCTGATTTCTTGTTTGAACCACATTTCCTCATCTTGTACAAGTGAGATACATATCAAAATACAAATTTTACAAACTGTGAAATAGCACCGAATCCAATTTATGATAAATATAACAAATGGTCTGATTGGACCCCTCAACCTATAGTAATACACGACGATTTAAATATACGAAATAAATATGTATGTAATTATATTAAAAACTATTTAATATTATATAATATAATTATATAACAATATGTTATAATTTTACTATATGTAGTATTATAATATATTGCTATATAATTATATTAAATAATATTAAATTTATTATACAATATAATTTTATATTAATACATTGTGATATTGTATATAATAAAATTAAAAAATATTTATATAAATATAAATAATATACGAAAATTTTAAAATATGATACAATTTTAAAGCAAAAATTTTAATTCCATCTGCTTAATTTACTGAAATTTTATGAATATGAATAGTACGATATAAAAATGGTGCAAATGGTCATGTTCATTGTCAATCTCTCCTTTTCTCACATTTTAATAGTCTCCTTCTCATTAACAGAAGATTTACAACCATTATTTTATTTATTTGCCTAATCAGTATATATAATTAATATAAGTAGTAATAAAAAAGACATGTTATGAATGAAAAATTAAGATAGTAATAATTGTATAGAATAGACTCGAATGTTGTAATAAATTTAAGTACCAAGTGTTACAAGCACTAAGGTGCATTTCTGGTCAATTTATGTAAAAATAAATTGTAAGCTTTGTAGTCTGAAAAAGAACTTTTCATTGTGTTGAACAGAAAATGTTTCAATGGAACATTGACCTAGTTATTTCACATGTGCTTTGTTGCGAGCTAGTTGGTTTCGTTTTATTTCTTTTTGGTTACTAGTGCAGCCTGAAAGTAGGACTTTCCAATGTAATTAACTGTTCTGTTGAATTTATTGTTACAAACGAAGCGTGGAATCGAAGGCGCGACGTCAGCTCACATCAGAAGTTCCTTCGAAGGTCGGTTGGCGCCCTAATTTATTGCACGTTTCCTGTTCGAACAATACGTGAAAAAAGCCGTTACACAATTCAGTGTTGCTAAAGCAGTCGCGATCTCTCATAAATGGCGATTAAAAGCGAAAAGCGCACGATATTCCATAAAATTAGCAGTTATTTCATTCAGAAATGGTGTGTACCCGCAACGACTTTAATAGATCTAGTTTTCAACAGCACGGAAAAAGTGATTTACGACGCTTCTTTATGACGATTTTCTCTTTTTTTCGCCAAAACCGGATGAAGAAATATTATATTCATCCCTGCCAGGCCCAAAACGAGTCTAGTAGAATTTTTGCTACGTACAGTGCCAATTAGAACGCATTGGATAATGCATTCCACAACGTAACCGGTAACATTGCAAGATCGGCGAGTTTTCTCACGAACTTGATTTATCGATAAAGGACAATCACTAAATCTAACTACCTACATTCATACATTTGCAACGTGCATTCAAATCAGCACCGGTGGCCAAGTTAGAGAGAAGAAATTTATCGCTTTATATTTCTACTGATACTCGATACTAGCCAAGAAACAAAGCCACCGTCGTTAATTGAGACGCTAGCTTAGGGTTCATTATATCGGATTATATAATGAATTAATTAATATTCAGGTGGTCTATGTCATGGCAAAAGGTTAAATTCTAAATCCCCAAGTGAAAGTACACACTTAATGTATCTCTCCCTTGAATATTTGCGATAACCAGCCATGCGAATTTGTGGAAGGAGAAACATGGGAAGCCAGATAACATGATTTGATATTCTAATTAATGGGACTAATTCAAATGTTAATGAGTTAATTTTGTTCAATTTGTCGTCTATAAACCGAGCAGGTTGTAATATAATTTTATAAGGGCGTAAGGATTACGTTTATGTAAATATGTGTTTTGAGGAAAAATGTAACTTTTCAATTTGTTTCTTAGTTTTCCTCACCATTGAAAATTTTTAGTCAGTCCAGTATTATTGTGGTTAATTTGCCCCGTCGTCGACCGACAGAAAATATATACCACTACGATGTTCCTTGAAATGTTTTAGGAAAATATATACTAACATAATGTTTCTCCTCTGTTGATAATTTAATCTAAATTTATAGATTTATATGTTTGAATTTAATAATTGTCAGGTGAACTACGGGTTACCAGAAATATTAAATACCGACCTAAAGCTGCACACTGGATTGATTAGAAAGCACATATCCTTCTCAACCTATAATTTGAGGAAATTGAACGAAAGTTTACGCCTAAGCGTAAGTATTCAATTAGTTATTCATTTTCCCGCCTTACCTCAAATGACAGTTTCAATCAGGACATCTCAATTGGTTTTTAAGGAAACTTTATTGGTTAGTCTACCATCTTTAAACGATTTTATAAGTTTGCTGCCGATAAAAATTTAATTGACTTTATACCTAAGACATGACATCAATAAAATAATAAATTAAATGAACTCACTAAGACATATAATGTAGCTTGAAAATGGGATTATAGAATGTGCCGAATCTGTAATATGAGAACAACGCTCATATCCAAAACGTAACAATACTTTGCTTCAACGTTAGTTAATCACTGATTACTACAGTTATGAAAATTAAACCAATAAACTTAATTGAATACACTGAACTAAACGTCCCCAAGAGACAAGCTATGCAACGTCCACTACAATAACCATGACAGTGACAGTAACATGTAATAGAAGTAACATTGACGAATAATTTGTACTCCAAGAACTGCACGCTTTAATAACGTCCATACTAGGCTTCACGGAGCTATAGGGTATAAAATGGCGCGATACCTGAACTAAATGGCGCAGCCACCAAATGTTCGGAATCTATAAGTACTTTATTTACTCGTTTTTAGTGGCGGACGTCTGATTATTTTGTGTTTTGTTTCTATTACCACATATTACACCAGAACCATCCGACTCAAGAAAGAGTCAAAACACCAGATTAAAATGTCTTTACTAGAGAAAATGTTCCAAAAACAGGTTACGATTGCCATATACAACTTACCGATTTACTTGCTCACTCAAAATGAATAATTTCAGTCTTACATACTTACAGAAACTTTAAATAAAATATTATGAAGGGTAAAAATATAAATAAACAATGTTAGTTTTCCATGATTACTTACTAAATAAAGAGTTCTTTAATGATGGTCTACATTTGGGCTGTTTGATATAAATAGGGATTAATTAATTCAAAGGTTTGTAAACTACTACCCTCAAATCATGTATTAAAAAAAATTTCTCTCTTTTTTACTTACAGATGTCACAGTTGTACATCTCCTTCATTTTCCCCACTGACATTACGTGAAAATTGTTCATAGCAGAAAATGCACAACTGCATTGTCATCAACAGATTTTCCTCCGAAAGGAAGCGCTAACGGGACATCTTCACTCTTATCATCAATATAAGGCACAGTATGGTCTTCTTCCGAGACCTACTCCTTTAGCATAGCTTTCCTCATTGATTTTTTGGTTGTGTTTAGCACATTTAGATTCTTTCCCTTTGTTAGAGCACTTGATTACATGTTCACAATCTTCCGACTGTTGTTCGAGGTTTTACCCTCAACGCTTTTCTTCATTTCTTCTTTATAAGGAGAGCCAGTATAAAGCAAGGTTTAACACTCTTACGACCATGATTGCTCTTTTTGTTTGTAATGATGGGGACTGGAACTATATCATATGGACTCATCATACAACTCCTTTGAATGGGTTGGTAGTTTACCCGAGGTACTGAAATCTTGATATTTGCTAGTAGATGGTGGATCTGTTTTGTGTAGTGAGAAGGTCAGAAAAATTGACAGAAAATGCTGCATAAAGTGGTGGACTGAAAATTTTTCAGCATCCTGTGCAGCAGCCATAAAACCAATTTCAGAGGAAATATGTTTATCAAGGGGGAATATCCCAGTTGTACTGAAACCACTCACAGCAATTTCTCCAATTTAAACTCTCAAGGGGGCTTTTCCGAGGAGCTTCATTGTGTTATTATGCGTCACCGTACGGTTAGAATGCCTTAACCACTTCCCATCTTTCTCACTGTAGTAAGCCCCCAAAAAACACATAACACTCAAACGCAGTGTTCGCCTAAAAAGCCCTAAAATATGGTTGCAATTTGGCGCAAAACAGTAAAAATATTCACCAACAGCCTGCTTTCGTTCATTTTAATAACCCTTAAAGCATTGAAAACGGGATATAGATATTTGTTTTTACTTCATACTTTTATTGTAAGAACTGTACGTATCGGGTGGCCCACTGAAAATATTTTTCGGACAATGAAGTGGAATACGCTGTGACAAGTTCGATTTTATTTGTTTGGGGGACCCATTTGTTTTGGTGCTTTCACCTCGGGGTTACATATCATCCTGAAATTTTAAATAGAAGGAGGTATTGAGTAATATATTATTTTAAAAGGCGTTAAGATTTTTGAGAGTATCACCAGAAATTTCGAATTAGTTGTACTAGTTACCAAAGATTTTAGTTTCTCGAGTAATGATAATGTGCACGCTAACCGCCAGGGAATAATGATAACATCCAGTTGAACGATGTTGATGTAATGCTTACCACAGTTTTTACCTATGTTCTAAATTAAATTATAAAAGCATAAAAATAACAATTTTACCCACAGATAAAGAGAATTCCATTAGTCTATTCTTGTGTTTGGTAAATTAAGCATATGTTTGTTCTTGACTTTTAAAAACGGCGTATACTATTTTAGAGTGTCCCTTTTCTTCAGAAGTAATTACAGTGGCCGAGCTGCAACTCGGTTATTCAACGAAAGGTATCCAGATAAACATTATGACAGCGTTTTACGTGATTTAATGGCGAAATAAATGAAGCGGGTTCAGTTCAAAATTAAAACAGAAATACTGAAAATCATATCAGTAAAGAAATAAAAGAAGTGGCTGTTTTGGATCCTGCTACAATGCATCCTACTCTCAGTAGAGGAAAATTGCCTAATGATTTAGATGTTCCACGTTCCAGCATACAAGGGATACTTTTATGTACTTAATTTATAAATAACAATACTTAATATTACAATTGATTTGGTAATTTAAGTGACTGTAGAATTGTTGCATCATCATTATTATATGTAAAATGGCTCTGCAAAAATAATAACAGTGTGATATATTAATGAAATTTTGCAAAAAGTATTCAGAGAATCGTGAAATATTTATCAGGTACGAAGTTCTAGGAGTTCCAACTTCTTATATAATTACAAAGCTGTATGTCTATTTTTGCATATGTTATGACTACATAAATAATTAATCCTTTTTAATTTTTTTAAAATTTATCTTAGCAACAAATAAATATAAAAAATTAAAAACCTCCATTTTGAAGAATTCTTATTCCCTCGCAAGTTGGTTACTTTGATTATAGATAACACACAATCATTTTTCGTGGGAGGCACGAGGGTGAGAAATTTCACATTTTTAGACTATAAATTGTTTATATTTAAATAATGACACCTAATACTAAGCAATAAAAGTATGGGTTTTACTCTCCGATTCTACACCCTATTCTACACGAAAAACTTTACGGTTAGCTAAATGAGCCAGTATCCTGGCAGAAATGTCATTTCCCTGGTCAGTAAACTTGCGACCGATTTCATCGCCTTCGCCTCCTTTGAAGCTCACCCGCCTTTAGTAAAACAATGATTCCAATATTCCTTTGTCTCTGGAGGGTAGTAGTGTATCCATGTAATATTATATTCAATGCGCCTCAAACACTACAATATTTTTGTCGTCGTACCGATTTCCAAAACTCTTCAGACTTTCGCCCCAGTTTCTATATTATTTCTTTTTGGAAGTGTTATCCATCCAATTAGTATAACTGAGTGAGATTTTGACAGCCCATAGCTCTTACTAAAGCCAATTAATTTGAAAAATTTGAAAAAATTCCTGTCAAGAATATGGCCGTCAGACGAGGGGAATTGAAATAGTCCCCTATTGGCAATTAAATTTTTTTACGGTGTACACTTTTTGTATTTTGAACGCACACGTTTTTCATTTTTCTACGGACTTTTGAATTTAGGTAGTTGGACAAGCCTGAAAAATCGGTTAGTCATGCCTGAAGTGACATCAAAAAGGAACAGAATGTAGGAGTTCTTGAAAAGTGGAGGTTAGGTTTTTTGATTAAGGTGGTTATTAGTTGTTAATTAAGTAAACCACTTGTGACCTAGTCAAACTGCAAAAGCAACTTAAGTAGCCTTAAAGGGATTTGAATTTTTAGCCTGGGTGTGTGTGCTACGTTTTGCTCTTGAATTCTGCTCTCGCTGCAGAAAGTTTCCTGTGACGTTGGGCCTTTGTTCCTATATGAACACCACGGCCTAGCTGGACCCATATGCTCAACCTAGGATGATTGAACCCTATTAAAGATGAATCACTTTTTGAAAAATGTGCTCACAGTTCTGACTAACTGAGTTTTCATAAAGGAAAGAGAATTCGAAACGGATGGGGTAACTCCACCCCAGAAGGTTTCATATATTTTTAAATTGTTTACAATTTCTTGTTTTTTTAAGCGTATAATAAATTTCCAGAGTGAAGGGTGACTTGCACACAACTGGCTCTGAAAGCTCCTGTGCCAACCTTGAGCATTATTATTTGTTTTCGGCTCACCATTTAAAACAGCTTCAAAACCCATATTTTGTGAGCAAATGGTGGGTTCCTCCGTATGTGTCTTCTGTACATTAGGCCAACGTGTGTATCCTCAAAGTAATCAAGGATTTGGTGTGTTTCGTCAGGAAAGAGACAGCAAAGTGACTGGAATGTTTCCATTGTACGATTAACTGGAGCAAATCATGAGGCAAGCAGCAACCTCATGGTCCAAGAAAATTGTCTATCATTGCTTAACACTTTTACTTTGAATTTTTATGTAAATACAATGTCCAGACGTTGTCCAAAAAATGACAGTGAGTCATTTGTAAGTAATTATGCTTATTAAACACCAACCGTTTTCAAGGCATCCTCTTCGATTTTTTGAGGACTTATTCAACGACCCTCGTAATTTGACCAAACTCTGCGTAATTGTTATGATCTATTATTTCCGTTATGTTTATGTGAAATGAAAAGAAGCGTTTATTCCAACGAGCATGCAAACTATGTCATTCTAGATTAGTGTTATGTGCGACGTGGGCATTAGTGAAGGGAATTCTTTCCAGCAAATCTAAACTTATTCCACTTTTGCCCACGAGTGAACTCGACTGTTTTGTGTTCAGCGCAACACGTCGTTTAAGACTTTAAGTAGATTACATTGAACAAAGGAACGCAAACTACCAGACTACTACAGTAAACCAGAATACGGCCATATTTTTTTAATAAACCTACGTATGTTAGTAAATAGGTTCTTTGTTACATTCCGAGAAAACCTATTTTGCAATACCTACGTATCCTGTTCAGTGCTTGGTACCGAAGGTGTTGCTGGTTTTTTGATCACTTTTTCCATCGTAAGAAATCTACATTTTTCATTGCAATTTTAAAAGTATGATTGCTGCACTCGCTTTATGAATAATAATAGATCTAATTGCATATTAATAATACCACAGGTGCTTTTTTAATTAATTTCAATGCTACCTTTCGATATTTGTAGCGAGTTTCAAAAAATAATGACTACTAGAAGGAGCTGTAATTTATGTACATATGCAATTTTTACTTAAATTAAAGAAGACGTGAAGTGCCCAATAGCGACCTGTGTGGAAAAATTAGTGCACTTCCTCTGCTTATTTCCTCATTTCATAGCCCAAAACGTTTCGAATCACTAAAATTTTTTTCACTAATTTCTTCCGGGCAATACACTGTACAAAAAGCTCCGAAGGTGTTAACATTTAACACGTCTTGCGTCGTCTTTAGGTATTTAGATCGATATCAGCGCAAATTCACTCACACGCTACTTTCTTTTATTTCACACATTTTTACCGACACTAGAGTCAGAATATTGATCAAATAATAAAATTCGATGCGCACCGTTTGAATACGCGATCGGTTTTCGCCGGCTTTCAACTTTTTGTAAGTAAAATTGAAAACATTTTTATATCAAGCAGGTCTTTCATTAGTAGTTATTTAAAATTTTAAAGAAAAACGCCAAAAAGAGAGGGAGAGAGATAGAGAAGGAGAGAGGTTTTTGAACAACTGGACACCAGAAGATTAATAATAACTACGAAGGTAGGCTATTGCAACAATTACGGGTTTTGACTAATTTCGAATACATTTAATTCAACAAGTATCTCAACTCATTAGTATCTTATTTTCATAATCAACTGAATCTGTAACAAAAATACAAATGCGACTTGCATAATCCGCTGTTTACTTAACCTTGCCATACCTACACACCTACAAATTCAGCAATGAACTTGAGATCTTGCGATCAATAACGTCAAAAGTTGCATCACTTTCACCAAAACCCCAAGAATACGAAAATAACTACCATTAAAGAAAGAAGATTCAGAAAAGTTTATTTCCTACCAGTCACAAAACAAAGAGAGAAAGTGGTATTATTACTAGATATCCATGAATGGAACGACCAATTGATAGTGGGTGTAAGAAACGGCTTAAGTGGGGGGTAGTTGCTTGTTATTATAAAGATATGATCGAAGGAGGCGATAAAGCAGTAGCACCCCTGTACAGTTAACAATTACTTGTGTAATTACATTCGAACGGTCAACAATGAAATTCTTGGTACGTAGTAGCAGTTTTAATTATTTTTGTTTTTTAGGAAATTGTTTTAGAATGTAATAGTATCAGTATTACTTATATTCCTTTGTCATACCAGTATTTTACTAGAGTTGTTAAACCTTGTTTGACCCGTAATGCTTTTAATGTAGTTGTTAATTGCAAATTGCTTTCACACATTTCAAGGCACAGTTAGTGCATCAGGAAAGCGCATTGATTTTTTTTAACAAAATATGGTAGTATTATACAAAGTAATTCAACATTTTGGTATAGGTAAAAGCAGTAAATACATAACTTGCTTTCAAAATATTTTGAACGTAGATGTTATTAGGTGTTTTATTGACGATATTCAATGACTATAATGGGCATAATATTACACTAATTGTAATAATCATAGATATAAAATTTTCAATAAAAATTGTTAGGGATATTTCTGGATTTAATATACGCAGTTTCTTAAAATTCGCAGTTTCAGTAATACGTTTTGAACCTTTTAATGAATTTTTAGTACTGTCTAATAGCAGAAATTATTTACAATTGCAGAAATTAAAGCTGTGAAAAAATTAACTGCTGGTGTTAACCTTAATAATAAAAGTTCTAAAAACACAGCCTTAAAATTTCTAAAAAATTTATAATGAAATTATCAAAAGAAAAGTAGTTTCAAAGGAAATGAAATGTTCTAAAAGGGAATTAGTAAATGCAGTCAAGGTAATTAGAGCCTTTATTCAGTAAAATAAAACAATCAACGGAATATTTCATTTTATAATATCTACGCTTCTATTAAAGTTTGAGTAGATATTATGGCAAATGAAAGTTTGTTGGAAACTCCTATTCCGCAATTATAATAATGGGCTTAACATTACAATAAGAATAATAATTCGAAATATCAAATTTCAATAAAAATTTCATTTGGGATATTGTTAGGATTAATATGCACCCTTAGAAGGCGTAGATAATTTTGCTAGATTTAGTAATACGTTTTAAATAGTATAACACTGAAGTAACCTCTTATACCAGAAATTTGTTACAATTGTAGAAACCAAAACGTAACTTTTTAAAACAAAATTCTAAAAGAATGTGTTTCGAAAAGGAAATAGAAAGTTCTTAAGAGGGAGTAGATGGCTTTTATTGAGTAAAATCAAAAATTTTATTCAAAAAATATCAGAGTTTTCATTACCTACGCTTCAATTGAAGTATATCTAGACGCTATGTCAAATGGAAATTTGCCGCAATATCTAAATTTCAAAAAAATGTATTTATATAAGCTTGTATTACCGTAGAAATTTCTTTTGCGAAATATCAAAAAAATATTGAGTTGTTTATAAAATAAAATATTAATATTTTTGGATATAACACCTATTTACATTTATAATGCAGTGATTTAATAAATAAGCCACAAATATGAAAATTTTATTAGACTGTTTTATCAAGAATTATTAATGCACATATACAATTTAATAGTCTGGATAGAAACATGGCATATAATTTTCTGTTATCAGAAATGATTTATTTTATAACTTGTACACATGATCCAAAAAATTTACCGGATCCTTAATTGTAATCTCGTTTAAGAAAAGTTACATAGAAGACTAGCGACATGCCTATGGTATAATATTTAATGTGAAGGGAATAGCTAATTCTAATTGTATAGCTTGAAAATACCACTTATTTTACCACGTAATGTTGAAAAAATTAAGAACATTTAACCTCTTCAAAAGTAAACTATCCTGTTCCATAAATAAAAACCAAATTTGATTTATAGATGTAAAATAGGTAAGGTAAATTGAGACGATTAATATAAATCAGAGAAACTGTTTTTGAGAAAATTAAGAGAAGTAAAAACCTCAGCATGAAAGTGGTCTTTAGAGGTTCGAGAAAAAAAATTGTTAAAGGTATTCAATGATTGTATCACATTAGGAAATAAGCTGTAAATAACTGGTGTCGTTTTGAAGATAATAAAGAAAAACCGAAAATTCTACACAGTAATGTGCCCCCTACAACAGTTTTAGTGAAAAGTATTTCTATAACAAACACTAAATCATAGATATATAAATTTAATAATAAAAATAATAACAATACACACAAACACATAGACAAATATATGAACGTACACATATATACATCCTGACATTCATCAGGACACACTAATTTAAAAAAGAGTTGAAGCCATTGAAAGCATGAGTGATTAGTAAGTATATGTAAAGGCCCTGAGGATAACAGTGAGAAAAAATTTTAATTAAAAAGGGAAAAGGACCCTTTAGGAGAGTCCAGTCAAAATCTCAAACATGACTATGAATGTGAATTGAATAGTAGATTAGATATAAAGTATTTATAACGTAACAATGCACATGTTTTCATTTTTCAAACGTTGGACTACCTTTCAAAAAAACTCAAAAATGTGAAAGGTAAAGTGTCTTTTGCCCTTAAATGATTTTTACCAAAATCGCACAGATTGCAGTTATCAGAGTACCACCAAGCCGAAACACAAAGCTTCAGCAGTTGTTCAGCTGACGTCATCTGATTTCATGTGAATTTTTAACAGATTTTAACAGAATTTGATATTGTAAGATTCATTTTTTCTGAAGCATGTTACTTACGTCGATAAATTGGTTTCCAGTCATTGTATTTTGACTCGTGTGGCCAATTTTTGGCTCTTGTTATGCCGTGTTTGTTTGCTATAATAATGACGTTTTTGATTAGTATGTACAAGTGAATAAATCAGAAAGTCTAATAGGTTCTAAAATATTATATATGGTTCATGATTTTAATTACCATTACACTAAATGCGGGATAACGCTTTATTAATCTTAACTTTAATACTAGAAGCATGATTAATTGGAATTATACATGTGATAAATACTTAAAAACCGATAATAATTAGTAGGAAAATGCCCTCTAATGGACGTCTCAGAAAAATCTTTGAAGTCAATTTGGGAGAAATTGAGAAAAACTGAAAATTCACAATGGCAAAGAGAGCTCCAATCATGGTCAGTTAAGATAGGCATTACAATAAACAATACAGATTAAATAGTAAATTATCGTAATATTAAATATTACGATTAAATAGTAAATAAATAGTAAATATAAATTAAAAAATCTACATCATTGGAAAATTTCATGTTGTGTTCGATTTACCCTCTCATCTAGTTTCACAATTTTCATATAAATTCTTGGATTCAAATAAATATTTCACCCGAAGTTATTTAATTTTCATAAACGACTAGATTTGTAAGGTTCAATAAAATTTCATAAACAACACATCCATTTCTATCTTCTCCTAGTTATTTATCCAGCACTCATACAATACGTGGATTTACTTAGTTTGGGCACATTCCGCCGTTTTCTAATTTATCGTAACGTTACTTTGATTTATGTCTTTACTAACTACTATGTATGGGCATCTCACCACACACTCGGAGAAAGTGTCGAAATGTACTGCATACATAATAAAAGAACCGATCTGGCTTCTGCTTGCGTAATCCGGAGGAGTAATTCTGCCAATATTCGATTCGATGACCGCATTGGTAAATAGTTGCTAGGAATTCGGACCGATCATGAATCAAGAATTATTTAGTCATGATGATACCACTTATTTACTTTTAGTAGTTTCAATCAAATTAGTGGAAATTGCTTTATTCATAAGTACGTCCGGTAATTAATAATTTTCCACAGCATAGCATTTCCAAGAACAGAAGCCTTAATAAACGTAATAACATCATTCCAGTCTACTGAAGTCAAGCAATTTAAGCAATGAAAAACATTTCTACGTTTCGTGAAGTTAATACTTAAAACAAATTAGCTTCAAACCATCATTTGAAGTGTTTCATAGTCTGCCTCTTAATGATGCCTCGTCAAATATGATATCACGTTTTAACTGGTATATTTAAAACAGTGAATTGTACCTCTTGCTCCTTCGAATCGTTAATTAACATAACGAAAGCTTTTATTAACGTCGTTACAATCTCATCAGAATCCTTTCGTTTGTCCTTAAAACTTTACTGAGGAATGAAATTTCGCAAAATGTCCTCCTTTCGACTATTCTTCCCAACCCATATCGGTTCGAACCAAGGCAAAGCACTTTAGTGCATTTTTATTCAATACTGATGATTTAAACGCGATTGTGATACCCACAGAGAGTCGATCTAGATCCATTAAACATCGAGAGAATTTTTTTCGTTCCATAATATTTTCAGCGTAGGGGAAATAGGAATATTGTGTTTATTGTGCTTAAGCACCAGGGTTAAACCGTATTTTATTACGTCCTTTCAAAACGTTCCCTTTTTTGCTTCTTGGGTTACATATTTCATTTTTTTTGCCTTCGAGTAAGATCCTGTTTCCATTAAAAGTCCTTCGAATCATAGGTGAAGGAGTGGCGATAAAAAGGCTGCAATCTGAAAATGATCGTAACGTAACGTTTTACAGTATTTTATTTCTTTTACAAATTAATTACGGGAGACATAACGTTATACGTCATTGACATTGCCTTAAAAGTAAAAGGAAACGTATTTATGCGGTAGGTGGACGGATAATTGTATTGTATTGAACCGCTGTATTGCTGAGTCACTGAAAATCGGAGAGGAGTGAGGGAATTTGATTTAAAACTTTTTGTTGGTTTGTTTGAAGCAACTCAGTCCTTCTTTAATTGGATTTTGATTTTCGTTCATTCTCGTGCGTAGTTTTCGCTGAGTAACGTTGTAGCTTTGCATTTAAAAATAATAGAAATAATTTTAAGCTTAATGCATCGCCACCCACTCAATTTTTAATTTTTCTTTGGAATGATATAAGCAAATTACTTACTTGAATTAGATGTTTTAATATTAACTTATGTGTTATATTACAAATAGGAAGATTAATAAAAGAAATACTTCATCGTAGTGACAACGATCCATAGGTTGAACCCTAGGAAGGTAGTTTGCTATAGGTTAAGAATTTCATGTACTGTACTGAGCTATAAAAGGTACAAGAATAGTCCTTTTCTATAATTGTTATTCCATAGGAGTTTGAATTCCGAGCTCTAGGTTGGTGTTCAGATCCGTTGAATGAGACTCCCTTTCATCCATATCAAGCATTTATATATGCAACAAATGTGAATAATATCTTTGAATCCTGACCCTTTAATAATGCCATTATTTTAGTCGCTATGTCATATGGCAGCAGTGCAGAACACTGCCCAATTAGTAGATATTATAGGGGGCTCTTTTCGCCCAGATTCTATCCCCTAGAGACTTCTGGCTTAATATTTTTTTGTCCGGATTTTAATATTTTCAAGTTTTCAACCAAGAATCATGCTACGTCTAGTGTTTGAGTGTCAGCAAGACACATTAAGGATATGATTTGAAACACACAACCTACAAGATCTTAACTATATAATATTCACTTGCTATACCAGATTTGGGCCAGTTTTAACAGTAACATTAAATATTCATTGGATTAAGTGTACCTTCTATTCCACATGTTTCCTTGAGACATTTTTTAATGTAAAGGATAGGCTTCTGGGTGTTTTGTCGACAAATGTTTGTCTAAACTTTTCTAATTTGTGCAGGTTGTTCTCCCTCCCAGAGGGTTGTCAACTCCCTTACTGATATGCCAAACCTACTTTTAGGATAATGGAAAAAATTTCAGTCAACCTGTGTTTATTCTGCATGTGTCGGTTTGTCATACATTTACATGTTTCGAACTATTTCCCACTAGATATGCATATTCTGTTATTGAGAAATTCGTACCTTCAGCTCTTGCCCTAAAAATCTTTGCTCACAGTTTGTTCCCTATTAATTTTCCTTGGAGGTTATTTCTGGTAGTGACTTTCTGTCTAGTGTTGTGGCAGTGATGCCTGCATTAACGTACAAAATATATCGCTTATGTTGTTAATTTCTTTAATGTCCTAAGGTTTATTTAATATGTGATACCTGTAATTAATTAATAATAAAAATAGGTACCATTAAAAATTCTACTGAAAGGTTGACTATGGTTCCACCGTTTGACTTTCATGCTCTCAATATAAGTTCTTCCTAAGTAACTTAGGAAGTTCTCAAGAACAAAGGGCCCTTTTAAGTTATCTAAAAAAATTATTTAAATAGAAATTTTAAGTACTGGATATGTAAGTTGTGAAGCTTGAAATAAATCATTGAGCTGCTTTGGAGCAAAATGTGAAAAATTATATATTCTCTGGGAAAAAAAATTAACCTTCGAGCGATTTTTGGAAAGAAAAGTATCAAATAAAAGATTAAGGTATAAAAAGCCTGACAAGTTACCAAGTTTCAAATAAATCAAAAGTGCTGTTTTTAAGAAAATTATCAACAAATATATATTCTCAAGAGAAAACGACCCTTAAGGGCGACTTAGAAAGAGTTTCAAATAAAAATTAGATCGATTAAATATGTAAGTTAAGAGGCTGGGGATCAAACAAATCGCCAAAGTCGTTTAGATCAATATTAAAGACGACAAAAACATCAAGAATATAGTGCCTATTAGGGCAGCTGTAGAAAAATGTTTGAAGTAAATCTAACAGATACTTAACCGATAGGTTAAATTTCAAAACCCGCAATTAGTCACAAAAATATTTTTGAAGAAATTAATCGAAAATTCTGAAAAATAGAAAACTGAAAATTCTCAAGAGTAAAGAAAACTGTATGAAGCGTTTAGTAATATATTCCAGTCTTTGAGATATCCAGTTGTTTGCGAATATATATCTGGCATATAGATTTTACGTTCAATGCTTATCCAAACTCACGCTTTATATCAGTGCTTTCCTGAGAACATCATGCCTCACAGAAGATTTTGTCATTATCCCGAATAGGTGCGCCTTAGTGACTCGACTGACATTTACAATGACATAAATCACTTCAAGATCTAACAAGAGGCTAAAGTAGTTTCTATTCAGTTAACTAAGTAAAACCACCTTATATTCACAATACAGATTACCATTGTTTTCATAGTTATTAAAAGCAATTTTTGCAGATGTTATCAGTGGGCCATACCATTTTATTACTTACTATACCTACTAACCACTAGTGCTGTTATATAAATTGTATGAATCTAATTTGCAATAAAAATAACGGAACCAGAAAATCCCATTAAAAGATTTCTTCTTTCAGATTTTGATTTGCCTTTTAGTGGGCACTGCAGTAGCCGCAGAAAAGGCACTAAAGGAAGTCAAGGACAAAAAGGTAGACAAGAGGGGTCTTTACGGTTTGGGCATCGCCGGACACGGCTTGGAGCTTGGAGGAGGTTGGGGACTTGGGGACGGTTCGGGACTTGGTGGTGTAGCTGTAGTCGGTCATTCCATCGCAGCAGCTCCCGTGGCAGTGGCTCCAGCTGCCGTTGAATTGAGTAGGCACACGCACACTCACACCACCGTAACCAGGAACATCGGGATCCCCGTCCCGCATCCCGTCGCTGTACCCGTCGACAGGCCTGTTCCTGTATCTGTCCCAGTTAACGGTAATAATGATAACTATTTGCACTTACTCATATTTCATTGAATGGAATATATGAAACCCTCATTACCAGTAATTTATATATATTACTATTATATATATTTTCCTGTAGTAGTGAAATAATTTTCTATTTTTAATTAGTACTGGCTTTTTAACCGATGTACCATGTGTGCAAAACCCCCATTTAATATGGAATTAGAAAATTCGTTCTTCCGCCTGGTTCAGATATTTTAGTATTTGAAATCGAAACAAAATATGTTCTAGGTTGCAACAATTTAGCAAAAACCACGTTTACCCATAGAAATTTAAAAACAATATGGAACATTTTGCATAACTCTGAATTCGAGTGGAAAATGCTGTCGTTTATTTTCTTTCTATGATAAATAGGTTCGAGGCTCTCTTAAATAATTTAGATTTTTTTTTGGATGCAGTTTTGAATGTTGATGCTTCTAGAAAGATCTCTGAAATTTCTTCTAGATTCTTGAATCACCTAACCTTTATAATTAAAACTGTAAGCCCGTATAGGATTGCAAAAAATTGATACCTGTTTATATCATTTTCAGTTTCAGACTATGCAGAACTTTGATTACGATTTTGATTATGAAACTATCGATTACCATTAAAAATATTATAATTTTTTTGTGTTTGCAGTTCCATATCCAGTAGACCGTCCAGTTCCGGTTGCTGTACCCAGACCGTACCCAGTCACTGTAGAAAGGACCGTCGCGGTACCTGTAGATAGGCCTGTTGGTGTGCCTGTACCCCATCCTGTTGCTGTCCCTGTAGCGAGACCCGTCGGTCAGTACAAAAATTATTTATTCCTTATATTTTTCCATTCATTTCTAAATGATGACTTAACTTAAGTCAGTTTAAACAATGACATTGGATATTTTAACCGAACTGTGTAAATGATTATCCTAGTTAATTTTACTGGTTGTATTTAGGTGTTCCTGTGCCGGCCCCGTATCCTGTTGCCGTACCCAGAGCTGTGGCTGTCCCTGTTGCTCATCCAGTGCCTGTCGTGGCGAAGGCGGTAATTTCCTCTTCACATTGGTGATTCAATGTTATGAACCCAGTGTAATACCTTTGTAAATAAATCAAATTATTTTTCATATATCGACGGTATTTATTCCTGGTACACTCCTCCTAAGAGACACTTTAAAGATGTGACAAAAGACACATTTTTGGTGTTAAAAAACTCAGCACGTTAAAACAGAATGAATTTAGGTATACAGAGGGATAAATCCATTTGTTTACATTTTATGCGCGACATATTCAAAAGGACGTTTTTTATCATAGTCATCTTTTGAATAATAATAATAATAGTCTCTTTTCCAACAGCACAAACATCTAAATATATTGTACTTATTACAGACTAATTGTGTATAAGCCACTAATCACGAGTGGTTTATGGCTGCGACCTTAAACCCCTTTATTGCGTATGTATATGTATATTGTTTCATTTAAAGTTTAGCGGTACACAAATAAAAGCATTTTTAAATTCCATTTACCGATGAACGCACCCGTTGAGCAATGAGATGCTCACAAGGGCGATTCACAGGTAAAATTAAATAATGTATTCTCACTTCTACTTAATGGTTACTTGTTACATCTCTATATCTTATTCTCCAGTTATATCAAATTCCCTAGAGTATCCAGTTATATCAAATCATTAAAAGAGGGAGTAGTGGTTTTGACCGATCATGAAAAGGTAAGTTTGAAAAGGTATATTTTGTCAATATGATAACCTGATAACCTGTCAAAGTCACAAACAATGTTTTAAATAATCGTATTTCAATCAGTAGCAGCAAATCAAAGAAGTACTCTGCTAGGTTATACTGTTTGTTCTATACAATAAAGCGACATCTACTATCGAAAAGTAAAACACTCTCAAAAGATACCGTAACGTTAAGAACCAGTACGATATTAATTACTCTTTGCCGTGGTACTATTTGTTACGTCCATAATCTTTGATAATAGATGGCATGGGAGTATCAATTCAGGTTTGAAATTATTATTGAAATCAAAAGTGGAAAAGGCAGACAAAAAGAATATGGAATAGTTGTTATAGTAGATTATACAGCAATGTTGCTTATTGAATTAATATATTACATCAAAGAATTTTTTTATAATTTAAATTATTAATTACTATGTTAACAATTCGATACAAGAACAAGCCATCAAGCTCTTGTGATATATACACGCAATTATATTATTGTTTTAACCGTTCTATCTTTGAATTATTAATCCTTAATATGAGAAAAAGACTTGCCAGTACAACAAATTACAACTTTCTCACATTTCTACTTATCCGAGAAAAATCGTTATTCCCTTGGTCAATTAATGAATATTATATTTTCAGTTTTGTTCATAAATTGTGTGAATAGAGTTTTCAGCAAGTAACTTTTGTAAACAGCCCCAAACGCTTTATCATTTTACATTGACCAATTAACATTTGGCAAATATTCACTTCACAGTTTTTAACACTTATTGATACAGAGATATGACATATAAATTTGTTCAGTTATTTGCCAATTTAAGGTATCTACTAGAGTTATTTTCAACAATAATTGTTTTTGGTAACTTGAAGGGCATTATTGCCCAAAAATTTTTTAAATGATACATTTCGAAATCATATGTATGATGACGAACTTTTAAGTAGTTGGATCAATAGCAATAAAATTGTTATAAAAGCAAATTTAATTGCAAATAATTAGTTTACTATTATTGTTATGCTAGAAAAATGCAACCTTTATAATATAGAAGAATGCTAGATTTATATTTTGTTGTATGTCTCTTCGAAATGTATTAAAAGATTGACTGAAGACTGCCCTCTTTAATTAAGAGTAAAGTTGAGCATTTTTCGCACAAGTGTCTAATTATCACGGCTTGTAGTGTTTTTGTATAATGTCTATATTATCAACATATGCTATGATTGTTCTCAAGTTATATCTAATATATTTTTTTAATTTTCTTATCGAGCGATCCAACGATTTGTTAAGTAATTTAGCTGATGGTGAGGCACATCTTGGACTCATCCATTTGCGCTCTTCCTGTTTTTTCAATTGTCTTATTAAATTTTCAAATTATTGTACTAGTGAAATTCCAAATGCTCTTACTTGACTTCTCCATATTCATACACTAATTATGTTTTCATAGATTGTACAGTTCGTATGGAGTACCCAATATTAATCTTGATGAGTCTATACATAAGATGTTACATTTCGACTATTGAAAGCCAGCTACATATCTTTTAATCTATAATACTATTTATGCATTGGAGTTAAATAAACAAACTTTAAAACTAATTGGCCGTTAGCATCTAGCTAATAATCGCTTATCGCTCTACGATAAATTGCATTGTATAAAACATATTACCTATATTATACTCCTGTTTAGACGGTTTTGCATGTAAAGTAATTTGAACAGCGAGTGTTAAACAATGTTATCTTACCGCAAGTTTGTTAAAATGGTACTAGTTTTATTTTCATTGAGAGCATTGCCGGCTTATGTGTTCAATCACAAAACATTCAGGAACATTGTGAGTAAAAATACAATTTTTGACCTAAACCTACATTGAAGATATTGAATTTTGATTTGATGAGCCGTTTCGATAGTCAGAAACCGTAAGAAGTTGGGGGTTCACAGTTGAAGAGTATAAAGTTTGGACTCAGGATGGTTACCAATTGTTAATAGTTAGAAGTTACAGTAAAATTACCCAAAAAGTGCCATTACTCTTTGGCCATGGAATAAACACTAACGCGGATATATGGACTTATTACGAAAATAAATCATTCGGTAAATCCGATATCCTAATTTCGACAATTGAATAAAACATCATCACTTACAGCTTATTATTACGGCACAATCGGTTTCGACGTTTGGATGGTAAGTTTCAGGGGTAGCCATTACAGCCGTCGACATAAAAAATTATCGGCAAACGATAAATCCTACTGGAACTTCAGGTAAGTAACAATTTAACCGCCGAGCGAGAGTAATCGTTTGTTTAAAATATTTATGGAATCACACGAAAAATTACCGTCCTTGGTATACTTACCTGATTGTTTTTGTTATTATATTATGGACCTTTGAACGGCCGGAAATTACTACGTTAGTCAATATAAATAAATAAAAAATTTATGGTTGACTTTTGTAATATGTGTACTTATTAAATATTAAAATTAAGGTATCGTATTCTAAATAATCCAAATGTTAAAAATATAGGACACTAATTGGTGATTAATTTATTACTACGACGCAGGTAATGGAAACAATCCAGAATGATCTTATATCAATAAACATCAGTAAAAAATAAGTGTGATGAATATGTAAACATTGGTAAATAGTTGTAAAAAGTTTAGTAATTATCTAGGATGTCTAAAGCTGTATGACGCATCACATATGTTTATGTCGGCTTGGCGTAACATTTCTATCAGTTAGTATTTAATATGGCATGTGTAAAGTAAGCTAATTAGTTTGTGGATTTAATCGAATCACTCTAAACACCAAAATATCAAAGGAAATTCTGTTTGCAATTTGAGGAATTGTTTCATAATTAAGAAATTTTTCTGACAGGTACTCTTCTACTTATTAACATCTTTTAGTGTCCATGAGATTGGCGTGTATGATTTGCCAGCAGCGGTGAACCTGGTGAAAAATATTACTAAGGAAAAACCATTGTATATCGGATTTTCCATGGGAACAACGATCAGCTACATATATTCTATTGCCTTGCGAGATGTCGCAAACGAAAATTTATCAGGGATTATATCTCTAGCACCAGTTGCTTATCTGATTCATGTACGATCTATTCTGAAATACTTGGTTCCATTTGTTCCAATAATCAGGGTAAGTAAGTAATTACCCTGAAAAATCATGGAGTAGAATATCAACTAACCATTCCCATGAATCTAGTAATTGCAATTATATATTAATGCAAGTAATGCTTGGATTTGTCAATCATAAATACTTGATAAATTAATCAGGAGTCAATTCAAGGATTAAGAATTAAGAATTAAGGATTTAATTTATGGCGGTTGTTGAGTTTCGAGCCAATTTCGAAATCTCGGAAGTTATTTAAAATATTTTTTTAAAAAATTCCGGTCAAAAATACTTAAATCCATATCGCTACGGTAACGAAATGATGTTTATTTTTGTATTTCTTTCTTGCTCTCCTAATTTTGGCTTATTTTACGAACTATTTTCAGACCATGATCGGAGGAAATTCAAAAATTTGTTACAGCATTGTTATAGTGTTACAATTTATTTCTTTGTTACCCCATTTCGTATTGATAAGAAAATACTCATCCCTAGAAAAATACTTAACCCTAGGAAGATACTCAGCCCACACGTTTTCCCATGGTATAATATTCCAAATGTATTATAAACCTATCACAAGAGACGCACAGGGTAAAAGGATGAGTAAAATTTTTTGTACGTATTATAATTCATAGTTTTTCATCATTGTTCAGTGTGAATTTTAAATATAATGTATTTAAATGGTATTGTTGAATCTATAAAATAACAACAAATAAAGGTAAATTTACAATTATCCTTGGATTGAAGTGAAGTAAAATTAACAGCAACCTCTTTAATACCTCTACAAACTGCAAATTAAACTATAATTTTATGTATTACTCTGAATACTTGTGGTAATTCGTTACTTTCTTTAACGACTTCGGCTCTATGAAGAAAATTCAATTTAGTTGTAAGAAACAAAGCTAACTTGAACATACTGAGTATCTAAAACACTAAATTAAATTTTAAACCATCGGTATATGTCAATAGAAATAACTAATTAGTACGAAATCTCAACAAAATACGAAACATTTGCAAACGAAGGATTTGTTCAGAAGCTTCAAACTTTAGTTTTCTTCTGGTTCACTTTCATTCCCACCTTCTTTGTCTCTCTTTCTAGTTTTATAAAGGGTTTCATTATGCTAACTCCATTTCTTTTCACTACATCAATATCATATGTATAAGCTTGAATTAGCTTGCTATGTAATGGGCCATGTAAGAGCTATGTTATAGAACACAACCGTTGTTGTATCCACTTGTTAAAACCAGTCGTTGTTTCAAATATTTCACTATAAGAAACTTCTATTTAAACCATATTGTGCGCTTCTACAAACGCATCTTGATCATTCTTATGAGTTTGCTAAGAATTCAAAATTTTCTAATGCTATCCATAAGCTTCTGCTGTGCCGTTATGATTGTTTAAAATCTATGGATATATGATGTAGATGTCTACCGATTTACCAATATATCAATAATAGTTGGGTCAATGTAAATAGCTGGTTTATTGTTGAACGTTTCCTTCTGAATCCCCTTTGTTGTAATCCATCTATTTCTTCTACGTACGGTGTTATTCGGTGCCAAATGACGTTGGACTGCACCTTATATGGCAGCTTAAGGAGCGTGCTACCTCGATAGTTTTTGCATAACATCTTTTTCCCTTTTTAAATGTTGGTATAATAGCTCATATTCAATCGTCTGGCACTGACTCCTGTTCCCATCTTATTTCCATCAGCTGATGTATTTATAGTTTATGTCCAAACTTCTTTTATTAAATTACTGTTTTATGGCTTAAATTGTTTTTTCTATAGACTTTCTATAGACTATAAATTTCGTTTATCCTCTTCTCGATAAAGAGGGTTTTCTATATTCAGTAGGATCCCAGGAATTGAATATGTTCTGTATGTTCGTCTTTATTCATAAGCATTTTGTCGGTTCTTGGGCAAAATCCTCTTTTCTGCATGTTCACTTGTTTATAGAAATTTTACTTGAGGCCTGTCAGATAAATTTTATTGCAGTTTTTCGATTTGTCATCAGCTTTTCTTTTATCTCATGTTAACGTATTCCCTCTCTGTGGTCATGAAACTCATTTATATTTTCTTCCAATGGGTTTTGCCACATTTAATTCTTGCTTGATAATTTTCCCCATTGAGGCAGGGACATACGATATTAAATCGTGCCTCCCTCTGCATATTTTGTCTTTTTACCAGTATTTTCTGTTTGGTTTCTTGAATAATTCCTTTATTGCTTCCCGTCTTTCTTTTACCCTTACGTTCTGTATATATGGTTCTCAGTATGCTTGTTTTATTTTTTGTTCGTATTGTCCCTTAACATCTATTTGGTTTTAGCTTTACGATGTTCCACTGCATATCTCTTTCATCTTTTATCTCTTTCTCTGCGGCTAATCTTTTCCTCACTTTGGCTTCAACCGAGATATCATCCATTTCTCCATCTGCTTCCCTGTAGCTTTTGACATCGATTCTGTTCCATGGAAAGATCCATGCCTTCTATCTAACTCCACGTGGTCGGTCTGGTTTATATTTATACCGTTGTTTGACACCAAGTCTGTTTATGTATGTTTTCATCAGGGCAGAACATTGGAGGAACATACTTATACACAGAAACTATTGCACATAGTGAAACTAGTCGCGGATCGTTCACTATATCGCCTATAAGGTGACGTTTTGATTGGCGGTAAAAGTAAAGGTGGCTGCAGTTTTGGTGTCGCTCGGCACGTAATGTTTTATTGCCAATAGCGAAACAACAGATTTCCCTACTCGCATGTTTTGCCTCTTTCCTTTGATAGAAGTTTAAATTTAATGACTTCATTTTGTTGGATTCTCAGTAGACAATAATTTCGTGAACAGTAGACACGTATAAAAGTTATCAAAAAATTCAACATAATCAGGAGTCCTCCATGGCAGTATGCACCTGCCACATATAAAGTTTTCGAACATTTGGAGAAGGCGCGCCTAAACTCTGCCATTTCGTTACTGGAAGCTTGATATATCCACAAGTTTCTGGTTAAACAACACCTTGAATGATTTTTGTTATTTTGATGTGTTTTGTTTGCAATAAACATGTCTGTTCAACTTTCAACCATTTTTCGAAATTTTTCTAATGAAATTTCGAAATTTCAGGGATCATATAGACATTTCGGTGATATTTCTAAGAGAAAAAATGTCAGCATCGATTTGCAAAACATAAGATGACACTGTAATAAAGTATATTCCACTCTTAGTAGGGGCACACCATATCGGTTTCACTAGAGGAATTCCAATTTAAAAAACTTTACACTTTAATCACTTTCATACAATAAAAAACATTTATTTTTCCAGGTCCTGGCCGATGTGCTTTTACATGGAGAACTCATATCGCAATCAAATTTACCCCTGTACCTCTGCACAATATTCACATGGCAAAAATACCTCTGCACGTTCTTCAGGGGCCTCGTCTTCGGTTTGGATTTCACACAGACCGACTTGGTAAGCAGGTCTCAGCGCACTTCCGAACTTCAGTCACCTCGAGGCTCGGTTTCAGGGCCAGACGAAACACGTATTTGGAAATATTTTCGATAGCGTCGGTGTGGGGATCGCAGTTCATTTTGCGCAAATTATATCAACGGGAAACTTTCAGCAAATGGATTACGGAGAAGAGGGAAATATCGAGAAATACGGCAGTCGTTCACCGCCTTTGTACGATCTGTCGAAAATTGATGTGCCAGTGGTCATGCACGTGAGCAGAAACGACTGGATAGCGACACCAGAAGTAAGTGTGTTTTATATGGCGAGAGGATTAGTAATTGTGTTTTTTTAGTTTTTCTTAATTATTAAATAATATGAAATATTATTAGTACCCACTCAATAGAGAATGACCGGCTGGTCCTAATTGTTATTCTAAGATAATCAACTGATGTGTTATAGTATGATACAAACCTTTAAAGTTCTACTAATATTAAAAGGTTTAAATGGCCTGTTTCAGAGCCCAATGAGGAAAGTTCTTTCAGTATTTCTTTTAAATTCGCATAGCACCTGGAATAAGTAACGCTATGTTCAATGCTACAATGGACAGCCGGGGATAAAATAAACAAAGGACACGTTGTTTTCTTCAACTAACTTTGTAGTAAGCTAATGAGGGAAAACTCCAAAATTCGTACTTCCAATAGCTACCAACAGTACCAGGAGTTTAAGGAAAACAATCGACCAAGCAATATTCTTGTAAGAACAATGGTCTCATCCATGAGAATAACAATTAAAAAATTGAGAAAACATTGCCGTTCTTAGAAAAATAATAAAGCCCCACACCCGGAAATATATATGAAGAATTTGTAAAATGTAGTAGTAATGAATGTGTTGAACAGTAGCAAGAATTCCTCCAAGATTGTATGAATCGGCAAAACTCACCCACAAAATGAAAAATAAGGTACCGATCAACTATATCCAAGATGGATGATAGAAATAAGTACGATAACTACCGAGAAATGGCTGTAACAACTACAATTTTTAGGCTATATGGTAAGGTAATACAAACAAGAATAAAAAGCGAATATATACAAATGAAAGTGGAAAAACTAATACGAGTAGAAACTGGGAGATCCAGATTGACCAGATGTTTCCAATTTCTTAAATAGTCAAATAAAGAATAGCATGTAACCAAGAGTTCCACTTGCATTTCCTCGACTTGAATATAGCATACGACAGTAAACCACTTGTAAAACTATTGCAAGCCTTGGAGACAATCAACATCAATGTGTAACCAAGAAGAGCTGTTGAAGATTCATAAAAGCAATCACAAACAAATATTAAAATGGGAGACACCCTAACTCAAGGATTCACCGTATCAATGGAACTGAAGCAAAGGTGCTGCCTGTTGCCGACGCTATTCAAAATTTACCAAGAAGATGCGCTGAAGGGATGGAAATGGAAATGCACAACCACTGGACTCCCCCTTGAAGGATAACATCCCATACACCTCATATTTGCTGACGATTAGATCGCAGCAGCTCAGGACTACGAAGAGAATAGAAAAAGGGGCTTGTAAATGAATACGAACGGAACAGAATATATGTGCATTAGGGGGTGACAACAAAACTTAATATTAGACATTAGGCAATACATAAAGCTACGTGATAATTAAAAAATATGGGGTTAACACTAGCAAAAGACGGTTAACTAGATGACGACAAGGTTGGGAGAACGAAACATACAGGGGCGACAGCAATTACTGTGCTGAATGGAACCCTCTTTGACAAAAACATTATAAAACGGAACGAAAAAAAAAAAGAGTACATGACACCATTGTAAAACGTATAATTACATATTGTTCAAAAGTCTTGGCAGTAAAAGAAAGAACACCATAAATGATAAGATCAAAATGAGTGGATTATTGGAGGAAATCGGCAGACAGTTCAAAGAAGGAGGGGATAAAAAACTACAGAATTAGAGAGATAATGGAGGTGACACATTCTGTAATAGAAGACGTCAACGACAATCAATTGACATGATTTGGTATGTTCTACGTAAGTGGCAATAGTGCTTTAACTGTAGAATTATTTCGTTTATGTTGCCATTTTGAAGCTCACTGTTTCAGCACTACCTGAGCCCTTTGAGCAGTCACTCATTGGTGACCGGAAACCAAAAATTTTCATTATCCTGTATACAATTTCCTGATATACAGTTCAATTAAAACCAATCATGTTGCAGGTGGCCCAAAGACATCATATACAAACTCTATGGAACGTAGGAAGAGCTATTATAAGGAGGTTCATATTCACGCGCATATTTCATGTTAGCAACAGTGAACGATATTGTCGATTCCTCTCTACGTTCGAACGGAGCACGATTTGTCTTATATCTGAATGTTTGTTTGCACAACATTTCGTTCATATAAACTTTATGCATTAGATACGATCGAAAAATCTGGTTATTCAACAGTTCATCAAGTGTGGGTTTAAGAAAATATTTGTGACTTGATAATAGTGGATACGTTGTTACCAACGTTACTTATTATTCGTGTGAGCCCGGCTAGTTACAGCATAAAAAGATTTACTCTATGATTTAATAAAAGTCGAAACTGAGAAAGTAATAAAACTTTATGTTTAATTAATCTGATTAAATTAATGACGGATCACTTTACCTATTCGATGTAAAGTTCCGAAATAAATTATTTACACTTACTTAATTAAAATATTGTAAAAACGTGTACATTTAATGTACTAAAATAGCAGTGAGGATTTTCGATGTTAGTAATAATCGATCTCGTTACCTTTTGAAATCTTGGTAAACAGTGATGGCCTCTCCATCAATGACGTGAAACAATTTTTTTTTTGAACAAACTTTAAGATCATTAGCTAATAATACCGATAAAAGCGTGGGAGCCTTTACGGTTTTTAAAAGAACTTTCAAAAGTGACAGTAGATTTTAGTAGAAATTGTTTTATAAATTTTAGATATATCCTCACGGTGCAATCACTTTTCATGAAAAATCATAGAATGAAATATGGTACTTTGAAATAAGTTTTCTTAAAATATAAATATGAAAGTTCTGGAGCGGGTGGATTTAAATTTTTAAAATAACACCTTGCCAAAGACGCGATAAATGACATCTGTGGTTTTCGTGTAATGACGTCATCGTGTGTCCTAAATAAAAAAACGCTCATTCTTTATTGCAACATTCCAAAACTTTTACAATAATACTATAAACCTAAATTAGTGGTCAAAATGGTCAGTTGAATTAAGATTGCTATGCAAAAAAAATATGATGACGAATCAATTCAAATTTGATAATTCGAATTTCGAATAATAGACAGTAAACCACTCAACATTACTTATGTATGGGCATTAAACAATATTTTCAATTAAAATTAACATTCTAAAGGCATGAAGTGTATGGTATAACATAAGAGTATGAAATCTTTTATATTACACTTGCAAAGTGAATTTGACAAATTTGTTAAGGATTGGTATCTCATGTTACAAATTGTAAATTATTTTGGAAGCAAAATAAAATTATTGGGTCATCTACATACAGTACCGTAGAAAACTGAATTGTCTCTAAAAATGGTACTATAAGTGAAAGCGTATGATTATGTATTCGCACATCAAGTACGTTTGAAATTCTTGTATCAGAAGAAATAGATCCACTCTTGTAAACCTTGGAAACTATTGGTAGTTTCAAGTTGCGCAATACCTGTTTCCATATGAAAAGCTACTGTTATTAAACGTTTGAAACGAGATCTTTAAATATACAACAGCCCGTTTGCCATATTTCCTTTCCAGCCAACATTTATTTATTTTTTTAGAACTCCCAGAGGACTTACGAGGACCTAAACGCTAATTGCAAATGCGGTTTTAATTATTTCGATTATGATGATTACACGCACACCGATATCATCGAAGCGATCGCCGTTCGTGACATAACTTTCCCAGACGTGTCGAGATCGATAGAAAAAATATTAAAAAACAATGCTATGTGTAATGAACGTGCTGTCCCTTCTTTGTCAGATAACACCATAAATTCGAGCAACAACAAGGAAGCAATTGCTACCTACCTACGCGTCTGGCATGTGAAAGTAACTACAAATGAAGCGGTACAATTACCTACACAAATTTTCAATATCTAGATACCATGACGAAGTTTCAGTCACATTAGATGTTTTCCTAGTATATATGATGATATGTTATGATGCGGTTTGAGGTGAAATAAATATTTATGATACTGAATGTATAGTTAAAATCAATAAATGTGACATTTGTGATTACGTAGTAATTTGTTTCAAATTCCTGTCAGTCGATTACTATAAACAAATTATATTTTTTTTACAAAAAATAAACCTTCATTAACTTGATAATGGTTCGTAATTGGCGTAAACAGTCCTTGTATCCTCATTAAATAATATTGACTTATATTAATGCCCAATAAAAATATATATTTAACTTATGCTGCGATATAGTTAGTATACTTTCCAAACTGGAAACGTGCTGATTCACAACGAAACAAAAACCTCAACCAATTTCACCGAAATGCCTAGTTTGCGCCAAAACGACGGAAAAAACAAGCTTAGTACCCATGAAAAGTGAAAGAACACTTCTTTGATAACAATTGATCCCGTCGTTCCGTCGACCGGTGTATTTGAAACTACTCTTATGTCGACGAATTCTCGGTAATAGCAAAACGTCGTAATTACCGAAGAAAGTGTAATAGATTTGCAAATACACACGCCCATGTTATCCGCGGAGCAGTCTCAGTGAAATTGTGTAAGTACGTAAATTAACAGTACTCCAGTGCCATAATAGATGATGTTGTTCTGTAACATCGCCATTTTCGTCATCGCGCTACTCAAAGTGTCCCTGTGTCAGAAACCCAATAATGTGTGTCCGACTTTTCGAGATTATTTCAATATGAGGAACAATTCGAAGTGCTGGTATGACTTTGCTGCAGAAGAAAAAGTGGTTAGTATGACAAAATTTATTAAAGTCAATGTATTTGTTTCGAAAAACTTTCATATTTAAACAATATTCATCAAAACCGGTAGTTGTAGGTGGTACAGTAAGAATTGATAGGTACAATTAAACTCGTTACTTAAGTCCCTGATCTTGATAGTGAATGTTTGTAAGTAATTAAGTGTAAATAAGTATGTACGAACGGTCGCACATATATGAAATTTACTGTTATGAAAATTTGAATTTATAGGATATCTAACTTGTCTGTATTTGAAATAAATAAATTTATTCTTATACACTTTCCTCCTAATGATTCGTACACTGGAATATATGCAGATACAAACATCATCAGAATTGTTTTCTGGTTTTCATGTCTTTAAATAATATAATTCGTCATGTATATTTTGTAATTTATATTTCTTATTTGTATTTTCATTGTTATTTTGAGTTACTATAAAATAAATGAACATATCTAAAAATGACTGAATAACTTGTTCTCATATAGAAATGCAAGTACCACCACACGACCAAATTTAAACTATCATTTTTAAATTTTTCTCGTAAATGGCATGTATTCGTTACTCTGATACAGGATAATTTTAAATTTGCTACGGGCGAAATTAATTACAAATCGTGGCATAAATTAATAGTTTAATTATTTGTGCACTACAATGAAACTATTGCGTGTGTAAATATTATTACGGGTGAATATAATTCAATGGCGTTTTAAAAAGATGTGAATTTTGAAAGAACGGATATGTGAATTTCTACAGGTGCTTCTTTACTATCTACGCTAATTGAGGAAATTTTATGTTAATTAAATGAGTACAATATATAAAATGAATACAATGAAGAAATGCTTTAATTTGAATTTAAATATTTAAATAGACTTTCATATGGTAAGAATTTCAAAATGTTTAGCTAGCCGGTTTTTCTTCTTTTCCGAATAACAAAGTGGCAAACGCTCGTAGCCTTCGATTTTATTGGTTTAGAGAACACATTTTATTAGTATTTTCAACCCTCTAATTACATCCTCTAACCAGGAGATACTTTCGACCTTGAAGTTTTAAAAAGAAATTTTTGTGTAATACATCATTCTAAAGGGCGTCTAGTTCTCTTCTCAGCGACGCATATTTCCTCAGATTTTAATCAGCACTTTAAGAGGAATAACTCCACCAATTTCAACGTAGCTCAACTAGTTACCAAAGATTTTAGTATATTATATGTTGAAAATGTTCCCTGTGCTCCAGAGAATAACGTCTACATGTGGTGAAATGAGTTTAAAGTATTCTTTACAACAGATTCTACTCACATTCTAAAAATAAATGTTAAAAGCATAAAACACATATTTTTCCCATAGGGAAACACAATTTTCTCAATTAATTCTCCTGTTTGTTTCTTTAAACAAATGTATCGTCTTGATTGTTAAAAGTGCAGCACGCCATTGCAGGGCGAATTGCAATTGTCGCTATTGTTCAAAAATAATAAAGTACTACGACTACGCTACTACAACTTAAGGTATTAATGAAAAGGTGTCTAGATAAAAATGTATTGAAACTTAATAAAACAGGTATCAGTTCAAAATAAAAAAAAGGAATATTGTAAATCCTATCAGAAATGAAGGATCAGGAATACAATAGGTATTACTGTAAGTACAGGAAAATTGTCTAATATTGTAGGTGTTTTACGTACCAGCATCCAAGGAATACTTAAATAATATAAATTTCTCCCCAACAAGATACACCAAGTCACACTCCGGAGAGTAAACATTCAGGCGACTATCCACAAAACCTAAATGTGTGGGCAATAACTAGAATTTTAAATGGCGAGATTTATTTGGATTTGTTGGAAAGCACTGTTAATCCCGCTTTAACGAACTTAAAGGATGACTGTAACTGTGCTCTTCCAAATTAAGCAATCGCCGTAAGGCAATTTTTAGATTCATAGTTAACACACTATATGAGCGATAGATCGAGAGAAGGTACACTGAGTGTCCTGAGATTGTTTTTAAAACTTTGGTTCGCTAACAACCTACAGTAGATATTTCTCGTGAACAAGGTAAACAAGAAGTGAAATAAAATAGATCATAAAGCGTTAACTAGGAACAAAATATGGTATGTTGTCGCAGCAGCTACATGACACTGCTTGAATTTGCATTTTAATACAGAGTGGTCTTCGTAGCTTGCACGTTCACCGTGTTACCGTTAGATATTTTCTTATAGGGACATTTAAAGACATTAATCTATGTAACACCCCCTGAACCATTAGCACATTTTTGAAAAAAAAAATCATTAACATATACAACCAAATTATTTCTAGTGTTACAAAATGTCAGAATATTTAGAACAACGTCTCCATTACTACCTAGTGGTTAATGACGGATATCTTCAACATTTAATAGAGAAAAATCCTCGGTATGTACTCGAACTACTTCGAAATTACTAGCGTTACTCATCATAAAGCACTGATCTAAATTTGAATAAGTAAATGTGGTTGAAAAGCGAGCTTAACAACCTTTAAAATTATATATTACTTATCATCCATTTCAGTTTAAACTTTCAAGGTTGACAATTACTCCCGGTAGCGGTTGTAGGTAAAGAAATAACTGGATTTTTGCTATGCCACCAGGTATAAGAAATATGCACAGCAAGGCCAGTAAATCACCAAATTCACCCTGTTAATTCATGCACTCACACGTTTTATTTCACCCATTCACAGTGGTTGTTTGAAAGTTAGAACAACACTTTCGTAATTTATAAAATCACCCCTTCTCCGTCATTTCGAAAAACGTCACATTTTGTGGTTCCGTTTACATTTACCAATCGGTAGAATATCTAACCAAATTTGATGTATGTGGGCGCTGTAGACAGAAAATTGTTTGATTATCTTCACAACTTTTGCGCAGAAACGATGTTATTCGCTTTCAAATTGAAATTTTGTCTTAAATATTTCCTTTCATCCTATGGTTAATATTCTGTTACCAAGATTTAAGCCCAGACCTCTTCAGAAGAGACTTCAGAGAAGTAATATTAATAAATAAATTAATTACAGCCTTGAATAAATAAAACATTTGTATATGTATACTTTGGAGAAATAATTGAGATTTTTATCAAACTTTTAAACGTGAAGGCAAGTAATTTTCTTCCCATGTGTAGGAGCCTGAAGGAAATACAAATAAAAACGTAAAATTGTATATTTACCCTTCCAAAGTGCTCTGACCCATCAAATTTGGTTAAGGCAATCGTTAGATGTAAACAAAATAATAAAGTTAATAAATAGGGACTTCTGTATTCAAAGGAATCCAAATAATTTAATAAAAAATTTAGGGTGCATAATTTGCCGTGTTACCATAGGCAACATGTCAAGATTTACTGAACTAAAAGAATTTCTAAATAGGGACTTTTGTATTCAAGCGACTCCAAATAATTTAATAAAAAAACTAGGGTACATAACTATGCCGTGTTTCCATAAGCAACATGTCAAGGTTTATTGAACTAAAAGAAATTCATATATGGTCCAGCGTCTGACGGTAAAAATGCTGTTACATCTTGCAATTCTTTAAAGTAACATCGTTTCTCACGAAAGTTTGGGATATAGTTTAGCTTGCTCACTTTTTCGATAGTTATGTAGCCCCGAAATTAGCGGTAAAATTACTTCACATGTCAAAATATTCAAACGACCAAATAAGAACATAATATCCCTTTATGTTATGGGATGTAACTTTTAAAGTGTCTCTTCGTTTCAACCTCTAAAAACAACCCCTCAAAACCAAATTAAAAAAATATACTTTTAAACAATTTTAAGTATTTTAGTAGTGCATTAACACTCAAGTTAATCAGTTGAATTTCATTGCATTGAATGTATTAAAATTTCTAGAGGTTGATGTGAGATATTCTTATGTTTCTCAACTAATATAAACTGAAGTATGCTGTCTTGCAGGTCTGTGAAAAATTCAAAGTTTTTGACCTTTGGCTGTATAGAGGAAATTACTCGTAAAGAACCTTCGTAACATATACATCAAGGCACTGTAGTGTATAGTTTAATTTGCAAATAGATTTTGTAATATCCTTTAAAACTTTACAGGTTTTCTTTCAATTACCCAGACTGACTTGGTTATTCTAACTTACTTAAAAATACTAAAATGATCTCAGGTTTTCTAGATTCTGAAAATTGCAAAAATATGCCTCTAAATCTGTTTTCGAAAACTTGTACATACATGGTAAATATTGTATGGATTCCTCTACCTGTGTAAGACTATCTAGATACTTTACAGATCTATTATTAATTATTTTAGGTTAATTTGAAAGTTTTAAAGTTTCTCTTAAAATTTCTTAGATCCCTCAGACTTTTATATAGTTTATTAAAAACAATATTTTTATACAGCTTAATGTGTAAATAAATTCTGTAAATATCTCTAAATGGTTACAGTTCCTTTAAATTACTCAGATTTCTTTGGTGGTAAAATAAGTTGTGAAATAAGATTTTTAAAATTTTTAAATATTTCAATACATAGGATCCACCCCTTATAATGAAATGCAATGAGAAAATATTTTTAATATGCTTAAAGTGTTTTAATGTAGGTTCTGTATTAATTTGTAAACCATTTTAGTAGCTTTAAGTCAATTCACATTTTTCTAAATGTTTCAACCCTAAAGAATTAACCTTACCCCTCTAATTGTGAAAATTCTAGCCATTAATATTTTATTAGATAAAGGATAGGTTAGACACGTTCAAGAAGGAGCTATCCATATGTTCCAAAATTCACTTTGAAGGGGATTTCAAGTGCTATAAGTTTCGTGATGTTGACCTTTTTGAGCCTTTAATTTTTGAGAGCTTTTAGTTTAAATTGCTAGGGACACGTAGTCCGTACACTCAAATTGACATTTCTGAAGACGATTCAATTTTTTTCCTATAAAAATTAGAAGGGGATAAGGTTTCAGTGAAAAACTGATTTTCATGACTAACATGTTTACGGACCATTTTTCTTTCCAGTTAAAATTGTAATATAAACCATAGCAATTTTCAAAATTGTACCCTCTAAGCGGGGCAAATTTCTGGAACACACTTTCGGTTCATAATTTCAGTTAAATTCTGTAAATGCTATTTTTGATTTTTATAAAAAAAAAAGTGGATGCAACCTTTTTATTTTCATCTTAACTCCATTAATTTTCACCATTACCATTATCCAATTTTCAAAACCAATTTCACAAAACCAATTACCAACAAGTATCTAGATTTTTTTTTAAAAAAATTAACCGTTTTTCATCTATTGAGCGTTAAGAGGATAACAATTTAAATTATGTTTAAATAATTACTTTTTCAACAAAATGTAAAGTTAGCCACAAAACATCTTCTAAAAACTTGCATGTTTTGGCGAAAACTCAATAATTATAACGTTAATAACTGAAAAACCTCTGATTTTACAAAATAATTGTATACAACATTGTCTGCTGAAAATCATTGCTTTAAGGATCGCTGTGGGTTTTTGAATTTAAGAGTGTCGACCAACGGAAAGGAATGGTATTCACCCTAGGATAAAAGCGCCAATCGGCGCAATATTACTTTATATCTTTAAGCTTTAACTTACACCTTGTAAAAATTTCACATCAATCGGTGTCGCCTTAAAGAATGACAAACTAAAACCCTACAAACGCTTGAGTTCTAATTTGTTTACTGCAATAGGTGGATAAATGTCGCCATGATACAAAATGTAAATTATAGCTAAACATTTTTTTGTTATTTTGAACTGTCACCCACAATATTAACAAAATAATTCCAGATAACGTAAAATTATTTTTACTGTTCTCCCGGTAATGACAAAAATGTTTCATGAGATTATATCAATATCTGAAAGTTGCTAAGGTATCCACTTAAAAAATTACTCTACTTTTCAACCAGTTACGATTTTAATGACGCGGAACATAACACCGATTGTTTAAATTGGCGCACATTAAACGTGCCGATCAGCTGGCAAATAAACGATCACACTTCTTTTAACTTAAATGTTAGTGGTCCACTTCTGCATATCTATCGTTCGATAAATCGCCATTATGTCATTCCACATAACATTTTATTAATATAACACTGCAACTTGCAATATGTTTCCGCTGTCCGTTCACTATTATTAAAAATCTAACGATCCGATGAAAATGGAAATAATTGCAGCTCTATTAAGGAAATAACTCTAAATACTGAAATTAAGTGACTGTATACATCTTACGACGTAATACGCTATTTCAGCCACAAATTATTAAAAGAAGCGGATACCCCTTCATGGAATATAAAGTGAAGACCGTTGATGGATACATTCTCACGGTGTTCAGGATTGCTAATGTGGGTAGCACAAAACCGGCCATATTTATGCTGCATGGCGTGCAGAGTACATCTGGGATTTTCGTTGGGTTAGGAAGGAGATCAATGGGTAAGAATAAAATTAAAATAAAATGGAAACACGTAATATAATAATGGTTTGTAATCAAAATCAATATTAAACGATTGATCACTGTTATCAATCCAGTCTGCCAGCATTGCTGTTGGTTTCAACATGTCGAAAAATCATTCGAAGATTTACTCACAAATATATGTTGTTCATAAAATATTAAATAATAATTGTCAAATAAATGTAAAATTTATTTTACCGTTTCTATATAGTATTATATTTAGCTTCACATTTCTGTACGTTAGTATACTGCATTAATGAATTCTATATGGTACCTTACCACTTCAGCACATAAGCTGTTTCAGTAACTATAAGCCAATTCACGTTATGTTAATATATAATGTAGTTTGTTTAAAGTGTCTCTTTTGATTTGATTTGAATTAATAGTTAGAAATATCATATACATCAATTTCTGAACCTTATTTGTTCTACACATATGACGTACATAATAATGAAAATTAAGCATAAAGTGCATCAGCAAAACACCAGAGTAATGAGCTTATTTTGTACAAAATTTCCGGGCCGCAAACCAAGTCCAGTATTAAATTTCGCTATGCATTTTGGTCCATTTCGAGTTCTTGGAACACATGAATAAGACACTGTATTTTTTGTAGATTTTAAAAAGAGCAGAATGGCTTGAAAATTAAAAATTAAACCTAGAAACCAAAATTTTTCGATTGTACCCCTAAATATTGCAAAGCTTAGAAAATAGAGAGAGGAGCTGGAAATTTTCCAAAATTCCCTAACCATGAAATTTTTCCATGACGTCTGTAAGTTTAATATATATTTCATTTAGTCTGAAAATGATATCAATACATGCACACTTTTGATTGCAATTTTTATTTTCGTTGAATAACGACTCAATATGTTCATTTCACCCCTTGAGATCTAATTGCCCTACATTGATTAATTCATTTTTTTGTCCCCCGTTGCTGTAGGTGACTGCCTATCATGTTATTTTGTACCAATCTGTTATAGTAAGAAATATGGTTGGCGATTAAGAGAGAGAGAGAGAGAATGTGTTTTAATATGTGAATAATATATATTATAATATAATTTGATGGTGCTTTTATACCATTTCGCACTGCATAGCGACTGCACAACATGGCAAAACAACAAAACACAATTTGCCTTTTAAACACTCGGGGACCGATGTTTGTTGTAAGTTCACATGAGACATAATGAATTGTCCCCACCACTTTCATCTTTCCCAGTGTGTCTCTAGAGGTCACCCACCAACCTTATTTCGTCGTACTGTCCATATTGACATCCATTGTACTTTTACCTCTCTGCATTTCTTTCTAACCGTTCGATTAACTTAATTGTACTCTGTTAGCTTATTTTAAATTTCGACCTTTTTTCATAAGATCCACGATATGTCTTGTCATGCATTCAAAACTAATTTTCTTGAATTTTCATTATCTTGGTCTTAAATATATTCCATGTTGTGTCTGTTTCCTCTTCTCCCTTTATAGATGGGTCGGTTGATTACAGTTTTTCGTAAGTTTGGGGTCTTGCTGTATTACTTCGGTCTGCTTTTGAGAATCAACCTTTCTCATCGTTTAGAAATGTCTTCGGTTAAATTTCTATATCTGAGTGAGCAGCGCGGATCCCATCGAAAGTGGCGCTTTAAAGTTATATTCCTCAATGTTTATTAGAACTGTGCTATTGTTAAAGCAAATAGTGACCTCTTGCAGAGTATAGCAATGATGATAACGCACCCTGTAACTTTACTTCTTGGTCATTCTACAAGAATTTCCCTATCTCGTTTTATCTTTTTCATATGGTATAACTTTTTAAGAAATTGGTGGTTTGTTAAAACACCGGTCGAATTAATGTGCAAATGTGAGATTAGATTTGTATTAGGCTTTTCTAACACATATATTTAAAATTTATTTGAATGGCACAACCCTCGCTTTGTTATATTCCAGAGAGTGTCGGATATTTCTCCCTTAAACATAATTTAATTGTACATACCCTTTCGCTCTTTTATAATGATACTTTCTCCCTCTCTCTTCCTCTCTTCTCGAAATGTTCACTAATAAATTAGATCGTTATGTTACTGCCGTGAAATAATTATATACAAGCTAATTACATCCGTCATACTTTTTCAGCGTTAGCATCGAATTAAGTTTATGTGTTTTTATGCAAAACAACCCTTATTTCGTTATTTTTCCAAGAGTGTCATATTTTCCCCTTTTGAACCTGAAGTAATTTTACATTTAATCCCTCTTTTGAAATTATACATAGGGGTTGCCCCTTTTCCCTCCACATTTTACCTAATAAATGAACATATTATTATATGATGAGTACGCTACTGCCATGAGAAAAATGTGACTCTGTAACACATTTTCAGCCTTTCTCCTCTACGAGGCCGGATACGATGTGTGGTTGGGAAATTATCGCGGCACTGAATATTCAGAAGGACACGAATCGATGAATGCTACGCAAAGGGAGTTCTGGGACTATGGGTAAGTGTAATGGACGGGACAACGGATAAATAACAGAGGGTTAATTGGATTAAGATGTAGACTTGGGCACTTTCGAGTAATCGATTAAAGGATTAGAGTTCATATGTTGGGTCTGTGGGATTTTTTCGGTTTTAAATCCAAATTATGTGTTGTTGGAAATATTTTTTATATCACTCTTTAAAAATCCCTTTATTTTTATCTTATTTCGTGCCAGATTAATGTTCTATTATCTATTAGCGTTTGACGCAGTCAATCCGTCGTTAAAAGAAAAAAGAAAGATGAAAACTTATTCGGAAAGCTGATTTTTTAACAGTTAATTCTAGGGGGCATTCTAATAGTAAACTTGAGTTTTCGTCACACTAGGGGGTTAGGGGATAATGTGTGGATTGGCGCTAGAACGTAAATCCTAAACCCTTTTCGTTAATATGAGACTTTTCATTCCCAAAGATCACAGCTACCTTTTAGCATATTTTTGTGCGTTCGTTCAATTAGGGGGTAAAAAATGAGGAAAAATTTGAATAAACATTATAGTCAAATCTCTGCTGATGCTGAAGAGCTCAAAAAGTCACAGTTTCTCTTAACAATATTCTTCGCCCTTAAAATAATACAGAAAATGTAAGTATTCTTATAAATGTTAAAAATCAAGAAGCGTCCATTTTATGATTATAAATTATAACTACGAAATGTTGGGATAGTTTCCTGCATTTTGCTTTCGGGCACATCCCCACAATTTTACGTTTTTCCACTGCCACGGGAGGTTAAATAATCAAAAAAGTATTCCATGTAAACTATTCAATTTTTGCATGGCATCATGAACACTTCTTTTAGCTTCAAACCTAAGCTACCTCATGGGTTAAAATGGGTTTTGCTGCTATTTCGGGTTAAAAAATGGGGGGAGCAATAAAAACAGTTTATTTCTAATTATCTCATAGGGAAAAAATTTCAAATTCGACGAAAGGAATAACTTGTAGATTTAGTACTGGGGATTTAGTATTTATATGTGGGAATCGTTGTTTTTCATCTTTTGTTTCACACATGCAGCCCTCAATTTAGCTGTTTCCATCCTCTACCCAAAATATATTCTTTCTATTTTAGTATAGTGAGTACTCTATAGTATAGTATTCTAGGTACTCTGCCCAACGAATAACCCTTCTTGCATTTTCCCTTAAATCCACCTTTGGGCAGGTTGTGGGGTTTTTCGACATGATACTTTTGGAATTGTTTGCGGAAACCTAAATAATAATTCCCCATCGCCTACAATTATCATATTTTCATCACATTGTGGGAGTATGAACACTTATTTTCTCTTGTTTTTATGACGTTTTCTCGTGCAATAAATTAGCGTTTCTTGTTGCAGTAGCTGAGGGAGACCCTCATTATTTATTATTTATTATTACTTAAGACATCCATTGTTTACAATTTTTTCTCATATATTAACTATGTTTTCTTATCAGTGCCATGAAAAGGTGTTGTGGGGGTGTTGGAGGAGGTGGAAGATAAAACTTAGGATTATTGAAATTAATTTAAAGAATCTCACTTCGAAATAACCGCGAAATATATTCATCCATTTTCACCGTCAAGGGTGGGTTTAGGGGGAAATTGCTAGTGGGGTTAATTTAGTAAATTAGAGGGGTACGTAGAATAAGTTTTATATATCCAAATTTTCCCTGACGCTATGCGAAAACACGAATAGTTTCCCGGAATTCGTTTTTGAGTATTTAACCCCTTGTAAAGGTGGAAAATCGTAACAATCGGGGATTTTTCCTAAGAACAATTATGTAGAGAATAATTATAACTATATTCCGTAGATTTAATCTGTAGCCGTAAAATACGCCGTTATTTATTTATGAAGATAAAAAAAATTAACATTTCTGGAGAGTAATTTTGAAACAAAATATGCTTTACCCAAATTCATTTTTTTCATCTTTAAATGAACCCCCACGCAAACATCATATTTAGTAAAAGTAAAACTATAATACGTGGGAGTAAAAAGTTTCCTAGAGTAACGAAAACCGCAATTTACTAGTAGAATGAGCCACAAAATATACTGTCAAAAATTCAGCGTTCTAAAATAATTTTTCTTTTCAGGAACGAGTATTACTTATTTATTATCCCATGCATTTGTTTCGTATATCGCCAGTAGTTACAGTTACGAAGTGGAACTATCACGGCTTCCGTTTGAATAACTTTTCTTCGTAAATGAAATTCCCTTTAATATTAATTTTTACATACCTCACTTTGGTATGCATTAGAATTTTCTCAGATAGCCTGTGTGAAAGTGAGTCAGTTACTAAGGCTTAACAAGTCTTCAAACGTAGAAAGTCTTGGTAATGAAATTTAAAATAAAATCGGCCGATAATTGACAAAAACGCGACTAGAAATTTCCAGCTTCATTACCATGCCTTACGAGTGCCTATTTTATAATTAATTTCGTTCTAATGGTCATTATCACTGTCAATGTAAACATAATATGGGTTGTTACTCTTGGGTGAACGGAGACTGCTTTATGTAATTTAATTATGTTATTCTATTAAGCCAAAGGGATTATATTTGTAACAGCGTAGCAGGCCCAAATACGTTTGGAAGCAATTGTATAGTTAGTTAATCGAAAGTTTAGAAACTAAATTTGTGTACTTTCTATTGAGGTATTAAATATTTGATGTATCCATTAATAAGAACACTGTAGCTAGATCAATTTCTTGAGATTTTCATGCGAAATTGTCCGTTTTTTAAAATTCGGTAGGTAAATAAATCTCGTATGGAATAAACATTAAAAATTTATATCAAAACTTAATGAACTTTTCGCATAATTCATCATTTAATATTCCCATTAATAGGAAACATTCTTGTATTTTAAATATTTGACCGAAAAAATAAATTAAATATTCGTTACGTTAAGTTATTGTAAGTAAATCCTCTCTAGTTATGGCATATATTTTGAATTATTTTACGGTTATTTATTTGTTTAAATAATTGCAAGAACAATTAAATTCTATTACAAACTAATTAGTACTTTGTTACCATTAAATTTCATTACGATTGACAAGGTTCGCTTAATTTATTGTATTTAAAAAGTTTTGTATGTATTTAGTTAAAACTGAAATATCTGAAAGTGGAAATGGTAATAGTACAATACACAGAATTATATTGAGGGAACACCTCAATTCACTAGCCACATTTATATTCAGCATAACTGCTAGAAATAGTTACTGAATTTTCCCAAATTTGTGAAATGCATTCATTTGATTTGAAGTTCGATTTTTATTATTCTGACACTTCTATAGGTATATTTAAAATTGAAAAAATTCACTATAAATTTTTTTAGTTTCTTACAATAGCAAATATAATTGAGACTCCCAGTCATAAAAAGTAAAACTAAAAAGATACCATCCATGTCGTAATGCTTATATTACAGTCAATAACAATCAATAAAAGCATGTAGTTGTATTAAAAAATTTTAGTAAACATATTCATAATTGGTTGGTTCAGAATAAAGAACAATTGACATTTATTGTATTTTGAAAATTTTCCAAAATTTCAAAGTGTAATGGATTGACTGCTAAATTAATAAAAGGGCATAGGAGTGCCTTGTTTGGCTATGCCTTGGCTGGAAGGAATGTACTAAGAAATATACTTAAAACCTAACTATTATTTTAATCAACGTTATTTACTATTCGATTATTTAGTATACGAAAAAAATATATAAACTTTATTATAATAACTGCGCATGACTAAAATAGCCACAGTTTTTGATACCATTCAAATAATAGTAACTAAACGATTGCTATCCTTAACTTTAACATTTACCATATAATCATGAATAATTTAAACAAAAATATGCCTGCAAATCATAATAAGGATCATGAATTTTTTATTTAATTATTTAATTTATTATTATTAACTTTTGTTATATTATCACAATAATTTTTATACAGTATTGTGGTTGATACACTGTGCACATTTTTTTCAGAATAATGTTTCTTTAATTTCTCTTCAGTTTTTTAGGGTCCCAACCACCGTCATTTTCTCTATATCGCTATTTCCTTTTACTTGACCCCATCTATCGTCCACATTGAAACCCACGCAAGCGTGTGGTTAGGCAATACGACTTACGCTAACAAAGTATATCTTACAGTTCGGACACTGCTTACAATTTGGTCGACACGGATCTACAGAATAAAAATGACAATAAGTCTACTTAACTCCGCACGCAGGAATCTCTTAAGTAACGAACTCTAAAATTTAACATTATCAATTGGTCATTCCTCAGTACCTTATAAATTTTATAAGGGTCCTTAAATTTCGAAATGAGTTTGTGATTCCCAGCCTCCCTGCCATCAAAATTTTTAATCATTACTAAATTCTCAGTCTTATAGCTGCGCGCGTCCTTCCTACTTTGATAATACTACGCCTTAATACAGTTTCGTGATATTAAGATTCTTTCTTTCGCTTTTTACGTCGCACCTAACAATTCACGTTCTGTCGCTTCTCGGTTAAAAAAATTTGAAATTTCGTCCCCCTCCAAAAAAACACAGTACGGCTATGGAAGTATTGAATAATTCTCGATAAACTTTCGAGAAAAAAATAACACAATCCCACAAACCCTCCTAACTCTCGTAAATTTATAGGTACTGGAAAATTTTTTACATCTTCAATTCCCCTTTCTATTGGTCTGATATCGTTTTGTGCAATCATGTATCACAACAACTCTACTTCGGTCTAAAAATACGTACATTTGTCTATCCTTAATTAGAATCTATTCTTAACCTACAATCGAAAAACCATTTTTAACAATTTGAACGATTGCTTCAGGTACTCATATTGAACAAATGGTGTAATAAACGGAGTATATTTCACCGATTCATCCGCCGTATAATTTTCCTCTAAACTGTCTCTCAAATTTAATAATATAAAATATAGCTTACCCTCCAATAGGTCTAACTGCGTTAATCATTTTCCTATTTGTAAAAACAAAGCAGATGCATATTAAGACTCTTCTTCTTCTTCTTCTTCTTCTTCTTCTTCTTCTTCTTCTTCTTCTTCTAGCTCTGCAACCCAAGGTGGGTCATGGCTGACTGCAATACTTGCTGTGATTGAACTACTAATTGTACTACAAGACTCACTTGAAGGAATTATTTGTTAATGTTAATAATAAATTGCTGTTGATTAATGGATCTCGTGAAACTCACGATGATAATCCTTATATCACACATTATTTACTTGGCTAACAAATTGACTGAAACTTTAATATTTCCCTTCATACTAAACATCTTTGTATATTGAAGACTTAAGCAAACCATAAATGTATTACCTATTACATTATGTTCATTTACGTAAATCTCCCGCTAATGACTAGGATCTGTATTATTTCACTATTATTTATTTAAAGAATTCAACCCATATTACGCACCTATATCAAATAAAAATTTAGTTCCATTACAATCTAAGGAGTATTTTATCATGAAATTTCGCTACTATTTACAAGTGTTCACGTAATTTATATATATATATATATATATATATATATATATATAATGGGTCTTGTTTGAATTTAGTAAATTCAAAAATATCCTAAAACGAAGACATTACATGGAAACGGCAAAAATTACTTCTATAATTTTGTACGCTGAATGAACGCTTTTAGTTAGTTTCAAATTTGTCAAATTTATTATTTATATTTCAAATCGAACTGTCGTCACATACCTATATCTTCAATATTATGTGTTCTTTTAAGAGTTCATTTAACTACTTACAAAATCACATTTAAAATTACATTTTTCAATATTCCAAGCTGTTTCTCTGAAATTAATTCACATTATGGTTTGATCCCATTTGATCCCAATATTTTGTATACCTGTATTGAGCATACAAATATTTCAAATATCATTTTACAACTAATCTGTCTAAACCACTTTTGCCTTTAGAAAGTACATTTTTTTATATCATAAAAGCTTCAGAATCTTTTTTTCGCTTTAGAAGTATAACAAATAAAATATGCAAATTTATGAGTAGTAGGTGAAAATATTATTAAATAATTTAAGTAAAGCTGTATACAGTAAATTACAATGTTTAAAGTAAAGTATAATCACAAAATAATTATATGCTGGACGAAATTGGAAACGATGTAATAACAGACCCCATAACTTTACAATACGGTTTGCAGCTTTTATAAATAACAAATAATATAAAGACACATACTGTTTCTGTTCGCAATAAAATGAGAGGATATGCTCCGATCTCATGATCGGTGCAAAACGTACATTTTGTCAATTAAAACGACTATATTTAATCCCCTGAAAATGTAAAACTTCAGCAGAGGAAAACATAGCAGGAATAAATGTCTGTGTAAAAAAACATAACGTTGTCAGTCCACAAAATGTTTCTCAAAGGACATAAACTCGTTAAAAAAACTTTAGTAAATATTTCAATAACAGTTCCTTGTATCCCCCTGGCGCTGAAGTAACATCAACCTGAAACGAGTATTAAAGGTTCATAAGAACAATACCGCCAATAAGGGGCAATATAGGGATGGTTTTTGTATATTTGAGAGAAAGACAGGTTAGAAAATTATGATGTCTTTCCTTCCCGAACAAGAGGAAATTTTCTGAAAAAATATACTTCTATAATACATTATCAAAAAATTGAAAATAATCAAATGTCAGATTCTGCATCACCAATAAAATTTTCAAACCTTTGACGGATGGACAGAGACTTCGCCATTGTATTACATCATAAGTTGGTGGATCGCTGTATAATATGGGAGTTTATTACTCGGTTTCACACTGTTATTTCAAAAATATTTTAATATTTAATACCTACCGGACTATGGCCAGAAAAGTCATTTGCACCTATTGTCAGGATACTCTAAATTGTTTTCAAATAAGTTTAAAATGTGCAGCACTGCCATTCTACAGACAAAAAGTTTTGAAAAAATGTTGGGTTATCCATCTCATGGAAGTAATTTGATCTTTCATGTAGTAGTATAGAAACCCCATTTTCTGTTACGTTTCATTCATCTAAATGATCATTAAAACTTCTTTCATTTCACTTCCTGCAACAATTAAAATAAAAACAAAAAAGTGTGGGCACAAAGGCTAGAATTGCAGATAGACATGCAGACAGACAACAACCTCAAAAACTATCGTTATACATTAAATTTTTTTTAATGTTCAGGAAGAGAACCGTTTAAGACTGCCTAAGAATAGCAGCGAAACGACAGCTAGGAGAGCTGCGATATGTATGGTCCAATGCAATTATCAAACAAAAGTAACCATAATGTTAACCCTTAATAAATAAAAAATGAATAACCCTTGAATAAAGGTTAACCACTCTTACTCACTTCGGTAGATTTGACAATAACTTTTACATCGCAAAACTATTATATTCTTATATTTGGATGATGGGCAGCCTAGGAAATGTCTTCTAGATTGGTCGATAAGCAGCAATTTTCTTATTTAATTGCTTTGCTTGCAAGCGAAGACTGCACCTAAAGGCACAATATATCCTTCTGGACTTGAATTAATTTAATTTAACATTATCCCATTAATATCCAGTCCTTCCATTTTTCTCGGAACTGCGGGAAGTTATGTCGTTGCACGTAATTACTTATCATCGTAAATTTGTTAGTAGAGAACGTACTGTTTGTCGTCACTATAAACTCTATAAGCTCTATAAACTCACTATAAACAACCGGTATGGTGAGATCTTTCAATGCAAAAGCTTCCTTTATTTTAACATTTGTATTATTTGCATTCTAAAATCTAACAACAGTGTGAGATGAAAGACGTGTAACATCGTACAACATTGATGCAAGCGCCATCTCCAAAATACAAATTCCTAATAATATGATAGAGATTATTTTCTTAACAACATAATCTTAACATAATATAATAACATAACATAATTCTTAACAACATAATGATAAATATACAGGAAATCCGGTGGTTTACCGTTTCTGTTGCTCCAGTATTCAATTTTATCAAAAACCAAAAAAAAGATTAGCCAAAATATGAAATGTTGTACCCCATTTCCACTACCCGTCATGGCTCGAAAAAGGATTTTTGTACCCGTTAAGACGGAGAATGTAAAACATTTTTCTTTTAAACATGTTTAAGTTATATAAAATCAACAGTGTTAAATTGTGGTGTCAAAATTATTTTAAAAACGTTCAAAATTGAACTGCATCAGTAAAGCATTTTAAAAATGATAACTCAGATGGAGGTGAACGCAAAAAGGGCTGTAAGAAGACATGCATTTATTCCTAGCTTGACAAGGGTATAAAAACATGGCCCTATTGGCCGGAAAATTGACAGCAGGAAAAACCCATGAACCAAGTACCTTATAGACCAAGTAAAATGACAAAGGAAACAAGAAAGGGCACTGCGAGTCAGCACCCATTGTCGCAATAAACGAATTGTCATTTCATTCATGTCATGCAGCAATAGATGTTTATGTTGGTATTTACACTCGACCCTATCCTATTTATCCTAATTAGAACTGATTCATGTAATTACCCCGTACATCTTAAGAAGCGAAAAATATCATATCTTTGATGAAAAATGAAGAGAATGTATGTATTTAAAGTTTTTTTATTTATTTAAAAAGGCCTGTTTAGAAATTTTCTGAAAACATTAGGTGCAGCGGTTTAGAAGGTGGGGACATGTTCTCCATAACGTTTGACGGATTGTAACGCTGTTAATATTACATAAATATAACATGCCTCTATCGATTATATTTGAATTTCGATAATTTTCATTTTCAAATGATATGCCTCTCGCTCCAGCTCGTTTGAAAAATTTTCCAAATTTTGAGGGACGGGCAAACAGACAACGCCAACTAAATGACTGATTGAGGCAATGTGGCCATTAAACCCTAAAGACTGGTTCTAGATGCTAAAAAACAAACGAAGTTAGGATACGAAAGTGTTTAGTTTACTGAAAGCTATAGATCCCAGAAAAGTGCCCTTGTATTGCAAAAGTTTATGTGGCGAAAATATTTTGTTGCCTCCAAAATAGAGTTTAGATTGAGAATACCATTATTTCCTTTGATTGAATTTTTTTTTTTTTTAGTGTAGATGACATAGCTCTAAAAGATGTCCCCGCAATGTTACAATTAGTAGCGTACCACGCAGGTAGGAGGGGTAAAATCATCTACATCGGCCATTCCTTAGGAACTACTGCTAGCATAATGTACGCCTCTGAATATCCAGAAACGGCAGCTAGAACCCTAGGTTTAATCGTAATGTTAACACCTGCTTACAAGTTGACAAGGATGAGGTCTCCATATCGTTTGTTACTACCACTACTTTATCCTGCGATGGTAAGTAAGAATAAAAGAAATAAGATGAATGGCGTTATTAAAAAAAGTTTCAGGGGTGAAAGCCTCTAACTTGTAGTTATGACGTATTACTTACAGCAATTCCATTAAAAAACTTTCCGAGGGAAATTGGGGAAGAAAAGTTGGAGAATTAAGTAATTGTAGAAAACAGTTTGGGAGAAAAACCGAAGTTTCCTTTAAATTACCTACTTAAATTTTAATCAAAGCAATTTCCTGACGAACACTGACGTATAATAAAAATATTATTTTTTTAGGAAATCACAAATGCCCTCAATGTAGTGCAATTGGTGTCTAGTGGAAATGTACGAAACATTACGAGACCTGTATGTTTATCATCGCCTCCACTTATGCTGCTCTGCTTAAACGTATTGAACTTATTTTTAGGACCTTTTTCTCAAATAGCACCTGTAAGTTTTTACTCTGTATAATTATTACCATAAAACACCTACCATTCATTAATCTCATTAAAAAGTTGGTGCGCGCCATATTCATTCGCCCAAACTTGTAAATAATTTCATAACTTCTTCATGTACTACCCAATTTAATGATTTCATTGGTCACTATAGAAACAAAAGAAACAAAGAAACAAAAATTTAATTTATAGAGTGACCTAGATTTTTAAGAGATTCAAAAATCTTCAAAAGACACCAACAGGACGGAGCTGTATTCTTTTAAAAATTTAGCAATCCTTTTAAAACAAATATCATTTTTCTTGTAAATTACAGTGGCAGTGTGGCTCTATGTAAGGTAGTCAGTTATAATATTCAAGGAATGACTATATCTGCAATTTTTTGTGGCAAGTGCAAAATATTTGTACATCAATCAACTTCTATGTTTCATGTTTACATAAATGATTGTGAAAGGATTATGTTTCAATAAAATAAATTATTAAAGTTACAATTAAATAATCCTCCTAATCCATTTCGATGAATGTATTGTTGTAATAGTATATTAGAAATCATCGATTAACTAATATGATGGAAAACAGTGACTTCTTTTAGATTTCATCATCTTTTTATTATGTCTTTCATAAGAGTATCGCTAGTATTTTCCACTAAATCTATATGATATTCTCTTCTCCATAAACATTTTTTCCAGGCTATATTCTCAATACTGACCGATTTAGTCAAGATCATTGCATCTTCGAAATTAATAATGTAGACCAATCAAATTTCACTTTAAGATAAAAAAAATTTAAACGCCCTGAAGAAGGTAATAGGGATTGTCGGAAACATTCTTGGCATAAAAAGAGTTTTCTTTTCTCAAAACCTCAAACCTGGTTGCATTTCCTAAGATTTAACCTCTTGACCATTGTTCACATTCTCATATATGAACAACTGTCAACAATGGGGATATTTTACTCTTGAACATGATCCACTCTTTTGACAAATCTCGTAACCGCCTAAAAATTGAATACCAGCTGGTTGCACTTGGGTTTTAGAAAATTCTTATGAAGGATAAAAAAAATTTCTTGGAATTTATTAGATTAAATCTTTTCATATGGTTCTACCAAAATTGAACATATTGTATACCAAGTTTTTTTACTACTCGCATAAATGAGTTTACCTGGAGATTATTATTTATTTTTACTGTACAATAGCTTGTTGACGATTTTTTTGTTATACTCTAACTCTGAAATTTCGTTTTCCGAATGAATAAAAATGGAGCTAGAATTTATTGCACATTTCTTGAATGTTTAGAAACTTTGCACGCTGTAGTTTAGGCCCGAAGGTGATTTAGAGGATTCCGGTATGTTCAGGTTTTACCCTGTGTGGAATAGAAAAACGGATACGTTTTATGTCAACCCCCGAGCGATTCTGCGTATGTCAGCTTGGGTCGCTAATTAGCCCACTGAAATTTGAGTTGATTTAACATTCGCTTCGAAGTGAAGAAAAAATCACATATTATTACAATTCGATCCTAGGGAATCCGAATACAACAGTTTTTTTAACCACAACCCCCGGCAAAGGGTTGGAAACGGCAGAAATGATTTTTCCTCGCTGGTTATCAAAAATCACATCAATTATGATAAAATACACACCAACATGTTCCCTCTGAATGAATTTTTACTTGAATTGTATTTTCGAAAGACTGAATCGCATTTTTAAAATGATTTATATTACAAAGGAATCAGCTACATAGAAGTTATCTTGACAAAGGGTAGAAATATACGGTAGATCGAGCTTCGGAATTTTCGCATGGAAATTACACGTCTTATATTTCACCTTACGTCCGATTTATCTGTCGCCTACTTTAGTTAATTTTTGGCGAAGCAAGTAACGATAACGTACGCTTATTAGAAAATCATAGATTATGTCACTTCATCTGCTAGGGGTGTAATCCATCCCTCCTTTTCGTAGATTCGTTTCATTCTGTATGTAGGCGGTGTTTACATTTTGATTTTGGAAAGTTATCGGAAAATCTTCCTCGAATTTTATATCAGCGAGGAATATGGTTTCGCTCCATGAAGGTATTTCTGGAAATATGGGGTGAAGACTCCTGTTGAAAGAAATAATCCAGTCCACTGTTCAGTGTTTTCTAGGCTCCTGAACGCTGCTTGGTTGATTACTATGCGTGTTTAATATCAATAGGAAATGTTTAAGGTGTTTAAAAACTGAATTTCACAGATAATTCTTCCGTTAGCTTTTACCTCCGACCATTTAGACGGGAAATAGAGGACGTTTCTTAGATATCCTAAATCTTTCTTAGATCTTAGAGAATATTTCTAAGGTCTTGAAGAACACATCTTTGGTCTTAAAACATTGCATAGTCTAGAGGTCAGCTCTTCACACTGCTTGCAAGATACATGCTAGCATTAAGCACCTGAATTTATACCATAGCACTTTTATGCCGTACGACGCTCCAGAAACTTCAAAATATCCGAGCAGATCACTTCAGATAGCTGACAGGAACATTATGATTGACGCTTGCAATTCTCAAATAATTTGAGGAAGAAGATTAAGTGTAGCAGGAAAGTTGGCATAAGGTTAAAGTTGTGGATGTGCAACATGAGCATGGGTCTCTGAATTTAACTTTCGTTATTTATATTCCAACCTGCCACGGTAGAGAATTTCGCACATGTACTTTGCTTCAGCTCGATAAAATAGTGTAACTTTATCCACGTAATTTTAAAACTGCGAAAAACTGCAAACTCTAAATTTTTATTGTTGATCTGTAATTACTCAACTAAGTTAGGTGTATTTATTATACAAATTTACATTTCAGGAAACGATTCCGGTATATTTCAATCAAATCCCAGGGGGGACATCGCTGAAAGCCACTACCTATTTAAGTGAAGCTACAAGAGACAGATTCACAAAATACGATTACGGAAATGGAAGAAATTACTATTTGTATGGTAGTGAAACAGCACCGGAATATAATTTGACAAAAATTAAGGTTCCTGTGTATATAATGTTTGCCAGGGGAGACTGGGCGATTTCAAGAGAAGTAAGTTAAACTAAATCATTAACAGTACAAAATGGATAAACAAAATTTTCTAATCTTCACCGGAGGACCAAAGCCTTTTGTTGTATTACAATAATTTTAATTTAATTTGTGCACAATATACCCTGGAATCTTTGAAGGTCGCATTACAGCAAACGGCTACCGATACAACTTTTTCATTACATAAATAAAGAATTACTGAGATTTATATACGCATGTCAGTATTTTAGACACGTGAAAGAGAACAAAAAAGAGATGGAAGGAGTTAAATATCAAAGCTATTTAACCACGATAATAGCATTAATATCGGTATTTTTCTAACGCGTACCGTCACAGTTAGCGATTTATTGTAAACTAATTGTTTTTAACCACTATAATTATTTTGCGATATCGGTGAACGAGAACGTTTAATAAACTATACTGGATTATAATTAAAGCTATCCAGGCGTATATGTTGAGTACATTAAACGAATCAAAGGAGTTACGTAAAAATTGTCATTGCCTATTACGCATTGCTTTAATAAAAAGAATGGACTGAAATGAAATGAGAATAAAAATGAATTTTTTTTCAGGACTCGATCAGATTTTACAACTTGCTCCCGGAGAACGTGAGGTACGGAATGCACGAGATTAGAAATTTAAATTTCAACCATTTCGATTTTTTATTCGGAAGAGATTCTAAGAGATTAGTCACCGATGTACTTATTCGAGTACTGGAGCAATTCACTTCCGGGCAACGGAAGAAGGGTTAACATATTTTTAGGTATGCATAATTGTGTGCTTTTTATTTATAATACAAAGGAGGGAGTTCAATATACAATAAGAAAACTAATAAGAGTTTCATTAGAAACCGACCAGGACTTTTGCACAAGTATAAATTTTCGTTAACTAATACATTGAGTAACAGCCAGTCAAAATTATGTCACTTAATAAATATTCACAGTCACTATTGTTTTACCGCAATTTTAATTAAATATATCGACCAAAAGTTACCTTCTCTGCACTCTGTGTGCCATTACTTTGCTAATAAATAATAAATTTTGCAATTTCTATAGAAAAATTGCCTAAACAAGGAGAAACTGAGGTGACCCGTTTCCTATTAGCGTAATGTGGACAATCTCTTTTCTATTTTAATGGTAATAGTAACTGTACGCTCAAAAATAATTTGGTACAAAGTTAATAAACCTTAGGGTTAGTCGAAACAAACGTTATAAACAAAAATAGGGGTTGTAGAATTGAAAAACATCTAATTTTCTTTTTATTGCTCTAAATGAAATACTACATGAATTATAGCCAAGTAAAATAACTATTCAATAAAAAGCAATGTTTTATCTTTTAAGGTTAAATAACAAAACCTGCACATTTCCGAAAAAATTTTATACAGCTTTTTTCAAATATTTGTAAAACTTAGAGCAATATTAAAAAAAGAAGATGAGAATAAATGCTTATTTCGCCTTTGCTCAGAAAGCATCAGCTGCATAACTTTAAAAACAAAACATTTTCGTGGTAATACAAGCACTCAAAAGGATACCTAAAATGCCGAAATATATAATTTAAGTTTGATTTTGACAGAAAATGCTGGCATTTTTTTAATTCTTATTAAAAGTAGGATATCTATTAAATTACAAGCGGAATACTGCTCACTATCCAATAGAACAGGACATAGGGCGGATGGTTTCAAATTCCCACTCTGAAAAGGTGGGCATACGTGGCATGATGAATATTATTAGCTGCCTAAACGTCGTAGCGTTCATGCTTTTATAGAGTACGCGAAAAGACCTATCATACATAGGGGGTAGATGATTGAGGATATGCCAACTTCAAATGTGAAAAGCGTAAGAAAGAGACAATACGTTACTTTTTTATTTGTTCCATTATTTCATCGCGATGTCCCTAGAGATGTCTCGGTTTTGCCTTCAGTTGCTTTGCAGCTGTCGCCCTTTTCTAATTCATTTCACCATATTACATCTCCGCTCTCTCGCACTTGTTGCTCTCTTGTACAAATCTACCCGTACCTTTCTTATTTGTCTGATGTCTGATGTCTGATGTCATATGTAAGTCTGTACAGCCTCACATCCGTTTCTCGACATTGCCTCTCCTGTTTTCTAATACAGATGAGTTTTATGATCGCACTTTAGGCAAATTTGGATGCTACAGATTAACGTCGAAGAACTGAGTAAAGCGAAAAGCGACTATTTTCAAAAAATTCATAAAAGGGTGCAGACTAACGTGCTATTAATGTAGGAGGCGGAGTACGCAGGAATACATAGCAGCTGAGTTCTACAGTTAAAATTTTGGAGCGTTCCTTGGCGGCTGCAACTTATTAGAAACAGGGTACTGCCACCTATGTTAGAAACACAATAACTCAGTAGATATTCTCTACAGTAAAGCTGATCATAATATCCCTATCATTTAAATTAAAGTATAATTAAATTGTGATCATTCAAAGTAGCAAGCATTTAGATATGGAATATTCCCAAACCCTACAATCAAGTATTGGGGATTATTCCCCCTATACCCTATAATATTACAGTTGATTTGTAACATCCAGCTATAACATTTGGACACTTCAACAATCGGAGTGTGAGATGGGGGAATCTTGACACTAATGATGATGATGAAGAAATATCCGAATAGGTAGAGCATCAAAATCAGTACCTCATGTTTGACGCCAGGGAGAGGAGAAGATCCCGCTGATCTGACGTAGCTAGAATTATAACCCGGAGTTGTGCTTTGTTACAAATGATACCATAAGAAGACCACTGCATTGTAGGTGGTCGGTTTTAACAGATTTCCCAAAGATTCTGCTTAGGCCAGTCCTTTATACATTGGGCTTACAGATTCCAGTCATCAGATCACTCCACAATTCGCGCTAGGACTAATCGAAGGCTGAATTTGGACTAGCAAGCTAGAGAGCAGATTCTCAATTCATTTATTAATTAAATGAAGCTAATAATTAACAAAAAATTAAACAATCCTTTATTTAGTTTTTGCTTAATTCATATGTACATCAACCTTCTGTGTGGCGCCGCAGTGCTCCAAAATATTTTTCGGTAAAAGTAGAAATCACAGATCTTATGACATTCGTATTGTTTCAACATTTCAAAATTTAAAATACTTCGAAGCCGTCAATTTTTTTTTGCTTGATGAATCCAAATGTATCCATCCAAATGGAAAATTTGATTAAAAATTAATTGCACCCGATTATAGTTGCTACTGCCAGTAAAAATATAAATTGTAATCAATACTTCCGATATTCTTCAAATTTAATTATTAAATCTGGTGTTCGACATAATTAAATAATTAAATACATTAGACTAAGATGGTGAAAATCGAATTATTTTTTTTTTCTTAATGGAATTAATTAAGGCCCAATTGATTAGATCGATACGACCTTTTTAAGAATTAATATCTACATTATAAATTAAGTAAATTATAGAATATTCACATTAAGGATAGAACTATTAATAAAATATCAATATTATATTTAAGCAGTCGACTTGGTATTTCATTATTAGTAGTAGGTAACATATAGGCTTAATATTAAACAAACGCAAAAATTCAAAATTTCGAATATATTTAATTCCTGGAGCAACACTACTGCTTCTATATTGTTTAAAGCACATAAGGCGAATTTAAAATACATAATTTTCGGCGGTTGCTTATCAAAATGTGTTCTTTCTTTTTATATTAATTCCCCGTGTCTTACGATTCACCGGTTTTATGCTTCAATTTGATAGTTTCCACACTTACCTTGGACTAAAACTTTACAGATGGTAATGACTTTTATCAATACTGCCTATTTCGACGTTTACATATTTTTAGCGGTAATATAATCAGGTTTTGAAGTTTTAACTCATTTAGGGCATAAAATAAGTACCTAAGTTAGTTTACTCATGTACGAATGGAAAAAATTGCAAGAAGCATTCAGCTTCGTCCACTTGACCAATCGGGTTTTCAGAAGTTTCGAAGACGCCTCGTAGTCCTTTTACACGCCTATTTCCAACCGAGGGCTTTGAACGGCTTCAAGGTTCACTCTCCTTTCCAAATGCACCGACTTTCCACCCAGCTTTCCCCAATAATCTGGTTCGCATTATTAATAACATAACACACGAAAAATGCCCGGTACAAGAACTGCATTTACTCAAGGTCTCTTATCTCGTTAAAAGCCAAGTGGTACATATTCGTAGACGAAATGTCGTGAAAGTTTAGTATGGTCAAGATGCTGGGGAGCGTTTCGCAGGGGGTTTTGGTTGTTGCTCTTGTGCTGTGCATCTTCCGCTTTGCGATCTCTCAGGAAAACAACGTCTGCCCCACCTACAAAGATTACTACACCATCAGGAACAACTCGAGGTGCTGGTACGACTTGGCCGCTGAATTCAATGCTGTAAGTTGGAACATAACAGATAATTTTGTTACAGTTAACACACCGTGACAGTCAGAAAAGTGTTTCTTCATAATAGTTAAAGAAATGTTTAAGATGATCAAATACGAATTTGCAGAATGCACTTGAAAATTCATCTCCTTACTATCGCTAATTTCTTTCGAAAAAATTAATGTGTAATAGAATATACCGTTAGCTTTATGATGTTTTATTTCATAAGCACACAATAACTATTATCCACTCAACATCGGTACGTTTCGGAAGTTGCTTGTCAATAAATAATCGCCTATTGAAATTGAAATTGTGTATGCATATTTTTACTGATTGCTTCTTCTAACAGAACTTTCTTATGTGCCAAATGTATTAAATCGAAAATTTTATGGTACTTCAACAAATTACCATCTAACTATTTAAGGTAATTCTGGAGTACTATGCCCAAATATACCTAATACCTATGCTAGGTGATGCAATCTACGCACAGTTATCCCTCATGGCGACTCCAAATTGTTTGAAATAATTTGAATAGCCTTCATCTCTATTTCTTGGTGTGGTGAAAACTTGGGGAATGAGTTTAGCAGTATCTGAACAGCTAGATACAATAAATTTCGCACGTTTACAACTTAAGCTCCGAGATGGTCGGTCGTGGAAAGTATTTATCAAATTCGAGGGGATGAAGAGTGGTGGTAAAACTCGTTTAACCAAGTCGGAAATTATAGTAATTCTATAATTGCCAAGATTTTATCTGAGGTTTCAATACAGTTCAGACAAAAATAGTACAACAATTAATTTCCAGTTCGGAAGGGAAAGACAATAGGAGCGAAACTTAAATAACAGTACCTCAATGGGTAGAGCATTTTAACTTGGAAACTTATTTTTTGTCTATATAATTTTAAAGTAGTTAGTAGGTCTAGTAAATAAAGACAAATCTTTTCTCGGTTGTCCCTTAGGGCGCCTAATGCTGAAAATAATTTAAAAATTTCGAATTCCTCTTTCTAAATTAATGAAAATATGGTGTGGGGGTTCGAAGCGGCAATGGTGTATGTGTTTAGCACGATCCAAAACACTAGAAGCATTAAAATTGGCGCGTTTATAGCTTAGGCTCTAAGATAGTCGAAGAAAGTACTATTACATTCAATTTCAAGTGATGATAAAGATTGGGCGTAAAACTTATTCAGCCATACTGGGTGAGCCAGTAATTTTGAAATAGGAAAACTAGTTTAAGCTTCAATATGACTCAGAAAAAATACTACAACTCTTCTGAGATAGTCCTCAAAAGTAATATAACTAAGAATTTCTCCTCTCGCAGGGTGAAACATAAGGATGAAAATAATTTTATCGGTATTATTTTGAGATACTTTTCCTTTCAGAGGGTGTGAAAAGTAGTGTTGAGATTTATTTGAGTGTCGAAATAACGTTTTAAATTGGCACAATTACAGTGTGAGCAGTAAATTGGTTTAGAAAACTATTATAGCTCAGAATGTTCAGAGTGAGCGGTAAGAATTGGGGTTAAATTTTATGTAATAGTTATAAATGAGCAACTCTCTTGTATATCTAGATACTTGTATACTTAGATACGATCTTCATAAAATATATAAATGTACTTCAAGTGCTCCACATTAATTCCATTTATACCTGTCAATTTTCTGCTTTTGGTAACATTAAAGGCTGGTGTCAATTCTATCAAACCAATATCTTCCAAACCGCGACGTCCTCATTATTCATAATTGTTCAAAATGTTTCACCAATTTTTCGTTGCCAGTCTGCTTTAATTGCATAGTTCCAATTTTCCGTTGATTAAAAGGTTTCATCACTTTATCAAGGCAACGTTTTGTCATCTAAGCACATCATTGTCAATATTTCTTATAGGCTCCTTTTACGATTTCTTCTTTGTTCCTTGATATTTCTTTTGCAATGTTTATTTTGCTTATAGGTTTCATATTTGCTATCTGTTGCATTGCTTAGATATTTTATATAAGATGGTAGTATTTCTTTTACTGCTTCGCTGCTTCTTCTATTTTTACTGACCGTACTTTCAAAATTCCTTTTTTATAAAATTGCCTTTTACCAAGTTTTTTCTACAGTCTATTTTACATGGTGTATGTTTTATTTTACATCTTTCATTTATGCCTGCCATTATCTCAATACGTTTGAAATTATTTTAATCTATGTTGATAGAGATCTCTATATACCCTTGTACCTTTTACTTCTATTGTCATTATATTATTTGTATTTATGTAGTCCACAGTTGATTTTTAGGACCTAGCTGCCTAAATCTATTTAAGTATTTCTTTCTACCTCAAGAAATTGTTTGTAATTTTTAACTTATAGCAGACAGCCAATTTTCACAAAAATTTTCCACTTTCATTATATACGTTCTCTCGGTAACTTCCATCCATGGGTCAAATGGGTATAGGTCCTATACTGGCTATTCGTGAAAATATTGGATTAAATTTTCATTATTCTGGTGCATAATGGTCTGGTATAGATTTTTGTGTATGTATAGTGATGTGCCTCTATCTATTCCCGTTGTACTCCACTAGAAATCATTATAATATGTTACTTAAATTGGAAAAACCTGGCAACAAACATTTTTATTACCTACTGTAAAGAAAAGGTAATTCTTTATACAAAATTCTGTATGGTCTTAAACAAAGCAATACTGACTTAAAAATTTGTCATATACGAGATTTGGCACAAAATATGAAGTTAATGTCATAGTAAAGTACTTTAATTTTGAGAACAGAAACCGTAGCAAAGAAAGGTTGTTGGGAATTAATGAATAATTAGGAAAAAGTAGCCCATATCTATCTATTGCTGCAATTGGAATTTTATATATTCTTTCATCCTGTGTTGTACAGTAGTAGACATTTAGACATTGCACCTTAATGATAATAAATTTATAAACAGAGTTTTATTGTAGATAACCTATCTATCACTGAACGCCAATTATTAGGTTGCAATTAAAGTAGAGAACAGGGGTATTCTTATATGATTACTCCTTGTGGGGTGGATTATCTGAATCAAAATATATTCTAACGAGGGCTACTTACAGATCTCAAATATTTCGAAAGCATAAGCACCGAAACCATTTTGTACCACTTGAATATGATAAGGAATGTATTGAAAAAATTGTTTATTTACACAGAAACCTGCGTGGAGAAAGATGGTCAATGTATTAAAGCTACAGTACAGAGAACGTAAACTTTTTTACATTTATACTGTTTTATATCCATGTTGAATTTTTATTATGAAGCACTTTAGTCATAGTCTAAATTATTACCTAACAGTATATTAATATTATAAACTTAGCGAAATTATCGTGATTGTGTTTTGTCTCTCGTTTAATATTCATACCCAACCGTACTCGTATTCAAAAGTACTGTTTAATTTATCTTTCATAAATACTCTAGATTAGTTCGATTTTCACAGTTGTTTTGTACCTTTACGCGGTTTTACAATTATGGTAAGAAATTTTATGCAAATACACATAATTGCCCAAAAACAATGAAGTGTCACAATACAGCACCATTTCAAATATTTTTATACAACTCAAATATACCACTGTACTCAACCTCTACACATGATGTAGGTATTTCACTTGTCTAAAAATATTTTCAGTCCCCTTGCGTACATCTATTTTTTTTTTAATAATCGATTATCCCTTCCGGTATGCACTACTTTCAGTTCTTGAAAATATTTCCTGCGGTATAATGCGAAATTTATCGGTTTCGAACAGCCACCCGAGCAGAAAATTATGCGGCGTTACTCGTTTAAAAATGATGAACTTCACAGGATTTTCGTTCAATTATTTATGGATTTATGATGGCTAAGTTCGAATGCCGAAGTTCTCCGTGATCGAGAGAAATTTTGCTCGAATTTTATTATTCGTAATTAGTTATAATTCGAGTAAGAAGGGTTAGATAAAGGACATCTCTTTTAGATAAGTAAGGCTCAAAGGAGGACGCACAGAGAGTTTGAAGATACAGAAGAAAAATTATAAAATATAATGTTGGGAACTTAATACTAAGGAAGTTAATTTATTAATAGCTGATAACGGGAAAAATCTTATAGCTCATGTATTAAAAATAGAGCATACATAGAAATGGATGTGGCGTAACGTCGATTCATTTGTGATAATCGATAATAAAAGGGACTCAAGTATCAGGAGATGAAATAGTTGGATTACTAATATATTATTTTCGTAAAAACGTTTCAGATATAATTTCGGGTTTCTTCTCCTTTTATTCTTCTACAGTTGTCCTACCCGTTCTGGAGGATGGCTACAATCATATATGCTGCACTTAAAAGTCTATTGATTGATATTCCGTACCATTTTCTTAGGTTAGCAGCCCAGTTGGGAATTCTTCTACCTGGACCTCTGCCTCCTTTACTTTGCCCTTTATAGTACTCGTTGAAGCCGTCAGTAATTTTTATAATTGCTCAATGACTGACTGAGGTATTGGAGTTTAGATTCTTTTATAGCCTTTATAACTTCTGTTCTGCTTAGCAATTCATTCGTCTAAGAACTTCTTCATTTCAAGTATAGAACACGCAAGAAATTTTCAGGATTCTCTTGTAAACCTAAATTTCAAAGGAGATTATTCTCTTGTCTGCTGCTGATTTTACTGTAATGCCATGTATACAGTTCGCCACTTGCCTTGTAAATATGGTTTCCATATACAGGTCAAATAGTAGCAGCGACAGAACACATCCTTGTTTGCTCCTCTCATTATCTTTGATATATCTGTATATAATTTGAGATTTGCGACTTGGTTCCAATAGAGGTATCTAATAATCCTCATATCCTTATAATCTACGACTATTTCTTCCAATAAACTCATCATCTTTTCATGCAAACAATATCTTCATGTAATCTAAAACATGCATATTCGTCGACAGTACAACCTTCTACAAATTTTTATGTCGACTTGAATGGTATATAATGCTTCTCGTGTGTCCACCATTACCGAGTTCGAACTGTGCTTCGCTCGTCGGTTTTTCTTTGGGATTGTTGCAAATATTGAGTAAAGTCAATTGTCTGGAATTATACCGCTACCGTGTATTTTAATGTATAGTGTTTTGAATGTTCTAATACAATTTTCTTCTTAGTTTTAGTTTAGGTATAAGTTTTAGAAGTTCTGGTAGAATTCTGTCTGAACCAATAGCGTTCATTATTTTGGTAAGTTTTATCTCAGTTGTTCATAGGAAACTTGTAGGTCTTTTGTGCACTCTAATAACAGTGCAAGTTACCGAGATCGTCGAACGCCTTTGAAAAGTCTTTGAAGGTACTGTGGAATATGTGCTTTTCTCCAAGGAATATAAGGTATTTTTGTTTTCAAAGTACTGTAGTGTGGAGCATTATGCGTAACAATCAGTGATGATAAATATGTTTCTTAGGAGAACGGTACAGTTACCAGGATATCCGTATAGCCTTCCGTTTCTCTTAGAACAATTTAAAGTCTACAAAACTATTTCTAACATTTCTCCGTCAGATAGAAAACACATGAATTTTAATTTATATCTAATTTGACAAGGCGCCATTTTGATTTTAATGACAGACAAATGCGCCCTCCATCAAGTATACAAATTTCGTAAAACTGTTCACATAAACTTTTCGAACGGAGTTACGAAAAACTCCATTGAAATATATCCGAAATCTCGTTATGCTACTCTCTGCATTACCCTATATTTCTATCGAAGAAAGCCTAAAAAACAGACAATAGTTCACTTGTCCTCGATTTCCGTTTAAAACATTTTAAAAAAGTTTTTCCTTCAATAGTCCAAAGAACCTGGTACTAATAGAAGCACCAGTTATTCCCACTCAAATTACGACTTGATTAACCTTTTTCTTAGAAATATTTTAATTCACAAAATATTAGGGTACGTTTCGTTTATTATTCATCAATTATTTTAGAAATATTCTCTCAGAGGCCTTTTTTCAGCCAGAAGTAATACGACGAATGGGCTACCCTGTAGTGGAATATAAAGTTCAGACAGGTGATGGATACATACTGACCGTCTTCAGGATTCCAAATCATAACGCGAACAATCCTACAGCAAATTATCACCCGGTATATTTGCAACACGGACTTGGAGCTTCTTGCGACACTTTCGTCGCCTCAGGTAGAAACTCGTTAGGTGAGTCAATACAGGAAATTCGAGTAAATAGAAACCGTAATTTTCAGTATTCTTGAAATGTATTCTCATTTGGATTATTAAAAGTTTTGAGCTAATGCTTTCCAGTAATTTCCTTTTTCCTGTCAGTAATTTGCACAGTTTCTTCTTATGGTTGTGTCGATCACTACTATTATGTATAGTAAAATATAATCATCAATTAAAGCTTCAAAGAATTTCACTAATATTTTTCAGCCTTTGTATTATGGGAGGCAGGTTACGACGTCTGGTTGGGAAATTGCAGAGGAACCGTCTATTCAGAAGGTCACATCAATCTCACAGTATACGACCAGAAATTCTGGGATCACGGGTAAAAAAAATATGCTAAAAATTCAATTTCACCGATGATTTAATGTTCCAGATTGGATGAAGTTATCGCCTACGATTTTCCAGCGATTTTTCAAACGATCCTAGATAACTCCCTGCCAGGCAGTAAAATACTCTTCATAGGCCATTCCTTAGGCACTACGGCGGCAATGATGTATGGATCTGAATTTCCAGAAGAAAGCGAACGGATGATTAAGTTGTACGTCCTATTGTGCCCTGCTTATACATTAACGAATATGATCTCGCCTTACAGAAAGATAGCACCTTTCGGAGATTTAATTGTAGTAAGTATCACGCAATATTACAAAATATGCAGTCGATTAAAGGCAACTTTCTGCTCTGTAACTCTAAGCTAATTAATATATGTTACTTGCAATTTATGTCGAAATATAATATACAATTATACTCAGGAATTTAGTATATTACAATTATTAATAATAATTAAATTTATATTTTTACCACAATAAACAATTTAGTTCGGTTATTACTAGTATTATCGAAGCAATAGAGAAAAATTAAATCTAGGCATTCGTGAGTGATTTATCTGTTTATTCATCCATGCAAGCATAAGGTTAAGTGCCTTTCGTTACACTGTAAACGTGTGAATTATTAGTCCCGTAGAAGTAATAAGTTCTACTACTGTTTACTCTTTAACAAACACATTCACGCATACGTGTTTACACACGGCTATGATGTAATTTCAAACTGGAATTCACATTTACCATTTAGATATTTTTCTATAATAAAATAGAAAGGAAAAAGCTCGAGCTTGGATTTTCTTAAATGTTGACAAACCAGTTAATATCAATTTCAAACTCAACTTCTTACATTAATTAAATGAATTTGTTGGGTACTGGCACGCTATGGCGAAACAGTTATATATAACTATAATATTTGCACTAAATTTTCCCTTTTTTGGTTCGTCATAATAAGAGACAATTTTTAGGATATCGTAAGGCGACAAGAAGCATTCAGGATAGTTTCGCAAACGAAAGAGCTGAGCAGACTAGTGGTGCCTTTTTGCATGGAATCACCACCTACAATGCAATATTGTATGCAGTTATATAATTTATTTTTTGGTAGAGAGACCGATCTGGGGGTGGTAAGTAAATATTATCACTTTCAGGGACTTTCACTAACTTCTTGCTCGGGGTTATTGTACAATTTAAAATATTTCAATTTACAGGATTTACAGTAATTTACAGGAAACATTTTTATGTTCGATTGTATTATTTCAATTTGTTGTCAAACCGATCCCCAGTTTCCCACACTTGTATACCAAAGGAGTTACCAAGACATTGCATGGAGGAAATAAGTGCTATTGAACATTAGGTGTCAGTAATGATATTCTGGGGTTTCTTTAAACATTGGCTTCATGTAGTATGTTCTTTAAATGTTGCTAGAATCAATGAGAATTTCTCCATCACGCATACAATTTTTCAAATGACTGTTGAAAGGAGCATAGTTCATTAATACTAAAAAGGAACGTTAACAGATAAGCCCACTTTCAAAGCAGTTATCAATTGGTGCATTTAAAATTTAAATAGTAATTAATAAACAAGCCGCCAAGAGTGTGTGCTTCTCACACGTAACTCTGGCGTCCCAAACAAAAATAAAAGGTATTGTACTTATATACCAATTTAGTTAAAGCATCAAATTAAGTAGATGATCCTAACTAACGTTGTGTCGGGTAATTCGATTAAAAAAAAATCTGGGAAAGCAAAATTCACTAAGAAAGAAGAAAATATAATAAATGTGCACTCGTGCGATGAACGCGAAGCATCTTTTCTTAGCTTCTTTGTGATTTCGAATACCCACATGTAGTAAGCGTCAAGATGTCAGCTAAACGTAGAAGCGGGAACGTTTTTTCTTCCCTCCTACTCCACTATACACATGCGCAAACATATACGTTTGAAGGCCAGGTAATACAAACCGATCTGTCGTCTTTTTCACGTTGACTATCTATTGACTACTGTCTTCTGTTATGAATTTTTTTATATAACGGAGCATATATATACCTTCTTGTAGTCGAATGCTTAGTTCAATGTAAGTCCTCTTCTCGTTGATGCCCTTGATCTTCGTTTCTACCTTCCTCAGAGCCTATATCTCCCGCGACTTCCCTCTATCCACGTTGTTTGTTTGCTGTGATGTGTAGCCTTTTGTCTTTCTCTTTTTTTTTTCCCGCTACAGTAGTATCGCTCCAGAAGTTTCTCTAGGTTGCCAAGTAGACTTATTGGTCGGTAATTTGGAAAGAATTTTCTGCCCTGTCCTAGCTTCGTGAATATAATAATATACGCCTCTTCCATAGTCGTGGACAGTACTTTTCCGTGAATGACACATTATAAAGTTCCTGGAACCTCTTTTTACGTAATTCCATAATCATTTTACATAACTGCCAGAAAAGGGAGTGATGGTGATTATGAAGAAGAAGTTTTCAGTAATAGGGTGTGCATCTTTGAATATACGTATGTTTCTTCCACTATAACTTTTGAATTGAGATTTATAATGGTTCTAATATAATTTTAGATCGCCTTAAGTGTCCTAGGTTATATTATTATGAAATAAATGTAACCAGTTCAGAAATAGACTGGATGACTTACTACAATGCCAGAAGTAACTGCATTCGCTATTTCCTGCAAGTAGTTGGTAGACGCCTTAAGTTCTATAGTATTTCTTTAAATTAAATTTATGATTAATTTGTGGCCATGTTTTTTTTTTCTAATTGTTGCCCTCATACACGTTACAACGATATACATTCAACACTGAATAATTATTTAAACCTGATAGAAAAATTGCGATGACGTTTTTGCTAAATCTTATCGAATTTCAATTTCACTCTCATGTTTTCGACTTTTTAGATCGACTTTATTTATATTTTGGCGGTCATGATTTTTAAGGTTTTGAAATTATTTATTTAACTTTGTCTTGAGAAGTCGATAGAGTTGGAACGTACTACTATCATCACTACCATTACGATTTCTTCTAGTTGTAACCATGTTTTAACCATGTTGTAACCAACTGTTTTAAGTTGTTGACATTGTGACTTGTATGTCGTGTTCTACTGCCTTTTAGGTCTTCTGCTCTGCAAATGATATCACAAAGTAAAATCAAAGCTTGGAATTCCTTGGTGTTGTGATCTTCATAATCAAATATTCTGTACATTGGCAATTGTGATTAAACTTAGACTAAATAGGAATTATTCAGCGGCGTATGCAGAGCAGAGAGAAAAATCAGACACACAGATCATCCAACATTATAGATAAATAAACCTTCGCTGAGGTTGGTTACAATTTGTCGCCATCTATTGATTAGTCTAAGTACCATATTAGTAAAGATTGTTTTGAGAAATTCCATACATGGTAGTATTTTTAGATTGTGTATATATTTCAATAAATCTCATAATTGCTTACAATTAATAAAATTCACAAAGATAGGAAATTTGGATTTGTAAAATTGGAAATACTAATTTCCAATCGATAGGGTGTGGTTTTGCAAGAAATTTGAGGAACTGGCTAAAATAGTATCATTTAAAAGTATAATGTAGGTATATAAGAAAATCAAGTCAAGTTTTATAAAGTTAATTATTAGTTAAAACCAAATGGTGTTTCGTTATTTTATTTGTTAATTTGATGTAATTAATTTCATCCTAAAAATAAGAATAAAAAGTACAAATTCCTGGTACAAAATTTGCCTAAGAGAATTGAACACGTTTAGGATATATTGCATAAATAATTACTTTTTGTATCTTTCTAAAATAACTAAAATACTTGTTTGGTTCACATATTACAAACGTACAAATCAACCATCCTCTCCGTCGTCCAAGCATCATTCTAAATGCAGATTTCAATTTATACTGAATAAATGCTGGATACATTAATATGATATAGTCGGTTTGTGATATGATTATCACAAGAGCAACTGAACTACTTAAGGTTTGTTTCCACGACATATCTAATTGTTTTCAGTTAATAAATAACTTGTAGTGTCACAAGTATTTTCGAAAATTGTGGACGAAATATCGACGGAATCTACAAATTTAATGCTTTACAGTATATAAGAAAATTTCTTATTCGTGATACATTCTCCTTCCACTGTTATATATTTTAGGAACGTATTCCGGTTTTCTTTAACCAAGTGCCAGGAGGCACCTCAATTAGAATATTAAATCATGCCGCTCAACTCGTGCTGGGAAACTTCGCAAAGTACGATTTTAAAGGCGACAATTTCAGACATTACGGTCAACTTCGACCACCCCCGTATGATATTAAGAGGTTACACGTTCCTGTTTACATAGTTGTTAGTACACAAGACTGGGCGACACCTGAAGCCGTAAGTATTCAAAGTAATTGAAAAGATTAGCATGAAAATTTTTAAGTTTGGAGTGAGGACAAATTTAAATGACAGCGTTATTCCATAAAGAATTAGAAGTCGAGTTTGTAACGTTAGCTGTATACTTACCCAAATTACACATTGGAAACCACGTCACTTAGACTGCTTTCTTTGATGTACCTTTGACGCATTCCATATCGATTGTAATAAATATTTTACCAAAGTGTAAAACATTTCAGGATGCCAGAAATCTATGGAGACATCTCCCTGAACAGGCGAAATATGGATTCAGAAGAATCGATGAACATTTCAACCACATAGATTTTGCATTCGGTAGGCATGCCAGGCAATTAGTCTACGATCCCCTCCTCCCAGTTTTAAACGAAGCAATGTATAAGTTGCCATGAGGGATGATAACAATAAGTACCAATAAAAGTATTACAATTCATAAAAGTGTATTTAAAAAATTTAAATAATTTCCAAATAATAACATTTTGTTTTATGTTCAAAGTTTTGGAAGCAAACAAAATTTAATCAAGATCAGAGTAACAGATAAGGTCTTTAGTGAAACAATGGATGAATTTTTATTTGTCAGAGATGCCCTGAAAACTGGTAATATTTGATTCGATTGATGAAAATTTTGTTCTAATGCTGTCGTTGCGGCAAATTCTCATCTACTAGAAAAACAAAAACCAATTTACAGTAATAATAAAATGACAACAAAAAAGAATCTGGCTCAAGTGCAGCTGGAAATGTGTCTGAAAAATTGCACAAATTCGACATTATTTCTGTAGAATTTAATGATAAGTATGATTAGTATGCTACAAATTTGTGGATGACTGTTTCATATTTCTGGAAAATAAATATGTATCCAACGTTGATTTGTGTAATTCTTTGATTATTTGCCTGAAAGACATTTTATCGATATCTTTTATATGTATTTCTCACTGCACCATATCTCCGTTTTATAATTAAAAGATAGTATCATTAAACTTGGTTATAGTTTTCAACGTCGTTTTATTTTTAATGTGAAGTACCTAGATTATACTCAGTCATAAATCATGGATTACAATATATTCAAGTGACAGTGATAAGGGAGGATCAAATCGCTATTTTGCAAGAGAGTCCTACAAATTTATAAATGAAACAGATATAACAATTGCATCGTTAAGTGTTTATTAAAATTGTTAATTTACGTTTATTTAACAACATAGAGTGCTGACTCAATATGTGGAATTCTCTTATACGCTTTATTACATAAATTTATATATAAATATATATATATATATATATATATATATATATATATATAATACTATAATACTTGTTTCCCGTATATCTCAATAAATATTTTTATCCTAATTTTATACTGCATCGCAATTTTATTCCTTGCTTTCGGTATCTGTTTGCATCCTTAATGGACTAAAATAAAATTACCACTCCCTAAAATAACTAAAAAGTACCTGAAAAAGAGCTTTGCTAGTTGTACTAGTTTTTGCCGAAACTCAACTGGTAGAGTCTTTATAATGGAATTGTTATCCATGCTCGCAATGAATGAAGGAAGTACACTAACAATTAATAAAAACATTTCAAGGACAATTTACTACCATAGAATAACGGCATTGGATAGTTGTCTTCAAGTTCAGAAATAATTGCTTGTATGTCTGTTAAATACAGTACAATGGTGTTTAAGGCCAATGAGTGTACTTTCGTGTATTATGAAATAAGTTTCCTTAGTGGTTCTAACATACATCACAGGTTCCTTAATAATATGGCACAAAGTATGTAACAAACATTGCACTTTATCAGTGTTATTATTTGTGTCCGTAATATTTACTGAAAATTAGGAAGGTAAGTGTAAATGACGGCGGGCATTTCTGTTTAGGAGTCTCTGTATTCCAAGAGTTGTCAACGTCTTAACATCCCTCAACATCAATCAATCAGGTCAACATAAATAAAGCCAATTCCGTCCTTGATACGAACTATACAATGTTTTGAGGTGCCTTTTTCGACATTGACTAAATTTTAATGCAAACGCGTTGCTGGATGTTGTAGAAGGTTTATAAGCAGAAACAGAAATATTTATTTTTGAAATATTGTCTGGACTGTCTTACTCGTAAACGTCACTTTTGTTTAAAAATTAACTCGACCTATGTTCCAACCATGACCATATATTATATTGACGTAGTTTTACTCCGTTTGCAATGATTCTGAAAAGGACAAACGCATTAATTTATGAATTGATTCACATAATAAAAATAACTAATATAATTGGTGTTTGAAATTGTTTGGGTTAAGATTTATGTGAAATTTCAGGGCTCAGTTGGGTGTAAGTCCCAATTTCAAGTGGTCGGTTTTAGATTTCAATCCTCGAAAAAACTACTGTCTGAAAATAGTGGCAGAAAAGTTACAGTGGACAAGGGTGGGTTGATATAACACCAAAATGCAAAATATATAATTCTTCTTGAAAGGAAAGATGGCTATTCTATTATTATTCTCCAAATAGGTGTTCTTCGAACCTCTCGAAAAATAATGATGGTTTAAAACTTACACGAAAAAACACTATGAATATTTGTCCGAATTGCAGGAGTAGAAGGTAACCACCGACACGTACAGGTGTACCACGACAATAATTTAATTTAGTATTCACGATATTTCCATAATATTTATTCACTTATAGCGAAATAATGATGTATAATAATTAACGGAATACCAACTTGTATTAATTTTGTGTATCTTGTTCCTTGAATAAATTAAAACGAGGCGGCTATCAATCATCTACCAGCTATTTATAAAGGCAAATCATTTATCATTCGGTGAATTATATCACATTGTGAATTGTGCCACTATTAGTAAAATTAGACGAATTTATTCAGATCATGAGATTATTTTGAATTACTTGTGGAACCATCTCCGAAATATAAATTTAATGATTACGATATACCATCTAGATTTCTGTTAAACCTATTTGTTTATTAAAAAATTTAACGTTATTCAATCAACATCCATCATTTTACCACTATGATTTCCTTACATTTCCACATCTCCGTTAATACAGGTCTGCCACCACTTCGAATCACATCGAATTTTACAGTTAGGTACAAGAAGACGATCCAAGTAGGTCAACGGTCTTCGTTTCTTCGAGTATCGCGTCCAAGTTCACGGTCTACGGTTCATCTGATAGTAAGTCGTTCATGGATGGATTGGATTTGATAAATCATGAAGAATCAGGGATGTTACATTATAGTTATAGTTTTATGCGTTGTGATAAGTGCGGAATCTGCCAGGTATATGCCAAAGTGGAAGAAACAGGTGAGTGATCTAGATGTGAATGTAAGCGAGGTGTGTAAAGAAAGTCATATATTTGAAGGTATTATACACGTTACATGACTAGAGCGTAGTGTGTGCCTGATAAATTATAAAATTTTACATTAATTATAAGATTGATTGATCGAAAAATGTTGCTGACAGAGATATTTAATTAAAACGAATTCGAACGAAATTTCGCTGTGTCAGTAAACTAGGAGCAATACAACAAAAGTTATAATGGAGTTATTTGGAGTTACTCCTTTCTACTCTACTCCTACTACTTTCTACAGCCCATCTAGCCGTTTGTCACATCTTCTGCGTCATTTCTGTTTATTTTTCCAATCACCCCGTTGTAAGTGTCTTTTTTCCTTAACTTTATTAATTCCCTCCTTCCATGTGTTTCTCGGTCTGCCCCTTTTCCTTCTTCTTTTCGGTATCCAGTCAAATATTTGTTTTGGTAGTCTTTCGTCGCTAAACCGCATTAAATGCCCATACCAAGAGATGTGTTTTGTTTCGATATTATCGGTCAACGTTTTCCCTATGTTCATTCCACGTCTGATCTCTTCATTTGTTTTTCTATCTAACAGTGCCAATCCTCAACGTCGTCTCCAGTATCCCATTTCTATCGCGTTAATTCTGCGTTTCATATCTTCATTGAGGGTCCACAGTTCCGATCCTTATGTGACACAGCTTTCTACTAGCGATTTTATCATTCTACTTTTTCCTTCTTATTTTATATTCGCTTTCCCTATAAAATGATATCTAACGTCTAAGTTATTGCTTTCCCTATTTTCCTTATGATATCGTCGTTATCCTTCATTTAACTGTACCCCAAGATATTTGTATTCCGTTGTTCTTTTATTATTCCTGTTGGTGTTATTATGTTTTGGGCGTTCTTATTTCCAACCGTCATGTATTGGATCTGTTCCAAGTTTACTTCCAGTCCCTATTTCTCGTACTCTTAAATTAGTTTTCTCATCATATAATTAGATCTTGTTCGTCTTCTGCCAGTACAACTTGGTCGTCCGCAAATAACACAGTATATACCCATCTATCCAGGATTTGAAGACACATTTTTCCACATTTTTATCTCCACTGTTTTAATGCCGAATTTAAATATATTTTAAAAGGAGTGGGTGATAAGGAAAAACCCTGGCGTAAGCCCTTGTTTACCGTAAACTTGTTTGAAAGCTCAGTTCTTGTTTTTATCTAGTTTACGTTTCTTCTGTAGAAAACTTTAACTGCATCAGTGAATACCTTTGGAATGTTATCGTCTTCTATAGCTTTCCATATCAACTTGATAGGTACACTATCATATGCTTCTTTAGGTCCATGAATACATGGTGTAGTTCTTGACCATGTTCGTGTTCCTTTTCCATGAGTTGTTTTATGCAGAGTAAGTTATCTACGCAAAATATCCCAGCCCTAAACCATTTTGCACTAGGTCAACTAATTCCTTTCATACAGCCGTCCCAAAGAAGAGGTCACACTCAAGCCTCTATAATTTTCTCATTGTTTTTGTCGCCGTTTTTCCTCCTTTCCGTAGGGAATTTTTCACCTTCTAGACACTTGGTGAAAATTGAAGCCAAGTATTCTAAGCCTGTCTGAGTTGCGTGTTTCATTAGTTCAGTAGTAATGCCACCCAGGCCCGACGATTAATTATTTTTCATTGTTCTAATAGCTGTTCTAATTTCCTTTATTGTCACTGGATGTACTTCAATACTTCTTTTGGTGTTATAATCTACATCGTTAAACTGTGGCCTATATTCAATATGTAGTGTTTCATAATACGTTCTACATTGGATTGTATCTATAGGGTATATCGTCACTATATCTTTTTTATTCCTCCTAAGGTCATTAATTACTCTCCAGGCTGTCCTTGACCTACTACTTCGTATTTTTCTGTCTATCCCTTTGCATTTATTTTCTCATAATCCACTTTAATAATTTTTTATTTCCTTTTTTTCTTGTAACATTTTCAGAGATCAATTTGATACCAAATGCAAAAAAGCCATTAATCGTAATCACTTATTCATTTAAAAACTTTTATATGGCAAATTTCTCTAACTCATTACATCCAAACGTAAATTTATATGTCATTCTTACTCTGTTATTTACAAGTAAAATAAAACTAATTAAACTTTCGTCCACAAATTGTACCTCGCCTTGTTTTTCATTCGCTATCTCTGAGTCAAATTTCACGCTAGCCGTTTAATTGCGGCATTTTGCACCCGTCATGAAAGTTCTACCTTAAAGGAAATCCAATCGATTTACATTCCGGCCAAGTTTTTAAAGAGAGAACTCTCTCTTAGTTGTAATTAGTAATTCAATACGTGTTAGAAATTAATCGAAGTGCAACCGTTGTAGAGACGGGAAATGTCTGGAATAAAATTTATTGCCCGTTGATAATCGCTATAAATCGAAATGGATCTGATTTATAGGATGAAGTGGTAAAGGTGAAATTACATTCGCATCTCCACTGAGTAGTAAAAATGTAATTAGTTGTTGGTACTTCGATCATAAATTTTTTATCTTATACAACCAATACAATTGAAACATATAAGTACTTATATGGTCGGTCGGTCGGTATGAATCATAAAATTTTCTAGGTTAATAATGTTCCTGCAAATTATAACTTTTATTGCTCTAATGATCTACAGATATAAATGTGTCATATGAGGAAACTTAAGAAATATTTGTTTAACTTTAATTGTGAATGTCCTTTGCATCTCCTCCGTCCTTAAAATGAGAAGACATTTAAAATATTTTTGAAGATTTATCCATGTTGACAATTGCAATTTCTCCTGGTTCTTTTCTTCTAAAATTTTTTATTTTTCTTCTTAAATCTTCTTATATCATTTTTATTTTTGTAGTTGCGATCTTTACCATGCAAGTGCCTAATAATGGGTATATAGGATCAAATATGTTGTGGTTTTTAATAATTAAAGAAATGTGATAAAGGTCTAATGATTCCAATGTCAAGATAGGAATATGATGAGCGAAGGTATACCCTTTTTTTCGAAATATTAACTTGTGTTCGTAAAAATGAGTAATTATTTAAGTGTTTATAAATTTGTAAAATCTGATCCTTAATGGCTGACTAAGTTAACAGTTAAAAAGTTTACTCTTACGGAATATAGCAAGGTCTTGAAAGTCTGTGAAAAGAAAACCCTTTTTACACCAAGGAAACTTTCGCTACATTAATTAATTATCATTTTCAGTCTGCTATAAAATTAGTTAGAGTTAGGATTAGAGTAAAAAGTAATATTAAAATTATATCCACCGTAACCCATAATGGTCGCCATAGAAACACCTATCGAAATATTTAAGGCTTTATAGCTTGCATTTATTATGATTGTTAAGTTGATGCCTGTAAGATATCATTACACTGACAAGTAGTTGTGTTATACCAGAACCAAATCTGATCTGAAATCTAACCTAAGTCACTGTTTTCCATCACGTGTTCTTAAGATATGAGTAAGGTTAGGAAATGCAATTAACTAATAAATACTAATGTAGAGTTGATGATAAAGAAAAAAAGCGGGAGGAGCATATTTGGTTAAGACTTGTGTACCAATAACCTTTAAGGCGCGTCACAAAATATCCACAAATACCCACAACGAAGACGGCTCAAAACGTCCCAGTTGAGTCGCGATTAAATATAAGCGTATTATCCATTAACTGACTAAATGACTCAATATAAGTAGGGTGATATCTGTAGACTGACCGCAAAATTCAGAGACACTCTTCTAATATTTCTTGATGACTTTCTAGAGACATCATTAAATAGACTGTTTTATTCCATTTGCACTGGTAGCTTCCTCATTTATATTCCGCACTTCTGCGTATAGCTGATTATGAACTCGCTGTCAAGCTCTATACTAATGTAACATTTTATACCCTCTATATGTTCTGGTTTGATCTTTAAGCTTGCTAAATAAATTAGTAACGGTTTTTATACATTTGTTTGTAAATTTAGTATTTTCTTCCTGGCTCAGCACTCGTATTATTTTTGGAGTTACCTCCCTGATATAAAGAATCGATCTGTATTTAGTTAAATTGAAATTTGATTCCCCGCATTCCCCGTTAGTAATCACACTGTTACGAAGGATCGGGTGTTAATAAAAGCGACAAACGTAATACAATATTATTAATGGCCAAAGAATACAACACTTAGAGTCACATTTTGTGAAAAGATTAATAAAAATTCTACTTCAGCCACCCAAGAGAAAACCAACAAAGTACTAAATTGAAGGGATTAGTAAAAATTAGCGAGGAGTGTTAGCACTGACATTTGTTTTATAATGGAGTTCATAAACATTTTCGGAATTGAAACATATAATTTCATGTTGTGAATCTCCTAATATTAAAATCGTTTAATGTGTAAGTAATGTAATTAATAATGACACATATGACAAGACCAGTTCGGCTTTGATTTAAATAAAACACTGATTCTTTCAAACTCGCAGAATTTCACTTGTGTTTCGCCTGTCTTGTGCTTCATATTCGAAGTGAAAGTAACAGTTCACCTGGATTTAGAAATACATTTGAAATTTGTCCGCATGTACTTAAAATGATTCCTTTTTCATTCGAATTTATATATTCTTTTCGTATGAAGTGGCTTACGTTCGTTGGACTTTTACGGGGAGCTTCTCGGGTTTTGATAATTATTGGAAAAGGTAAAATTATACGTTTGATACAAAGAAGATTTAAAACGGTATGTGACAATTTATTAGGTTAATGTAATTAGTAATATTTCGCTACTTTCATTAAAAATTTCGACCAAACATTTACCGTTTTCTGCTTTTGTGAATGTTTCGGGAATGTACGTTTCATTTTACTTTGATAATTAAAATTTCGCTGTCTAAAACAGTTATGAATATTAACTCTGATGGTCCAACGTTTAAATAGAATTTTATGTCTAGTGGTTGGTGGTTCCTTAATTTACATACATTTTTGCAAACTACTGTTTATTCAATTGTGCTTTACAAAACATTTCATAGATACTACTGAACTCATAGAAATAAGCAGTCAAGGCATCAATTTTAGATCAGGAGGGATTGAAACAATTGACAAAACATTTTTGCAGGCACTACTTTGGAATTTCGTGAAACATAATTATTAAAACAAAAATGGTGATTACTCTCACAAATGTTACATTAAGAGTATAATTCAGTTTCAGTTCAGTTTTCTGCCATAACAGCCCTTACAATACTTTTAACTGTGTAGGCAATTCACTCTTTATATTACAGCTCATGCATTTCGCGCAGTTTTCCAGTTTTGACCTAGATGTTCTATTAGCCATCTCATTTTCAGGAAACAACCAATCCCGTAAAATGATTTCCTTGAAATCCGTTCTTAAAAGCGATTAATTATTTATGGCTTTGAAAAGATAATGTGAATTTACCAGAGCAGTTGCGAGAATTAACTCAAATGCAATTTTCAATACCACTTTACGGTTGTCCTTAGAGCATTGTTGCATTGTTTGCAATTGGCTATTTAATATGAAAACGGAAATGAACTTTTAGCTTTATTGTTTTCTAATGTAGCTATGGTTTTCTCTACATTCCCTGTGGGCCTTTGTACATCAATTGCGTATGTTTGGTACAAATCAATAGGAAGTCTGTCCGATTTAGAACACACATTCCTGGATCTTTTTTTGCAAATTTTCTTAATTTTTAATGGCTACTTCTTTATAATTACCCCTTTGATTAGCTCACAGGGTACCTAATAAATGTTTTATTGTCCATTGTTGGCCAATTTTAAGCTTATATAATAGTAAAGCGTAACCAATGTGCGGCCACAATTTAAAAGCTTTCGGAATAATTCCATTACAATATTTATGTGAATGGTAGTACCTGCGCCTTTATGTTTCCCACAGTATAACTTCATATTCCATATAAACTCGGACTAAAACACAATTTAAACAATTAGGGTGGTATATACTGTTTCATGATAGGTCTACCACGAAAAGTAACTAAATTAGTAAACCGGTTGGAAACGTTTGGGGTATTCGCCAGAATCTCGAAGATTTTAAGTATTCACCAATTCGACGAAGACTTGGGAATATATCTGTTACTGTTGATACACCACATTCGATAAATGGTTTCCATTGGATCTCAAGTTCTTCAAGGTATTTGAATAAATAAATTTGTGCTTCAAGGTACAAGTAACACCAGAAGGGCGTATTAAGGGATTTTACTCAGGTATGAGTTCAGACCGCGCCTCGATTGGCTAATACCTACGAAGAATAGCGGCTAATCTAAGTAGAAACATGAACTTAAAATTTCATGAGGTTAAATTGGTATATTTCTTGAACAGAATTACACGCTTGCACAACTTCCAGAACTTCTAAGAATAAGAACATTTTTTAAATCAGATATATGAAATGCAATAGCTTTGCCTATTCAATACCACAAAAATGGCTGGTACAATTTTAAAACTAGGGTGTTAAAATAAAATAACTAAAACGAAACTATTACTAACGAATTGATTAAAGCAATTAAAGAACAGACCCTAACAATAAACAAACGCTCAAAAATTGTTGATAATCAGTATTCTCCATAAAATTAGATGAAGTGTCCTCGTCAGATTATATTCAAATAAATTTGATCATTCAATTCTACTATAAAATTCAAACTTTTTTATCTAACCGCACCATCCGATTTGATATATTCGGGCCATGAAGCTTAAAACCGTTTTTTTAGTTAATAATTTTTTCTACTCCATTTTATACTTAAATATTCTTAAAATATCCCTTGAAAATTTGGGCCTTCATTCAAAATCCTCATTTCAAGTCAAAGAGAAAATTCCGGAAATATTGAAACCTCTATTACTTTTCTGCCCTTGAGGCTTTATAAGGGGGATGAGGGCACTTTCCAATGAATGTTGTATTATTTGCTTGGATAGTACTATACAAAAGGAAACTATTGAAATGCTTGGTGCCAGCCTATTTAAATACCCAATAAAATCGTTTTTATTTTTTTTGCTTTTGGCACCTGGCTATTGAAATATAAGATAAAACTGAGATTGTCCATCATTCAATTTTATTGGCAAATTTGCGTTAAAATCACAGGAATTGTTTCAAACTGAGAAATGACATTTACTAAAAATTTTGATGTAGAATTATAGCCACAAATTTGTGCCCAAATATATAATTATTTTACTATCATATAAGTATTATGATAAAATAATGATATATTGTCATGTCCAGTGAGTATGAAATATCCATGAACACTGACCGCAAAATAAATTTATCGTGGGTTACAAGTAATGAAAATGGAGCAATGTAAGAATACAGAATAAAAAACGACTGGAGAAAGAGGAGGATAATTAGAAAAATTAAATTATAAAAACATAATGTATACATTCGTTACCAACATTGGGGGGTTGTTTTACACGGTCTACTAGGCGCTGGTGGCGTCGCTGCATGATAGAGCCTTGCTGCGATAAAGCGAAACCGAACCCTGTTCTTGCTAATTTAATTCTCGATATTTTTACGAGAAATTTTGTTATTTTGCTAATTTCCCAAATTAATGTTACATCACTCGACCCAATGTGTCTGCCCGCTCTTCTTTAATTCTCCCCAAGATAGTCTTTCCTTTTTTTCCTTATGATTTTTTCATATAATAATTCGATCCACTTGTAGTGCACTGAGTTAATAAAGCTATGCTCATATCGTTTTATGGTATAAGTCGTGGTAGAGGAAACAGTAATAACAGTAACATTTTTCTGGTTTCTCGTGATTTAATTTAGTGTTCACTACTTAAAACAAAATAGATCAGCACTTCATCAATCAGTCCCATTCCTAATACAAAATAGTGAATAGCCCTTAATTAATCAAGTCTAATAAAATTGTAGAATAGTTGAACAGACCCTTAATCAATCTTCTTGATTACTAGTACAAATCCTTACAAACAAACCCATAATTACTAAGCAGTACTTGTTTCAAATGATCAGTAAACGCAAAGCGTCGTCATAGTGTTAAAATCTATTATCTGGGCAGGAGTTTCACAACACCTTCACTTCACTGAAAACTGATAATCGTACGCACTCTCTGACTACCCGCAACCAACTTTTTTTACTTCTATAGGTTCACTTCTATAGGCAACTGCAGTACTTACCTTTGCAACCTGTTGGTGTTGCTATAAAAGCTGAGACCGTCACGTATATGAATCTTAAAGGACTTCTGTTCAGCATCAGTTAGACTTTAGATTGAGATAATAAGATTTATGATTAAGCAGAAAACGATGTTAAAACCGTGCCCCCATGTGGCCATTTGGCTTTGATTGTTGATTTGTTTGCTGAACAGATTTCATATGTTGGTCCTAATAATATATTTGGGATGTTACGATATGCTAGGAAACAGTCATTGCTAAATATTCGATTCAGCAAATCACCATTGCTAACATTCTCCAGCTGTTTTATATAATGCAGAGAAATTCATTTTTGAAATATATCAGCAACCTACCTGACCATCTACCTACGACTATTTTCACGAAAATCCTAATTCTAGGCATGTGAGATCCCCTCTTCACAAAACGAGCACTCCCACTACATCTGCACTGATGACGGCGAAGTGAAGTGCCTGCCAGGTTGGACAGGAGACCTATGCGACGTGCCGAGGTGCCGCCCAGGTTGCGATCCCATGCAGGGCTACTGCAACAGACCGGGGGAATGCATATGTAAACTTGGTTACTACGGCGACAGGTGCAACAAGTGCATCCCATTGCCAGGTTGTCAGCATGGCTATTGTAACGTCAGCTTCGAGTGCGTCTGCCAGGAGGGTTGGGATGGAATATTCTGCTCTGATCGTAAGATAACTAACGTATCATTGCGTTGGTGCAACGAGACGTTTGTCTTTAGTTTAAGGAGAACAGTGGAATTATATTAATTCGTAGTAAAAGGACAGAGAAGAAGAAAAATATTTTTCGTTTGTATGTAAATCCCAATATTGATTTGTTAGCGTCTTGATAAAAAAGGTATTCGTGTTATAATTGAAAACATTCAATTATTGACAAATTTTAAACTAAATGTGGACGTTAAATATGTCCAGTAATGTTACAATTACAGAGTAATTTGTTTAATAATCTGTCCATAATTTATATTTAAAACAAATACTTCGGTATATATACCAATGCAAACATCTCTGCCTTATATTGTTGAATTTTCAATTTCTGATATTAGTAAATTGTCCCTTAAATTTTCAGCCTTATGTCGTCCTGACTGTCATCCTACGAGAGGATATTGCGATCATCCTGGTGAATGCCATTGTCGCCTAGGATGGGCAGGCAGATCCTGTAAGGAGTGCCAGGTTTTGCCGGGATGCGTCCACGGTTATTGTGAAAAACCGCTAGAATGCAAGTGCTACCCAGGATATACAGGAATATTATGCCAATATCGTAAGAACATAAATTTTAAATCTAATGAATGAGGCTCTGGGCGCTTAATAACTTCAGTTATCTTTCCGTATCAAGTGTATTGGACGCTGATACCGATATGCGTAGACATATTCGACATATTTATATTTCATTATTTAAGTCTGATATTTAAATGATTTGATGTAACGCTTGTTAAATGCTGTGGTTGATTGATTTAAATTTAAGCTCGCATATTCTATATATTCGATTATCAAATTCCTCTAAATGAGACAAAACGACGTAGAATAATGGTAAAATTATAAACAACGATTCATTGAATTCACAGTATTTTTCACTGGGATTAAGACTCGAACTTTTTTTGTTGTTACGAGGGTCCATTAACAAATATTTCCCGTTTTTCAAGTTGTATTTTCGGAGGGGGCGGTGGTTTAGTGTAATATATATGAGCTACACACTATCGATTATTGTGACGTTTACATCACACAACCTCAAAATATAGCCACAGCTGTATTCAAAATGCAGTATGTATAATTGACCACAGATCATAAAGAAACTTTATACTGAAGCAAACTAGAGCAAAAATCTCTATATAAAAGATGTCGTGACTGGCTGACTGATTCATAATCAACGTACAGCCAAAACTATTATATGTAGCGACTTGAAATTTTAATGGTAGCTTTATATCATAGTATAGGGGTGCATTAAGAATGAATTTTGCAAAATTTTAATTTTTAAGGGTAGAAAATGATAAAAAACAAATTTTCATATATAATTGTATATCTATATATACGCTCTACAGCACTGTACATATAACATGTATACTATACTAGCACGCCCTGTCACGACTTCGCCCGCGCAATTTTAATTTCTGTTAATTATACCCCGATCCTTTTTTATTTTTCAAACGATAATGTCAGCTTTTTAATAGATAGAAGCTCATTCTTATTATTAATCATCATTTATTATCTAATTGATAAATATTTTATTACTATTTTATATTTGAAAAATTTATACGTAGAATTGTCTCTGAAAAAAATTTATCTAGACCATCTCTATATATAAAAGAAGATGACTGACTGATTCATAATCAAGGTACAGCCAAAATTATTATAGGTAGCGACTTGAAATTTTAAAGGTAGCTTTGTATCATAGTACAGGGGTGCACTAAGAAAGGATTTTGCAAAATTTTAATTTTTAAGGGTAAAACATGACAAAAAACCAGTTTTCATACAAAATTTATATATCTATATAGACGCTCTATAGCACTGTACACATAACATGTATACTATATTCACGGTGCTATATCTAATGAGATATGCCAGATGTTGTAGGTCGACGGTCGCGCCACAGGATGTCTATTGTTTTAATCACGTATGAAAAATTAATTTTTTGAAAAACAAATTGCAACGTTTTTTTACACCTATAATGTAAATTTGTATTCTTCATTAAATATTGAATTTCGATAATTTTGAACCTCAAAAAACGAAGAAATTTTAATGATCTTGAAACAGATTTTTAATAAGTATCAGTTGAATTTAAAATTTTAATTGGTTATAAAGTGTAATGAAAACAATACGATTTTTGAGAATCAACATTGATTGAAATTAGTAATTAATGAAGATTGCTTATTTATATGCAACTTATTAAAAATTCATCGCAATTTGATTTTTAAAATATATATTTTCCGTACGTGATTAAAACACTAGAACGGGCGGAGTATTTATATCTATTATGTATTCCACGGGATACCTGTCTGTGTTGTTCTATGGATACTTAATGAATGAAACTAATAAGTGAAGGAAAGAATTTTCAAACAGTCATTTAAGCATATTTTTTTAATTAATTTTAATATCTAACTCATATTTTTAATTTATAGATAGCAAACTTTGAAGCACAGTTAAAAGTAACAAATTTTAATTATTAAAGTCTTAGTAGCATCAGTTTTAAATGCTGAATTAAATTTAAATTATTTATTAAATATTTAAATTATCATTGTTGTTAACTAAGTTCTTTATACATAATGGTTTTGATAATTTCTTATAAATGCATTTATATACATACAGAGACAATTCTACACATAAATTTTTCAAACATAAAATAATAATAAAAATTTTCCAATTAGATAATGAATGATGTTTAATGAGATTCTTTTTAAAGCTGACATTATCGTTTTAAAAATAAAAAAGAATCGGGGTATAATTATCAGATATTAAAATTGCGCGGGCGAAGCCGTGACTGGGCGTGCCAGTATAACATATAACTCGGTAAAATTGGCATAAACATAAAGACCAGAAACTGCATCACTTAAGATTCGTCGATGGTATATGCTGTTAACTACTTTCCAGGGCGATGAGGTTAAAGAAAGGTTATATAGACTAGAGACTAGGAATAAGAACCAGTATAAGGACAACCTTGTCGTGAGTGGAACCTTTCTAGCAGCTAGAAATAATATGGAACAAGTATATTCCCCTAAATATATTTATATGTTTGACCTCTTGTGTTGTTACGTCAGAGATTGCTTTAATAACACTTACATGCGAATGGGTCTACCAAATAACGAGATGGAAATAGTGTTGAATTAACTTAATTTATCATTAAGAATATTAAAACCCAGTTGCAATGGTACTGTAGAGTTTTAAAAAATGTTGTGGTCCTTGCACTCGAATTTATTTGTGAACTGGTCCTGTTATGAAACACCCAATGGTTATTCATACACTAATTCTACTATATTGGATTTATTACGGTTAATTATTGAAATCACTTCCTCCAGATATTTTAGCAATTGATTAGCAATATGGTATAACAATTTTCTACAGCTGCGGCGTCTCATTACTTCATATTGATTCCTATACAAACCTGAGTTAACAAAAAATATAAAACAGAGTTCGGAAAGGATGCATTAATTGACCGCTAAATAACGTAAGAAATAAGCAATAGAAAAATTAGCAATTTGCATATAAATATGTATTTGTGGGTCATTTTATACCTATGTTTATATCAATGTAGATACAAGGAAGTATGAATAAGGAATACATGAATTAGATTGTACCCAAAATTCTTGAATGAAAATGTATCAAAGTTGTAAACGAATATATATTGTATACGTATTGTATATAATGTATATATTTTACAGCGTATATATTGTAACGTCCATCTAGCGGTGTCACTACAAGTCGTTTCGTAAAGATATGGAAATTGGTACCGTACTTTATGTACAAAAGGGAACGCGCCTGCTTCCACAAATTTTGAAGAACTTCGGGATGTGTCAATGCATTTCTAGGTACTTTTCATTCTTTCTATGAAAAATTTTTTTAAATTTCTTTAAGCATTTGACTTACTACGGGCTCTGAGTTGCAGCAGTGTGACAAAAGCAAATTTCCCTGGTTCATTGTCCCAGGTGAGTTACTTTGTTCCTTGGAATCAGCAAAAGAATCGGTTGGACTTCCACTTTCAGATTTAAAGTTCCATTGCTTTTTGATGGCTCAACAGCTCCTTCTAACCAATTCTCATCAATTTTCCTAACCTATCGTCACTTCTTTGAATAGACAAGCAGCTATTTTAAACTAGGTTTTAAATCTTGTCAAGCATTAATTAAAATTCCTTTTTTCGTCCTCGGTATATCTTGGGACGATACGTTTTCTATATACACCAGTTCATTATAACAATCCAAATCCTGTTGTTGTTGCATTATAACGTAAATCTTTTAGATACTTTGGCTTTCACTCCTAATTATTCTAAAACGGACAATAAAAGTTTTCCTTAAATCATTTTGTAAAAATGATTAAAAAGGATTGGAAGCCCAAACGGATTATAACTTTTCCTTAAACCATAATTATTTCTATTTTATAGGATTTTAAAATTATAATTTAATATCACTCATTCCTGCTGAATAGTTAAATTCGGTGAAAAATTAATGAAATCTAAAATCTACAACTAATGCTATAATTATCGGCGACCAATACAGCACATCTTTTCCTGAAATTTCCATAATGAAACAGCTTTTAAATGTTTTTTAGAACTGGTAGTATCACTAAAGACGAATGCTTTCAAATTTTAGAAAAACAAGTGTATTTCATTTTAACCTCAATATTCTTCAATTCCACAAAATAGATATTCTAGAAATTAAATGTGTTTTGTAAAATCAAATTTTGGAAAAGTTTTTCAACTAAATATCACGTTCCTGACATCCTGGCATATCCTGAGGATCTTTGGGGATGTCTTGCTCTCCAGAACTTAGAAGAAGTTTAAGTATTTGTCTCAATTGTCACATTTGATTCCAAACAGTACATATCACATCTCTGTTATAATTTAAATAAATCTTTGGAACGAATAATGTGGTACACAGAAAGATTCAGCTAGCTTCGGTATCCTGCTCCGGCATATACCTAATAGAAATTTTACTGAAAATGATGATCAATATTAATTTTCTGCATTTTCTAAAGTTTCAATCTGATCCAATACATAAATCTAAGTATCATGGTAAATCTTCATAAATATTCCATAAATCCTCTATCTTAAAGAGGTTCATATATTTCCATTACTTTCTATGTGACCAATTGAGTACTTAATCTAAGTAAACTTTGGAGAGATTTTATAGCATATTCTTAATATAATAATAATATTGAATATTTAATTTAATGTTAAAAATTTTAGATATAAATTGATGAATTTTGATAAACGCACAAACTGTTGAAAAATGGGCAAATCCTTCGTGATTATCATATGAAAGACACAAAACTAAAAAAGATATCGAATCACACGTTTGATTTGTTATGTAGAAACACTGAATCAAATTTTCGATATCATAGCCCTTACAATCGCGGTTCAATACATTTCAAACGAACAGTAGTGACGTTGAAGAAATTCCGTTCACGTAAAATCGCCCATCAAATGGGCGATTTCGCTCACGTAGGAAACAAATCAGCCGTCGTCACTGGCTCGATCAATCTAATTAATTATTTACTCGAAATTACATACATTGTTGTCGTTCTCAGTAATTTGAAGTAATTGCTACTTCGGAGCTTCCATGAATCATTAATTTGTGATGCTTATTAATTTGAATTTTTCCTTCTAATTATTTATAGCCATCTGTTCACCGACGTGTCACAAAGATCGTGGATATTGCAGAAAACCCGGAGAATGTAGGTAAGAACATAAAAAACTTTATCGATTGATGAGGGGGGTCATTGAATTAAGGAGTTGATGGGTAGTTTCCATGTCTAGTCTGGTTTTGCCAAGGAATTAAATTAGAAAATTCCTCAAGAATGACGCACACCAACAGTTCTGTCGCTGAAAATGTGATTATCTGAAATAATTTAAATATATTTACACTGAATTCCAAACTTGAATAAATTCGATCAAGGCATTGAGTCGCTATCTGTAAGAAGAGTTAAGCGATTTACCAACTTGCGAACTGGTAAACATTGGGGAAATTAATCTATTCGTAATTTCTAAACTGATACAATACTCAATTCACTGTTAAGAGACTCTGTTCATTTAAGATTTTTAATTAATATTATTGAGTTATAATTGGAAACTTCATTTTGGGGAACTGACTGTTGCGCCTTCATATCGGTTTATAACTGGCAAAGTAGTAATTACACCATAAGTATAACAAAGATTTATATTGAACACGATAAACATGTGAAATCGTGGCTTAAATCACATAAGAAGAAATGATGGCATTAGGACGGTATACATTTCTAAGCTTTCCATGTCTCCACTCTTCATGTGGACACCATTTACTATAATCATAAAAATTCATAAACACCAGTATTCGTAGCTTTTTTGGTATAGTTGGTACCGCAATTTTTAAATAAATTGTGTCCAACTTGTCTTATACTCATACATGCTTTTAATATTTACGACCAATTTTACATACAGGCACTATATTGAGCTATTAATATTAGCGTGCGATGAGTGGAATTACTAAGATTTTATCGATTGCCAAATATCTCTACCTGAAGTCTAATAATTTTGGTAAGGATTTGACTAAAGCTGCTGAAGCCACTACCATCGCTACTGTTTTAATTTATAGTAAATACGTAAGATCTTCACCATTTCTTCAAGTATAAATTGTCAATTAACTTTGCGCTTCTCCCTGAGGAACTAATTACTTTTTATTCTAGGTGCAAAGTGGGATGGTGGGGAAAGGACTGTGAGAAGTGTTACCCCTACCCTGGCTGTGTGCATGGGACCTGTCGACGACCATGGGAATGTAACTGCCAGAGGGGTTGGGGTGGAATGCTATGCGATGAAGGTAACGAATATATACAATACAGGTAGATAAATGTGGACATATATTTGCGTGCTCTCATATCCCGTCAGATGAATGAAATAATCATTACCTGTTAACACAAGAATTAAAGATTACTGTTAGGGTTAAGGGTTGATTCCATTTTGATTACCCTATGTAAATTGTTTGCATAAGACTTTTAAAAATAACTGAAATTTCAGGATATTCAGGAGTTATCGAAAGTTAATTGTTCAAAAAGAAAATAAGAAACTTTTCCCAAATAAATTTCAATGTAACTGAAAAATGTTTGGTTACCTGATGCATTTGTACCTAATTAGGAAATAAATAAAACGCTAAATGTGGACCAAAATCCGTTAGTACATCCAGGCTTAAAAAATGAACGAAAAGCCATGTGGCATAAAATTCCTTACTTGTTAATTCGTCTTAAATCAAAGTTAAAATGTAGTTAATATCGAGCAAATTTTAACACTGAAGGATTACATAAATATAAAATTTTATAGCTGTGTATATGAACATGGAATTATTTGAATATAAGTGTATATCTGTGAAGTAAATATGTGAATGTGATTGAATGATTGAGAGTCTCAGCTAGTGGAAGTCGATTGTGAGAGTCCCGACTAGTAAGAGTCGTGCCTGAAAACAAATGGAGGGTAATGAAAGAATATACCCAGTCTTCGTTATTGATATTTAGGAGATTTTCTAATGCACATATGCGCGTGGAAGAAGAACACACACTATCACTTACAGAAGATTACACTTACAACGAAGCAATAAAATTGTAGAAGATTTCCGTAAAATACTGTAAAAAATTTTCTGTGATTTTGAGATATTTTGAGACCAACAAATATCCATCATACTAAAAATGGTCACAATTTGTGAGAAAGTATCCAAAGGTAATGGAGCAAAAATGATTTGAAGTGTTACAGTAGGCAGAGGAGATATTTTGGTTGTTATGAAATTATTCAAAGTATATTAGAGTAAACAAAGCTTTGTTCTTCCTTTGGTATTCAATAAGAGATATTATGTCACTAATGTTTCTTTAATTTTTAGAAACTTCTTCAATCTATAATGAGCATTGAATATAAATATGAATATTAATGATGGAATCATTCTTCAATTTGACATAGCGAATCATGGTATATATATATATATATATATATATATATATATATATATATATATATAATTTTGATAGGGGGACTGTTTTGGCATCTAGCGATCTCAAAACGAAAACTTGCATTGAACTTTGTTTGAAGTTCCGTCATGCTATTCTCCACAGTTGCTTCTGTCTCTATCGAAATAACCCTAAAACATTTACCTATATTTAATTTAAGAAAAACATTTAATGCCTTCTGTAAAAAATACAGTTATGGAATTGTAAATTAATAGAAATTACATTGCACATTCCTAACTTTACATTGTGTATTATAGATGTCATCTATACAAATTTCTCTACTTAACCAACGAGATTCAATAGAAAATAGAATTTTTTTGATGAAATAGAAATACAAATAACGCATCATGTTAGAATATTTTTCAAATCCAAAAACAATGCATTGGTTATTGTATTGAATGGCATATGTAATACATGACGTATGTAGTGCAATGATTACATCGCTATGATGCAAAATACATTTAAATAATTTCGAAAAATATTCCATATCTTCATGGTGAGGAATGGCGTCACCTGGCCTACCCTGACAAGCCGCCCCTGTTTCCAACTATTACAAGTTTAGTAATATTTTGAAAAGCAAATATAATAAATATTCTGGTGTTTGTTCATTTAATAGACGCTCTCTTGGGCGCCTACGATGCCCCTCAGGGGGCGCCCCTACCCCTTGGACACAGCTGAATAAAAATATTGGTAACAGTATATTTTTACATAAGGTACTATGGTTTAAAAATTGAAGAAAACTATAAGTCATACTCCAATTATTCTTGCGACGGACTAGAATTATTTACATTATCAGTACTAACTACTATTGCGTTTGACCTTCATTAAATATAGATTTCAATGTGACAGTTACACGTTTTTTAAATTTTTAGGTGACCAGTCCCATGATGTTATGTTTTATTTATGTTACATCATTCTAACAAACGCCCTTGAGATATACATTTTATCAAAACAGGAAATGTGTCATTAGTAATAACATTAGTTATCAAATTTCCTTCAGAAGTTTGACGCCTATCTATAATTAAATGCATCTGCGTAAGTCTAACTCCCACATTTTCCCTTTGAAACTGTACCCCTCAAATGCTGTTCCGTGTATTTCACACTGATGGTTTTCCACTTGATAATTCCTTGTTTAAGAAAGTTGGAAAGTAACCGTCGTCGAAGTTAATTAACTCTATCATCTGATTCCAGAACTGAATTACTGCGAGAACAATCCGGACACTTGTAGGAATGGCGCGAAATGCATATCGGTCATCAAAGAGGAAGGGAGTTACAGGTGTTTATGCAGGGAGGGGACTTCCGGCAGGAACTGCGAACATTCTGAAATCCATACAGTAAGACCCATCAGTTTCACCACGACGAAAACCACCACCACTACAACCACAACTCAAACGTCCGTATTAAATAATGAGGGGGGTGCGAATTCCACACAAGACGTTGATAAGGGAGAAACAAGCACGATTTCAACCGGAGAGGAGCCTATTTTAGCTGATAACGAGACCTAGAGATATGCCGGTGGAAATTTAGTTCAAAAAATAATATTAATTTAGACGGATAATTTACTGTTTCTAAACTATTGTGTAACCAGTAGGTAATTTATTTATTTATTTATTTATTAAACTATTTACCTATTTATCTAACTGAAAGGTTGAATTTTAATTTAGCGCCCCTTAAGGATATTATTTTGTTAAGTTGTTAATTTATTGAATGATACACTTATATTAAATTAGTTATCAACTTTTAAAATTAATACCATAAGTACGTCTCTTAAGCAACAGCAGTTTACTGCTTTACCATCTGAAACTAGTTTACATATAAATTTCTATTTAATTTTGCATAAATTGTTGAGATTTCTTCAATTATATGTCACTCAGAGAGAAATTTGTTTTTAGGGCCTATGCCTATTAGTACCACTACGATTACATTTATTGTATCAATTTTTCTCAAACCTCATCTTCCTAAGTACTTCAAGAGTTTGTTGAATTTGTGTCAGCAGTGGGAGTAATTAATTATAATACGACCTCGAAAAAAGGCGACAAGCTCTGCCTTAACTTTCGCAGTCCTTTTAAGGGGAAATTAGTTTTTAAATTTTATCCGAAAGAACGTTTAAGATTTGATTTAATTTGTCGGCATTAAAAGTTATAATAACTTTTTAAAGGGCAAGCATCTTTTCAGCTAAGGAAATTTTTGTGTCCTGGCGTTAGCAGGCTCACACCATTGTTGGAGAACGTAATTGGATCGTTAATGGACCTGTCCATTTTCGGAAAGTTGGTTGTTTTGAACTGAATGCCATATACAATATTGTTTCGCCTAAAAATAAGTGTAGAGTCTTATTGATGAAACCTACGACGTGCATTTTAAATCCTTCATATATACGACCCTCTACTTGTACAGCGCTTCACAACTGAAAATTAGCACATATTTATTTTAATCGAGATGTATGGAGTTAGAGTTAATTGGATGGTTGAAACTTTATTTCATCATTGCTTTTGTGCATGATATCCTTATAAAATTTTTGAAGTGAAACTTTTTTCTCTCTGGTTCTCTTTTCTCTTTCTCTGGTTCGGCGTGCATAATATATAAACTTTTGAGCTAACATATTTCATTTAAGGTTATATTAAAAGTATAAAAGGCTTTTGGGCGGCATTCCAAATTGAATGCACGTCAGTATCAAAATATTCAAAAATTCACAGCACTAAATGACACACAGAAAACCAAGATCATTATATACAGAATACTATGCTCTTGCGGAAAACATAAACTGCAGAAACATCACGACAACACCACTTGATATACGTAAAAGAGAACAAAACCACAATATTAGGAGAGAAGACACAAATAAATTAAAACTGGCTGAAAGCAAAGAAGAAAAAATAAACGAAAAGAAATTAAGGAAAGTGCTTACGTTCTGCTAAATAGATAAATAACAAATTCTCTCCTCTGATGCATGAAACAAAGGCAAATGGCAAATTTGTAACAGGATAAAAGTCAGTGCCAAATCGCCATTGAAAAAAATCCGCAAAAGCTAAACATTTTTCTAATTAAACGTTGCGCCCGAAATGAGCCATTTTTTTAAAGGGTGATAGCATTAATATGTTGGGAGAAATAATTTTATTTTCAGGTGATCAACAGTTTTTAAAAAAAAAAGGATATATGAATATTTTAAGCATTCTCGTGCTTTATTTTACTGCGTTCAATGTCAGTAATGGTGCTTGATGCTTTAGCTATATGGCAGTATTACATTTTCGCCAAAAGACATGGGGAAATAAATGGAAACACGATTAGAAATATAATTCCTGTCTTCGCCCTATTCAAATTTTCAAATTGAAATTGTGAACAGCTCAGGGTAACAAGAGATTTGGTAGTGGTTAAAATACCGACATAACGGATGGTATTATCAGTTGGATAAATGTAAGGAGCGATTGTGTGGACAGCAAACATTTAAGGCGACAAAGTAAAAGTGAAATATAACAGGAAGGTATGCAGAAACGGTGCTAAGTGAGGTATGAAGCAGAACCATATGATTCCTGAATGGTATTCAAGAGCGCGAGGATAAAACCCCCATTGCACAAATATTCCAATTGACTTGTGGAGGAACTTTTCGGCCAATTCACAATCGAATATTGTGAGATGGGTATAAGTAGTACTACTTAAGTAAAATAAAGAGATTTTTGAAAACCTGCCAAATATGTTAAGCATAGGGTTTAAGAGTGATTGTAGAGAGAGTAAATGCTTAATATAACAAAGTAAATGTAGAAAATGTGATGGAGACACAAAAACTGTACTAAGTGGGGTATGAAACGAAAACGGCAGTTGTGGTTAAAATCCTCGTATGTTATGCAAGACGGCAAGAAAAAACCCCCACAGCACAAATTATGGTACATGATAGTATAATATCAGTAGGGTCGGATCAACTTTTTCTGCCGGAAAACCTTGGATGCTCCTCCTACTTAATCCGCTCCCCAATGTATACCGTACCTTCAGCCATTCAGTCTTCTACCACTATCAATGTTTTACATCCTTTAAATATTCTTATCAAAAATAAGCAGACTCCATCAAATCAACCTTGACATCGAATAGTCCGACAAATTCGACTTGCCAGGCGACCCTTGGTCGCTCCGCGGGGCGACTACGCTTCACAATTAAATACTGTACCCCTAGTCATTCGTATTCCTGACTATCGTGCACTGAAACACAAACTAGCATCAACATTTTCCCAGTAATTTTATATGATTATTATGAAGACTGAGTCTTATTCTGATAAAACAAAATGCGTTTATATATCTTTGGAAATTCAATAAAATTTCATATGGTAATTAGGAACAACAATCAATCTCACAGCTGAATACATATTTAATGGTACCATTTGCAAATCCTGAAACAGAAATTTTCCAAAAGGTTGCTACTACCTGTGTACAGCTGACGGGAAAAACTGTAATTTTGTTAAATTTTTGCTACTACTTTTAGTATTGTCTCCACAGAGCACCACATGGAGGTATTCAATAATGACTCTCCTCATCCTCGGTACATCATCATCGTAATCGTTCACGTGGTCATCGAACACCTTGTACAGGTATATACTCTCTTTAGCACAGTACCGCCACCAAATTTATTTGCTGAGGTAGCCTGTAAATTGTCCAGAAAGGCAGCGGTTGCGTCAAAACTAGCCTTTATCAGGCACACCAGATACCTTTATCCGCTGAGTTTGCGTTTCGCCAAGAGCTGTAAATAAAGAAAAAAAAATGGAAATGTAACGGACATCCTTCAACACAGCAGTTAACTAACCAACTACTCAGAACGGAGCACCAAACAGTAAAAGTATAGAATAATCACATAGGTAATATATTCCATTTAACGAAGCTTACACCTTATAATCACATTGCTTTGTACTCATAATTTTGAGACGTACGAAAGTACGACGTACTGAACCGTATAATGCGAATAAATGCTACCCGAATAAATATTATTGAAATATACGTGTGTGTGTGTGTGTGTATGGTAGTTTGCCGTGATGCTGATAATTGTAGTTGTAATTTTTTCTGTCATTATTAGTGTATTTTTTCAGTAGGTACCAAAGATTGGAGCCTACGCAGAAATATCTAAATTACATCTGTTATAGAGTTCTCATATGACAAATAGAAATACGCGTGTGAAACCCCCTATAGGTCCCATAGGTCCCATAGGTCTCATAAAGTATGAAAGTGGTGTGCAGCAATTATTTCGGCGATCGAAACAATACTACGAAATAGTTGTTTGCTTATCTCATTTTACCAAATATCGACAAAAAAAAATTATTAGTTTTAGTATATTAAGAATATGTATAAAATTCATTTCAATGAAATGTGACTTTTCTTAATACAGTAGGTTTTTCCGCAGATTCTAGTCAATAGTCCCACAGATGTCCTTCTAAACTATCTGCTCTCATAAACTGAATCATTTACAAGCTCTAATTTGTGTTCCATTATTTTATGAATAACGTGTTTCTTGTGCCTTGTGGAATTTCAGACTGTGACTAATCACTACTGCTCCATCTGCAACAAAACTATTCTAATATTAACAAACCTATGGAATTTAAAAAGGCGTGATTACTTTGCTTATAGACGCCGCCACTGCATCTTCGACATATCTACGTGCTTTACCAACTTAGTGGCTGTGATTATTGTAGAGATAAAGATTCTTGTACCAGTTGCTTAGTTAAAATCTCAGTGTCTGGAAATATATATATATATATATATATATATATATATATATATATATATATATATATATATATATATATATATATATATATATATATATATATATTTGGATGTTAAGGGAAAAAATACTGTAGTTAGTTTCAAGCCCAAAGTGATAAATCTGATATTTAGTTGGTAGTCCAGATTCTGGAGCCCTTGGATATATTTCTGAGGAAAAGATTTTTGCAAAATCGGTTAGAATTCGCTGGATATTTGGAAATCTGCCAAGTTTGATTTATGAAAGATTTGGAGACAACTTTTTGATAACAGATTTGTGAAAAAATGGCTAGATTTTATTTTAGGAAAATTACTAAATTTAATTAAAAGCCATGTTCATGGATTAGTTACTCAGTAGAAATCTAGGTTTCTGGGGAATTCGCAGGAATATTCCTTTGGTGAACCAAATTTATATGTTTCTGATTAATTAACAGCTTTATGTGATTCTTGTGAAGAATATTTAAATTGAAAAAAATATTTTCCAAATGAGTTCCTGATTAAAATTTCAGTTTTTAGAAATCGACAATAATTCAACAGAAATTTTTTAAAGCTATTGAATCATGTGCAAAAGTTGAAAGTTATTATTGGCTTCTGAACGATTGACCAGAGCTCATTAAAATCTTGGGAAGACTGAATTTACATCAAAAGGCATTTTCAAGATCTAATATTTGATTAATACACAGGTTCAGTTGGTTACAATTCCTTAGAATCTTCGAACAGATGATAGTTTCATTTAGAAAGCTGATTCAATAATCAGTTTTCTATTTACAACATCGATATCTGGAAATTGATCAGAGTATTTATTTTTTGAACAAAAACCATGTGATCTTTTATGAAGAATTGATTTCATTTGAATAGAGTTGTAGGAAAAACATTGGAATTGGTTTAACTCTAAAGTTTTCAAAACAGGTTCTTTTTTAAAAGAACAATTTACAGAAAATTACTGAAAGAATATTTACTGAAGTAGCTTCTCTGTACAATATTTTTAGAAACAATAGACACACATATTACATTTTTCAAATATTTAAGATTTCGCGACAGCAAATAACCGTGTCAATACTTTACGAACCTTTGACGAAGAGGAACTTATTCCGCCATTTTATAATTCCCTAACTTCATGAATCCAAGTACGGCATCTATGATCTAGACCGTACTTCGCTGTTCAAATGGCGCCTCTTATGCGGTAGTATAATAGACGTACGAGGAGAATGTTCGGGGTAATTTTTTAATAGAAATACATAAATGAGTTGGATTGTGCCTTATTTTTTGAATAAGTATTATTCGCAAGCCTACTTGTGCATGTTGTAGAGAATTATGTTGTGATGTAATAATTACTTCCAATGGTGGAGCTACGCCTTACAAATTACCATAATTATGTGAATAATTTTTTTTTCATTCACTCATATATCACCCAATTTCAAATTTTCGTAATTACACATTTATATTGATGCATGTACTTATTTTACCACATTAATATTATATCAATGTTGTATTAAGTGTCATTTCTAAGTGCTGTCTCCGAAAATTAAGTTTTTTGTAATAGTATTCCTTACAGCAATTCATGATTGCCCCGATTTTCCGAATAAAAATTTTTAATTACCTCATTTGTCCATGATATAATTGGCTATTCCAAATTGATGCCGTCACTGTTACGGGTTTCAATCATCGTGCCTCGTTAGTGAAGGCTTAGGAGGATACGTTTCCTAAAAAATAATTAGTTTGTTTTCCGCTTTCAACCTTCATCAAGTGACACAACACACAAAGCTTGAGCTTATTTGAGCTTGAGCATTATTTGAAGCTTTAAAACGGAATCCTCCTGCCAATTTATGCCTTTACCTAGACTGCCAATATGTATTACACTCCTCAATTCCCATATCACATCTCCCATCTTGCTCAGCAAAGTTCGGGAAATATGCACTTAGATTCCAAAAAATTCATGCAAATATGCCCAAAAAGCAGTCAAAATATGCACTAAAATATGCATTTAATATGCAAATAGACATTTATAAAACAATGGAATAAGCCGTTTTTACTAGTTATCTTTTATTTGAAGAATTACATACATACAAAAAACAAAAAATAAAATTAATCAATTATTTGGTATTGTTAATATGTTTAATGAAGTGGAACGCAGATATCTCTCAATACTATGTTACTACTACTGCATTTATCATTTATTGAATATAAATATAATAAATATATTAACTCTCACAATGGAAACAAAAAGCTATTTAGTGTTTTTTAAGTTGTCTAAAGTAAAACTTTGCCGCCCATTTGACAACATTTATTTCTAGGCGGAAAGACTGCGTTCTACTTCGCAGGATAACAATGGAGCAAATTAAAAGTTATTTATTAGAGATGGTTCTATATTGAATTAAAATTTACATCATCGCAGAAATTTCCTTTTAATACTTTATTTATATGAACTAGTATTTGAAATCCTTCATTTTTTTAAAAAACAATGCAGAACTTTTCATACAATTTGTTATCTTTTTAAAGAAGTTTAATTTTATTGCGTACTGAGTTAACCACTTCAATGCGTTCTTCATGTGAAAGATTTCGTTTTGTTTAGACTTTGTTTATGCATTATCACACACTCCTAATAAACACTTCAGTGAAATAAAGTGGAATAACAGAAAAACTAAATTCCAGTTTGCTCTTCAAACCTTACATTTAAATGGGTGGTAGCAAAAAATGATTTCATTGTCTAAAAGCTAAAATCAACGAGCTTACTCCCACTGATAAAAGCCAAGGAAAATTTCGCCTTTGGAATTTCCTACTACACTAGTTCCGAGAATAGAGGGCATGTTTCCCCAGATTTGATCGTTATTTAATTTTAGGAGTCTTTCGACAACTATTCTTAACAAGACGGTAGCAGCCATTAATATTAACAGCCTTTCAACACCAACCCTTAAAGATATTTTTAGAAGGCTCCCGGCTTAACGCCAAGCTGAAGGTTACAGCATAATACACACCTAGATTTATACAATCAAAATTTTTATTTTCCTTGCATTAAATCGTGACAATCGCTGAAAATATTCATTTTGAATAAACGCATACGCATTAATAGAATTTTGTGGGAATATGCAAATATGCACTTTATATGCATTTTGCATATTTCCCTAGCACTAATAATAAGTAAACGATGCACACGTGTCACAGTCAGAGCTATTATGTTTCAATTGACAGAAGAATATTTCACAAGGGCGGTTTGTAAACAACACAGTGTCAATAAGTTTGTAAAATTAGTGTCATATTCTACTATGTCACTAGGAGAAATTGCTCCAAAATATGGTTGAGTTAAATGATATAATCATATATATAATAAAATAAATGAGTTAACCGTGACATTGAAGGATCCAAATTTTTACATTTCATTTAAATTTAATGGTAAAGTCAAGGATATAATCCAGATTTTATACCTAAGGCATGAATTTTCTATCCTGTGTGATCGCAGAATTTGTGTGTGCAAATCACAGTAGCAATGAATATTGATCATTTTTAAAATTACTTTTCTAAACATTCCTGTAAATAGTGGTGTCATCACGTTATTGATATTAATACCGTATATTTTTCACATTTTTCGAACTTATATTTGTTAACTTATTCCACTCAAAATGTTCTACTTTTAAATTTCCAGTGAATCCACCAAGAAGTTAGAGCTTTATAAATACTGTGAACGTGCCGCTGAAAAATTATAAATTAATATTCCAGATGTGCATGTGCTAGGAATGATTTCAACAATGCAGTGCACCGGAGATATTTCCAGAAATTTATAATGCAAAAGGAACGGATTGAGAATCTTGTGGATATTTCAAATTTAATAAAGGCGAGTTCATAAAAGCGGTAATTCATTTTGCGTTTTCACGTGTATGTAACGTTTTATAGTCTTCGTAGTTATTAATGCATGTGGTGTAACTACGGGTATGAAGTCGGAGCTGGATAAGTCTTTTTGAAATCATGTCGTGGAATACAGGGGAAATCTATTACATTGAATATTTCTGTAGTTTTAGGACGAAATGAGATTTCCACTTTATTCTTGCATGTAACAGTAACAAGTGAAATTTCATTTTGCAGGTTCCATTATTTAAATTTCAGGCAGATTCGTTTTAATAATATATTAATTCAAACTTATATCAAACGACTTCAAAATCATTTGATATCAGAGCCATCAGAGACTGGTTTTAATTTCATTCGATGAATTATTCGTATAGTTTGCGAAAACCTTGCGACAACATGCGTGGTTAGAATTTAAACAGGAGGTACGAAATTTGATAAACGTTTTTCTTATTGAACTCCGATCTCAAGAATAGCAATTTTTCTAGCAAAAGAGGACAGTATTAGGATGCCAGCAAAATAATTTTATGTTTAGGGAACTAGTAGTTTTTGAGAAAAAAAAATAAAAGTTAAGAATTTTTGCCAAATTTGCCTGTTATCAAAGTAAAATTTTTAAATGTTTTCGTATGTTTTTCTCCTTCGTTAAACCATAACAGTAATGTTGGATTATTTAACTATACGCCGATATTCAAATTTCGTGAAGAGAGTGTGAAGGAATAAATGAAAAAACCGATTAAAAACGGCTCGATTTTCGCTCCTTCGCCATTTGGAAGTTTAAAATGCGAGTGTGTTTAGCTGAGATATGGTAGTGGCTGAACCACCGTCGGCGTTTATATCGTATGTCTTTTATGTCGTACTTTATAACGTTTCTATAAAAAAAAAAACATAACCAAACCGCCTAACTCAACTCTGCTTCCCGGAGGATTATACACTGGTACTATATAATATTTCTAAGAGGAAAAACAAGCAGAATTTTAAAATAGTATGGTTACAATGCGTTGCCCTCGGTCGATTAACCACTTCCATTTAAGTGTCATCGTCGTGTGGTAACTCTTCGATTATTTTGATGTTCCATGTGAAATGAACGGAAATTCCTATTAAGATGGATATGACCATAAATGTTTGTTAATTTACAAGTGTTGCTGTGAAATATCGTGTAGAAATTAGTGCGACACCTACAGGAGACACTCCATGGATGTAGCAGAAAGAGAAATTGGGATTCCCTCATACTTGCCGTATTGGTTAGAAGTGGACGAAAATAGTGGTTCGTGGAAAAGGGAGGGTAGATGAAAAATAATTTTTTCACAAATAGTAAAAGGGAAAGCGAAAATTGAATGCGCTTATCGTTTTCTATGGTTTTTTATTGATTAGTGGTAATTTTTTGAGGAGATTTTAATTTTCGCGCCGTTAACCTCTTAGGGAAAATCCCATTTTCAAAAGGCTATAACTTTTGAACGACTCATTATTATGATCAATTATAGATGATCTTTTTGAACTAGTTGTTTCATGTACTTTCTAGTCATCAATGGCTTTTATTAAAATTCCAAGTGCGGAAAGTTAAAGGTCTGCATGCAATTTAGGGGGATTGAGGTGGTATTACGTGTTTTACAATTTTCAAGAAAAGGTTTCGATTATTCTAATTTAAGGCGCAACTTTGGAGGGAGAGAACTTTATTTGCTCTAGGGTAAGCTTTTGTGCTTTCCTTTGCTAGTTTATGCTTAAAATAACAGTCATAAATTCGGGAGGAATAAACACAGCATCTCGTAGTTAATTGAATTGATTCTTCCTCAATTTGTTTGCTTAAATGAATTCGCATATTCTCATATTATTGACTGTGTCAAGACACCACGTTCTATTTCCGTATAAAATTTAATTTCCATTACTGGACTATCGTAGGAACTCGAGTCATTGAAAGTCAACTCTTTTATTTTTAATATTTGTGATCGATTCATTTTTATTAAGAAGAACCAATACTTTGCATTCTCTCTACCAATACTCTGCATTCTTTTAATTCCATTGGAATTAAATTAATATCATGGTAATTTTAAAAGATTCATACCATTTTACTCGATAATGTTATATAATCACCTTAAATGTATAAATACTAATTGCATGCAAACATAAATCGTGGTAATGTCTTCATGAGCGCCAATGAAAGTATTACAATTTTTATTCGGTACACTTTCAATTACAGAACAGCATTGAACTATAAAATATTGGCCTATTCATCGCTTTAGATTTTAACTTTCCTTTAACGGATACCGCGAGATAAATATTATACGGTGAGGTCGCGTGAGTTAATTAGAATTAGATTGCTTACGGAATAATTAAGAAGGAATTAATGCGGGTCGGACATTATCAAGTTTGGGCATCCATGGAAGCTGTATTTAATTAGGGGTACTGGAAAACTTTCCAACAAGTTTTGTTTTATGTGTAATCAAACAGACTGTAAACTTCAGGCTGAAGGACTAATAAGTTCACCGGCAGACGGCAAAAAGGTTTAATAAGTGATTGGTAACGTATATTTAGTTACAAGAAAAAATCAATTAATGCAATAAAAAAAAGATTTGTGTAATTTCTTATTTTGTTTAAATTGTTTTTAAAACGATATCGCACCGGTCACTACATTCCTTCAAAGGTATCTACCGATATTAACCTCAATTATAGTTTGAAAAGAAAGCAAGGAAATATTGTTGCTATTTCGTAACAACTTGTAATACTACCAATTTAAATCATGAACGATATTCAGCTGTGACCAAAATAAATATCAATACGCATTTATAGGTGCTTTCCGTGATACAGTTTCAATGAAACAGATGATAATGTTAATATAGAAAACGGGAAAGTGCCTCGCACACTGATGAACATCGTAACAATAACATTTGATCCGCATGAAGCCATTTATCACGTCCGTTAGGTGCGCCATTCGGATCGAAAGTACTATTTATTGACATCTCGGTATGGAAAATGTAACGTACGAAGGATTCCTTGCAATAGCACTGCATGACTTTTAGGACGGGGTTTATTACGAGGAGAGGCGTGATTTCTACACATCTGTCCTAAGTCCAATGTACATTGAAGTTTCATCATAGTAAAGAGGTTTTGCTGAAATAAAAGCGATGAATGACTGTTTAGTTTTTTGGCGCTTGAAGTAAAAGTAGGTGTATGTACCGATTGGTAGATGAAATTATCTCAGGAATGTAATAACGGAAATAAATTAACAAACTACCACTTTAATTATTTAGTTACATTATATCCATTTATGGAATACTTTTGGTTATATTAAACACAAGGAACAAATTAATTAAACGTGTTGATATTAAACATCGTTCAGGTAGTATAAAGTGGAAACAATGAAACGATTTTCAAATTATTTATTTCATTGTGCTCCATCACATCCACCATTTCTTTGTATTGTCGGTATTCCGTTTTGGGATATTCCATACCAATTTTGCAAGTCAAAATATCTTGGTAAATACATTTATTTATGCCTTTGTCAGCTTCTCAGAGAACAAAGGCACGGCGATAGCCGTCAGAAATTTTCCTTTCAGCCCTTGTCACGAGACATTTTATCCTCGAAAACAACATACGATGAGCATTTAGAGTTTCATATGCCTTCTCGAACTGAACCAGTTTTCCATTACCTCAAAGTGACAAAGGTACTATCAACGATTTACCTACTTGTGTAAATAAAGTAAGAGTTTTACTAATAAGTCTCATACACGTAATATAATTAGCTTTAAAAAGGTCACATGCCACATCTATTTAGGTCCGTCTACTAATTAACCCGATGCGGGATAGTTTATTTCGTTTTTCAGCAAACATTAAGGAACCTTTACTTTTGTTGTCGAAATCGTGTTTGAGTGATCGTTAAGACATTAATATCGACGGTAATTGGAATTATTGCAAATTGTTTTAAAAGTAACGGCGTACGCCTCCTCTCTGTGATTACGCAAGGACTTGTTCATTGCGATTCAGGTGTTTTCACGATCGAGGTGGACCAATTATTGCAGTTAATAAAGAAACTGTCATGGTTTCATATAAGAACATTCATAGGTAATTATCGAATTATAGATACATACATTATGAATCAATAATAAATGAGCAATAGGTATATTTTATTTTTAAATTATACATATTAATAGGTACGAATCAATGAAAGAGTAGGTGTAATATTTTTTATTAATGAATGAGTGGTGGATAAAAAAGTATAATCACATGTGTAACATCACCTAAATTTAATGCAAAAATTGTCCTTGAAGAGAGAAACTGTCTTAATTTTCTGCATTTAATTACTGCACTTGACTTGGGCATATTTACCAATGTTTCAAATCTTAAGAAAATATCTATTACTATACTATCAATACAATTGTCAATATACATTATGAATTAAAGAAAACATTTGATATTCCAGGCTTTTTAACATGGATGAACTTATGTTCTAATCCACCAAATAAATTTTCACGATTAAATTTGCGCGTTGATGTAAACCACAATCTCTATCATTGCTGTCCCAATAATCCCGACATGATAAAATTTCCTAATTTATCTTTCTAATAATTTTGCTGTCAAAAATTTAAAGTGAACGCCGCTCCCTCGTCGCGAATAGCTTATTATTTTCCTACCAATTAATTTTTTTTTAAACGCCGTAATGACACTCGGATAAAGATTGTCTTCATGTAATCGATAACGTCTGATATACTTCGAACTGCTTAACCTGGATTAACAAATGAAACAGCTGCCGGAGTGAAAGGTAAATGACAGGAACGCTAACAAAAAGCAAAGAGCGCAGTTAGCCCAATTCGGTATGTATGATTCATTCGGAATTGATATAAAAATATGAAATGAGGTAATTATCAGTAATATGTAATTAAGTGTCAGTTGTGGTCATAAGTACGGTTAACGTATTTATACATTTCGCATGGGAAACGTAGTGGCTATTTAACTTAATTATTGGCTAACTCCCTGCACATTTAAAACGATTAAAACGGGCTCTTTTTATGAAATGATTAATCACAGTTTCCACAAAATTACACAAGGGTGAAATTCGTAGGTAAATTAAAATGCCATATTGGGCATTTCAATGGATGGGAAACTTTTATATTACACGAGATTTTTCACAAGAAGAAATAAAGTAAGTTCCACCTGGGGATAGATCGTTGCATCTCAAACTTATCCCATGTAAATAATTTTTATAACAAATTTATTAGGCCACCTTTTTACACTTCACACTCTCCATTCACGAACAACTTTCTTAAGGATTGATTAAATTTCATGCAGTTTTTGGTGAGGTATGCAGAATTTATCATAGATTCTCGGATGACCGCCTATTTGGGAAAAAATACTGACCTACCTGCCCTAATTAAAAAAATTCGAAAATTTTAATCGACCTCCGTTAATCTTAGTGATAAAAAATTGCAAACCTAAATTAACGAAGTTGTATTTTCTGTAAGTAAAAATGAATACAAAATCTTCAAAGACTACCGAGATAATGAAAATGGGGTTGTATTTTAGACTTGTTGATTTTATATTGAAGTATTTCTCAAGACCCTGAAGACTATAATCTCCGCAACTTAGAGTACAGAGCGGATATAAAAATTTAAAATTTCTTATTTTCCTGTGCGAGTGAGTGAAATGTATTTAATAGTACACGAACAGCAGAAATTATTAAATTTGGCATGCTTACGGCATATAATCCAAGTGATATAACTGTACTAAGCTGTCTTTCAACACCTCTCTTAATAGTCCAGTCGCTATTTTTTATTTTTTTGGTTGGTTGTAAAACATAATCTCGCTATTCTTTGTACAGATTTCTCCGAAATAACCCCAGAAATAAGAATCTCGGTAGGCCTACCTTTACAAAATTGTGTTAAAAACAATGAATTTTTTTTTTTGAAAAATAGGAAAACACGGTTTTCCCCCTTTCATTTGGTAGTTACTTTTTAAATACGATTCTACGTGGAAAAATTTTATGGGAGTGAAATATTTCGCAATAAAATTATCTAATAGAAAGCCCTTTTAAATGAGCAAAAGAAATAGTGAAATACTTTCGTTACAAATTAACAACTCTAAAAATATGGTAATAAAATAGATTAAAAAATATTTTTTTAAATAACAGATTTATTAGTAATTACTTATTTTTTGGACCTTCGTATTCGCTCCACGATATAAAAAGATAACACCAAATTTCTCCTTTACAAAAACCTTTTTTTATATAAACAACATGGGGCCTTAAACATCGCTCAAAATGACGGTGATTGTTTTACGTATAAAATAGCATTCCAACTTTCGAATGTCACCGGAACGTTTTAAATCGATTCATTTAGAGAGCATACGGATTTTTTTAAAAAGAGTTTATTTATTTATTTCAATAAAGGTCCTTCGATAGGACTCCAAATGCCGTTTTTTTAAAGAAAAAAACACTTCGAATTTTCATTTTTCTCATCATTTTTCACGCGTTCTGAAGCTATTCTTTCGCTAATATACCTAAGTTGCTGAAAATGAAACAAATTTAAATTGTGACACAAGACAGTACTTGTAAGAAACGAAACGACTGACACCAAAAAGATCATTTTAGCATACGCTTAATTGTTGCATTTAAAGACCAATTTGGGCAGGCCATATCTATAAAGGAAATGAACGAAATCCAAGGTGTGTTTTTTTGAAGAATCGTCATCTAGTATGCTTTCGAATAACTTCTATTGAATTAAATTTAACCAAAAATGGCAAAAATATTTTTTATATGCTAAAAATTTAATATTTTTTAAAAAATCCTGAGGCACTCAAAATTAACATATTCAAAAAATGCTGGTGGCATTCAAAAGTTGAAATGATCTTTTGTTCACAGAAAAATCAGTGAACAATTGGAATAATTTTTAAATTATTAAAAAATATTTAAATTTAAATTATAAAAAACTGATTTTTCTTAAAGGAGGCTGGATTGGAAGATTATTGTGGAAAACTCCCCAACCGATTTTATGAAAATTAGGTGAATTGCCTTATACCGTGAAACTTTGTTTGGACCAATATAAAAGTCCAAAGTGAAAAATTATTTTTTTATCCATTTATCACCACTTTTTGTAAGTTTTTGCTAATTTGCAAGGGAACTCTAGCATTTTAAAATTATTAAAAACCTCTTTTATCAGATAATTTCACTACGAATCTTTTCACTCCTGTAAACTCTCCTGCTAAAATCAATATATTAAACGTCACGGGCAAAATAGAGGCAAAAAATAGATTTTTTTTGGAGAAATTCGCGCAAAAATTAGGGAGGCGATTTGTTACAACTCAATGTCTTCTTTGACAGATTGCGACTATGATGTTCAAGGGATTGCATGAGAAAGTGCAACAGAGATAAATTCCTCACTTAAAGTTTCCTGTGCACTTATCTATTTTTTATTTTAGGTTTTCAAATAACGGGGGATATAATATCAATAATACAGTAATCGATTAATTTCACATTTAATATGTCGAGAAAACTATCCACGGTAATTACACTTTTGATTCACCCAAATATTTAAATCAGGCTTTCAAAATGTAGACTGACTCATTGTTGTTAATTATCTGCCAGAGCAATTAAACTGAAAAATCCATTCAGATTTAGAGCGACGTTAAATAAATATCCAGGTCAATTATACATGAAATTACTCCTCCTGGCCATGAATAACCAAATGTACTACTATCACTTCATATTGCAATGACATGTATCCACTAAAACCAGTCTACAGGTTTTTACCACGATTTTACATAACTGCGATTATTTGATCTCTGGTGCTATACATACGGGCTAATTGGACCAGATTTGTTCAATTAGCCGTATGACGTACACAATTTCCTGAAATATGGGAAACAGACTGAAACGCTTCATTTTATATTTCGCTCGTACACGAAATGATGCATAGCCAGATTAATTTCCATCCCATCGATCAACGGTATTAAGATTTTCAAACTACTATGTTAATATGCAATGCGATTACATCCAATTTAATATAATTACAGCAATCAATACGTTATTGTCGTCGTAATGACCTTCCAATTATTATAATTAACAGCTTCAATTGTAACTAACCGTGCAAGTACCACAAGGGTACCAAAATAACATCGAGCTCCTTAGGTAATCGCTCATTCAATTTCTCCACGTTAATCCCTATTCAACAATGATCTAATAGATTTTTCTATCGGCGTACACACCTGTATCGATAGTGAAAGGTATGAAACTCAATCACATCTAGTTCTGAATTGAGATTACATTACGGACTCAGGACACGTCCTCGACTCCCTTTTAGTTAAAAAAAAATCGTATCCAAATACACAAAATGATTGTCAAAACAAGAAACAGGTTGTGAACAATCGGAGTGAGTGAACCAAATAGCGAATAGTATTAACCAATGAATAAGGCAAAGTAATAATGGTTGAAAATCCTGCTATATAATAAAGTGATGTTAACTAAAATTTGAAAGTGTTGCTTTCCATAAAAACCAGAACACTATTTAAAAAAAAAAGTAGAAATGGCAACGCTATGCAATCGTTTGTAAAACTCCGTACATATCACTCCTTCTTGCGTTGCGTAAAAAATATTTATTACTTCCATGCTTGTCAATACTTACATCTATATCTCTAATTACAGACGTACAGGTTTATTGTCAATCAAATAGTGTGGCATTTTTCGATTTCCTGTTAAGTGAAAGTGCAGTTTCAACAATGCTATCGTTACCGATTCGAATTTTAAAGGAAGTCCTTGGTAATTGATGAATATTAAAACTTTCAAGTGCATTTTCCAACCAATTATCGCTTTAATCACTTGTCGCACATGCAAAAATTGATTAATTACCAGAAAACAACGGAGAACAAACGAGAATATGTGTGTGTGTTTTTATTGTTAACTAAAAGCCGCTCTTGGTCTAATTAATTTAATTATGTGTGAAGTACAGGTTGCTAAATAGGTATGTTCGAAATTGAAAATAAATAAGTTGCGAAATGTACATTTCCGAGCTAAATGATATGAAGCCTTTTGTTATATCGTGAAATGGCACTTTTCAATGACACGAAATTAGTCTGAAATGAATTACGACAACCGTTCACTTTACGCATATAAAGTTACATTTTTCGTTCGTCGTCATTAGATACTTTTACACCAAAACAACTAATTTAATTTCAGAAATTTTAAATTTATTGTGTGCCGATACTAAAATGCGTTTGCAACGTATTAAGTATTTTTTTAAACCCGTTCACTTTTATCGAGGAGCTGTCTTTTGTAGAAAGTTTACGCATTATTTTTTTTTTTTTAAGTAATTGCACCAGTTTGTCAATGCTTTCACCTTTTAAACACAAAATGATCGAAAATAACCAGCAGTATTTCTTGAAGGCGTATTATTTTTTCCATGTGCATAACACTTTTCCGACATGGCATGGCAATAAGAGGGAAGTGCATAATTAGCCTCGAAATAAAAATACATTATGCATTTATAATTACCTTGCGAGTTTTTTAACAAATAAGGTGAGTGAAAATATAACGAATACTTCAGTAAATATGAATTATTTATCTGGAATTATATATGGGTTTTATAATGCACCTTAATTGCAATAAATTCTCAGCAATGCAATAGATTCAACTAGATATATAAATTGCTATGAAATATTGGTGAGATATTGTTTCAAAATTCTCATTAGAGAATTAGCACGTTCAAAGGCATTCCGCTAAATAAGAATTTCACTGGCTTCATGGAACTTAGCTCTTATGAATAATGTCTATATCGCTCTGACTTTGAAAGACTAATTTTTCCATGACTACTGAATAGAATGATTCAGTTCAGTACATTATTAGGTGTAAATATTAAAGTATGCAAATTAGGTTTTTTTTACACACATTTTGAATTATAAATTACGTTTAAAAAGTACGTTGTTTCATCTTCTGAAATAACACTTTCACTTAGAAAAAAAATCACTTTCTATCTTTATCGTAATTATGCATCATCATAATTAATTAATACATTTCGGGTTGAAATGTGGTAAGTTTGTTCGAATTTTGATCAAAATAAACGCATAATATGATACAATTTGGTGTTATACCGTATTTTAACGTACTTCTTCTAAACATGACACCAGGGTTCTTCCTTCCCAAATCCCGTTTTCTTTAAATGCTGCTTCTAACAATAATGGGATTGTTTCTGAGGTGAAACCATAACTACGTAACTTTTCGGATGTTTCCTAGGTTATATAAGTCTGGTTCTATTCTCAACCTACGTAAAACATCCCAATCCGAGGTATATGATATCCAAAGTGTTTTTAGTATTCTACCATGTGTAGACATCTCGAAAAATTTAAATTTATTGATGATTTCAGCTCTGAGTGTTCACGTTTGGACCACATCTCATATAGCAATTTGAATGTCTTAGATACAGATTAAGGTTGACTCGTTAGATTCAGAAGAGTTTCTTGAGATGACTGCAACGAATGCAATTGATACGTATTAAAATTTTGAGAAAGTTTCAAAATGTAGCGCACAAAATTCTTTATCTGTTATCTAGCTTATGAAAATCATAGGTGTTTATTTTAAAGGTTCAGTGCATCTCTTAAAACTTCGATATCTAAAAATTTATAATTTTCAATAAGTTTCATCATAGACATTTCAAGTTTTTTGGATTAGATTTTACACGGAAGAAACTTAATCTATAGGAAAATATACCCAATAATGTTTGTTACTTCCTGAGCTGCAAGCTCTCAATTTAATAAGTAATTAACGACAAACTAATCTATTTATGAATAAAATACACACATATTTCCTTGTACAATAATGGACGTTTACGGGCGAATTTGATAGTGGAAAATTTATTGAACAACTATATTCAGCAATAGGGACAGCATGCGAAAGCGGTGAAGCATTATTAGAAGCAAATTAGTTTTTTAGATTTAATCACCACTAGCGTCTCTAGGACCGTCCAGAAATATTTATATCCTGCATTGAGCAGGTGATAAAGTCGTATTTAAATATTCGACAACAATATCCATTTCTATCCATTTTGGGCTTGGGCAAAAAAATAATTATAAACCATCAGATAATATTGTAAGCTGAGAGATTTTTCGGTAATTTCAAATTCTAGGAAGAGTCGAAAAGTATTGTTTATATTTGGTCCAGCAGTTAACATTAATAGGAAAATGTTGGGAATGTCATCGGAATCTGGTTTGAAAACCTCTGGAATCTTCGTTATTGATTCGTGAATTTTGCTAAGGCTGGAGTATCGAATGGATAAGTTTGACATTGTCGATTCCCCAGAGAAATCTTCCTGACTTTCAAAAATTCTGAAGGAACTGATAAATTTTTATAAGCACAATTCAGATATTCTATTATTTGAAATCAAAAAAAAAAAAATTCTTGTAGGTTCTACCAAAGCCCATTTTCAGAAAATCTAAATATTACATGGCCTTTGCTTAGAAAAAGTTAGAAATAACAGTTACAGGTTTTAATTATCAAAGTAAAACTACTAAATCAAATTTGATTAAAGCTACTTTTAAGTAAATCAAGGGAAAGCTGAAAATCTTCTACACTAAAGTGGCTCTTAGGATAGCTTCTAAAATGAATGTTTTGAATGTAAATGTAGGAATTTATATGCTATGATTTAAAACTTAATTAGAATATGTAAGGCCATTTTGAAAAATTTAAAAGAGAAACTGGTCCAAGAGAAAATATTTTTAATTCAGTCAACATAACGATTTTGTTAGTCAATATTTATTAGGAAGAAGAAAATAAAACGTGTAAAGCTTGAAAAAACCATTGGACTATTTTTCGAGATAGCACAAAAATTACTATATGCCTTTGCCATTAATCCAATTCATCAAAAAAGATGCCTCTCGGATTCAAGGGACTTGACGAGGAGGAAAGGACGAGATTATGAAAACTTACAAGCCCTCAAGAGATTCTCAAGGGTACCCTTTACGGTGACTTCATAAAACGGAATGACCCATATAAAAGTTTTAAGTATTAAACAGCCATGTCAAATGGGCTACAAATTGGGAATTGGAATTTATTTAAAATTAATCAACTAAATTCCCGCTAAGTAAATTAGGAAAGCTTTCAACTCTCGAGAGTAGCGTGCTCTTTAGAAGTGTTTAAAGGTAAATATATTAGATATAAGTTTAAGAAATTTAACGTAGTATTTCAGATGTAGAGTTAAATAAAAATATGCAACGTTGCTTTGGAGAAAATGGAGGGAAACTGAAAATATATAACGACAAAATGGTCATTTACTGATAAGATGGTCAAGATAACGATTACGGTAGTGAATATGGGTTAAGTAGTATATTCGTATTACATATCCAACATAAATGGAACTAGTTTTCGAGATAATACAAAACGACTATATTAATGTACCCTTTGCTTCAAACTTTTTTAATCCAAAATCGCACGGATTCAAATTTAAAAAGAAATACAAAGCTTCAGCTTTTATAGATATATTCCTAAAAACAAGTTTTACTAACCCAGGTGACCTCACAATATTCAGCCTATATTTCAAAAAATAAAAATCGACCCCCTGACATTTCATTACTTTCTTATATTGTGAATACCTCATATTTGAAAGCAAAAATGTGGAACTTCGACTTTAAATATTTTCGCTCATATATACATCTAGAGAACCTCTGGAATTTCTACTTCAGTATATAATGTTTTAAATCATCTGCATTTCTTTTGGAGGCAGTTTTAGATGTTGAAGGTGGAACCTTCCTTGTGGTTCCTTAAAATGTTGTAAGTAACGTAATTTAGAATTAATATAGATATGTTCATGATTTTCAAATACTTTCAAAATCTCACTTCAACACTATTTAGACTATTAGGAACTACCAGCACTATTTTCTTTAGCATTACTCATAATTTTTATTGTGTGCTAAAATGAAAATCTCAAATTTGCACCATTTATAAAAATGTAATTTTTTTTGCTCTTGGAAAATTAATAATTTGAAAATATCCAGATTTAATTATATGAAAATTTGAGTCATTTTAATTTCTAGTAAACTACTTGGAATCTTAATTTTGGTTTCGTTCCCACGTTTAAATTTGAAATGGAATGGTTTGAAATTTGTGGATAGCTAATATGACCAAAATTCTGAAGGAAACTGTAGAGTAACAACAAGATAGGTTCTCAGGGCAGACACAGCAAGAAATACGTAAAATAAGATCAAAATTATAGCGTCCCTCAAAAAAACATTCATTTTATATCAATTCTGGTAGATTGTCTTTGGATTAAGCCTGTCAAAATATTTAGAAAAACGTAATGTGTAGTTCTCCATTCACGCAGCTCCTCCTTCAGGGTGAGTCGCCAAATTTAAACAGACATGTTTCTTCACAACTTTACTTCAATCATTATTATATAGAAAGAGTAAGAGAGAAGAAAGTTTAAATGTATGATGTTTAAATTTTGTGTGTGTTTTTTGTTTAAATGGTTTCACCCCTTGCGGATACATGTAGGCCATCCCCAAAAAATATTTATTAAATAGATTTGGTTCATTGGCAAATATTTTATTTTTCTTAAAATTACGGTCATATCCAATAATAGTCTCGTGTGAAGGAAGAGCATAAATACCACTTTCTTTTCTCTTCTTTTTCTCTTCTACTTTAACGAATTTGTAGCTATTATATATTTTTTGTTATTGTTTCAAAACATTAGTAATTTTGAAGTTATTTCCCTTATGAAAAGTAATGATTTATGCACCTTAATGTTTTTCATATCAAGCACAATAAGTGGTTCTTCATCCAAAATGTTTTCACGTATTCTACCAAAGGGACAGTAATTACTTTCATTGAGAAATATGGTGGATACAAATTATCTAAGAGTAGATGGTAAAATTAATTTAAGTTACATTCTCTTAAGGAAGGATGAGATCGCATTGATGCGACGCTTAATCCCTAAAATCAGATTCACTTTCATTTTGACAATGTGATAAAAAAATAATTGAAATTTCTTCCAGCGCTAGAATGTTTCCTATACCAGTCAAGGATAATTGTATTAATTTCCTTTCTGATTAACCTCGAATTTCAAAGAGGAATACTATTACCTTCTCTTTCACTGTAGTGAATTGAATATGTTAGTTATATGAGTGAACTACATGTAATATCTCCTAAATGACATCACCAACGTATTTTTTAGCAACGGAAAATTTAAGGGGTAACCTAAGAATACTTTAAGTAAGCATATTATTATCATTAATGAGAAATAATTGGAGAAAATTTGATCCCATAGAATTTCCAAATGTTTGTAGAATTGTTCATTAAGAGACAAATATTATGTAATCCAAATCTACAATTTTTATTAATTTACCTTTTGTTAGTTGCGAAGATCTTATAAACAAATATCAAGATTCGGCGCAGATATTAAGCTGCGTTTCTCGTTAAATTATTTAATATATAACTTGTAAGAATAATTAACAACAATATTTCATAAATATTGATTCTAATTATTTATATTTAAAAACCAAACAATGGCATGTACATTACTTGTAGTCTACGCACTTAAACTGAGTAAGTAGTATATAATATTTATTTTAACATGAATATTAAATGTTTATAGTATGCGTTCAAATTTTGCTGTTTATACGAAGTATAATTTATTTCCGTTAATTCGTATTCGAAAATACATATATACTTTGGCATGATGTGATTGTAATTTCCATTAAAAAACTTAAGCTGCTTCAGCCATTACCTGGTTACTGCCTTTGATTTAATAGGGGGTCCAATCAACCCTTCCTCTATTTATTTATAATACCTAAAATTGAACCCTCACATGTGCACTGTTTTACAACTTTAAACTAAAATTTAATTAATTAAAACTTTATAAAAGTATAAATTTTAAATTCTTACCCTCTTACTTTTAAGTGTCTTTATAGAAATCACTCTGCACTTTTAGCAATTTCTCCAAATCGTACAAGAACTAGAAATATCTTTCGACTTCAATAATTACTCAAATCTTTAACTTTGGTTTTAACTACTTCAAATAAAGATTACGTATGCCTCATTTGTTTTCCAATCGTAAATCTACTCACTTTATAATTAAAACACCATGCAAGAGATTAATTGAAAGTATATCCTTTCACTACAAATAAATGAATCCCTATATGTGTATATTTCTTAACTGCTATAGAACAATAGTGTTTTTAATATGTAACGTTAACCAAGGCAATGTCATTAAATTTTATGTGCAGTTCATGTATAATCAAACTTAACGATGTAATTCTAATACGTAAGATGCAGGGTAATCGCTAAACCTCTAAGGTCTAAAATGAAAAATTAATTATCTTATTATATAACACGAAGTTGAAACTATGAAGGTGTCTAGATTAAAAATGATTAAAATATTACTTGTAAGTATTCAATCAATAGTTTAAGTAATATTTTTTTTAAACCATATATAGATCAAGAACTGGTTCTTGTATCGATATAATAGATGACAGATTCAATTTCACTATAACAAATAACAGGAAATATTTAGGAAGATAATTATAATATACACATCAAGGGTATTAGCGTATCTCATATATGAATCGGTGTATTATTAACATTCCGATCTACGAAATTAATAATGCGCATGAAAGCATTTCATCAGCCTAATTACCTGTCACGCCATTTGTATTAAGAAGAGGTCGTTAATCTTTTCTCCTGCAAAAATGCAATACGATTAGTGGAATAGCTCCCGGTTTTCGAAAAGTAACATTTAACACATTAACGCAGGCTTTGGGACGCAGAAGACAACACAAACTTGTCACATTTAGTGAAGGGGGGGTATATAAAACTACTACTAAGTACCCGGCCGGTAATAGACGATTTACTTTGTATACGGTTTGCACCTGTGGCTGTTGTTTAATTAGTTATTATGAAAACGGTACGAAATTTTTCCTATAATAGTGATAATGGTGGTGGCTGGTGGTGGCATCCAATTGGATTATTTGAATAAATTGGAATTTACGTGAGATTGCGTTTAGTGAATATTTTGAATGAAAAGTTCATTTATTTTAATTCGGTATTATTGCTTTAGGTGCAGAGGTTAGCAAAAGGTACGTTTATAAATTTTTGGGGAAGTTTTAATGTTCTTAAGACCGTTTGGGTCTGGAAGCATTAGAAACACACTTCAACTGATATTCAGCTCTTATTGGCTTTGCAGTTCTATGATCTTTTTGGGAAATTAGGGGCAATAACTATAGGAAATACCCCCAAATTCCACTAAGGGGTGTCAATTTGTCGGAATTAGAGGGACATTTTTTTAGCCGCAATATTTGTCTAATGAACAAGTGCATACTATAAACGAAGGTATTTAACATTTTTGCAAATTAAATATTTAAACATAATTAGACGAAAACACAGGCCCATAAGGTTATGTTTACGCGATAGTTACTTTCTAATGCTTAATAAATAAATTCCGCAATTAACTGTTGATGAATAAAACATAACATAATAAAACAACAACCTATTAAGAACATATATTGCTCTTTACATTTTTGAAAAAGCTATTGAAAATACTTAATCTTGTAAAATGTGTTCCTAGGGTTTTTATTCTTGGATTGTTATTGAATCTGTCTTTATTCTTTTTGTTCTTGGATTTTATTATTCCTTAGGTAAAATAATGTGCCCAAATTGGAAAAGGCCATGATATTTACCGAACAGAAATATATGTCTGGTATAAGGAATATAGCCTGGGGAATACACGAGAAAGCTGTTTTGTGTAGAGAAAAGTAATCGCCGGTACATATATGAAAAAGGTACATGTATGCAAATAACCTAGATGTATACCAAGCTACAATGTACGCAAATGACACTTAATTTTAGATATATTTAAAAATTGAAAGTTTTAACTTTAATGGAAACTTTAATTGACTTTTTAAAAATTTTAAAATATCGAGATAACTAAATTTTTCATTGATAAAAATACTTAAATTAATGATCTCCCATATAGTTTCTTAATAACTCATACACCCTAGTAAATGTATTAGAGTCTACACGAATAAACGTGGGAGAATAACCTCGGGGAATATACGTAATATTTATATGCGCTTACGGTCCTAAATTAATTCAATGATCTATCCAAAACTTCAGAGGAATGTAATTAGAAATATCATCAATTCAATATTCCCCCATAGAACCGGGTTACCTTTTGAACAATAACGTTCAAACTAGTTTTAGACCCTAACGAGAAACTGCAGAAGTTCGATAAACGGCATGTCAGTAATTACGAATGTGATTTATCCGTAATGCTTTTTAACGGTAGGATACAGGATTTTGACCCTACACAAAATTGAGCTCCAATAAATAAATATGTAGGTCTAAATGATCTAAATCAACTCGTAACGCTTGATGTAGATGTGACTTAGAAATTATTGCAAAAGGTCGAAAGTTTGAAAGTTACGTTACGTGGAAGGTGTTCTATTCAGATCACTAGAAATACTATGAATTCAAATTTTTCTCATAAAATTTACTTTTAGTGCCGAAGGTGACATAAATAGAATGGAATTTGATTTGCATATCTTAACGCATATTAGAGTATGTTGTATGTAGAGTTTTCCCTGTACGACTACTGAGATTTCTCGCATGCTTATAATATTGTACATAGAAATCACCAGTACTAGACGTGAATTTGTTAATTTATTTTCGTCGATTGATTGGTACACAACTTAATTATTCTGCGTTTTCATTGATTCCCAACAATTAATTATATTTTGTAATATTTCATATTCAAACGATTTATGTGCCTATATACAGGGTGTAATATAACTCGTTTGCCAGATGGAGACCCTACATATTAGTCTTGTTTTCACGTATATAATATAAATTACCTGAATTTGCAAATGCTTCATAAGGGAGTTATGTTTCTTTAAAATAGGCGCCATTAATTTTCTGAATATACCTCAAAATGATAATACCGGAGAAGTTCATACTTACTAAAGGGGTCAACAAACATTTTCAATTATAATTCCTTCATCTTCAAACTTTTAACAATTTTTATGGTGTATTTGGGTAGTATGATATCCTTCTAAAAATGTTATATTGTTAACAGATTGAGAATTTAATTTATGTAATACCAAGTCTACACTATTAATAACATAATATTATAAAAAAAATTCAAAAAGTCACAATATCTCGATATCACTCTATTAGGATCATTACAATAAAACGATTTTATTGACATGGACACTGTATGGAAAAAATTTCTCAATTAGAGATGTTACGTTTTTAAAACAAAACAAATGAAACGAATTATTATTACGAACCTTAATTAACGAAGGTACTACAAATAATATTTTCTTTATTGTTAGTACATTTCAATTTCCACATTTACATGTTCGTCGTTGAAGGGATGTTTTATGGTATTTGTAGGCAATTCACTTTCACTACCATTATGTTTTTACGGAGTTTATTGGACTAAAAAGTAAGTAGGTATGAAAATAATAAACGCTCACTTATTGGTCAAAATCTAAACAAAAAAAAAATGCTGACTGAGCTAGAGGAGCCCAAAAAGTGGCCTGATCATGCTCCTAATAATTTTTATGCAATTTATTAAAATACAAAATAATTAACGATAAAAACCAAGGATAACCACTTATTGCTCAAAATTTTCGAAAAAACAAACCAATTTACAAGAAATAATATATGGTGTTTCTATGGAATTAACAAAAATACAAAATAATTTATTATAAAAACAATAAGCAATCACATAATATTTAAAATTCTCAAAATTCTATCAAAATTAATGAGTTTTTTTTTTTTTTTTTTTTTATCCGAAGAGGGGGGAAATGCGCATCCGCACCGTCAGTGGCCATACGAGACCGACCGGTGTGTGGGGTTGTACGTCACCTGTACGACCCACTAAAACCCTACCTCTTTTACCTTAACCTCGTTGAGATAACCATCTTGGACCCGCGTTAGCATTACTCAAGATGGCTGTTCTTCGCCTGTTTGGCGTCTGTTCTGTTCTTGTTTCGTTCTGAAATTTCTCTTTAGGGATTTCTCACTGTTGTGTCACACCGTCCTCCGAGCTTGTGTGACCTCTTCGTTCTTCTGACTTTATCTTATACTACGTATATCGAGAACTGCTGATCCTCATCGTTTTTCTGTGTTATCGTCCCTCTCGGTCGGGACAGACTAGACGCGAAGGGTGCTGCTATTCTTCATGTGGTTGTGTCGTCAACTAGACCATTTTGTTTCTTTATTCGTAAAACCGTTTCTACGAATTCAGCTACGACGTCCCAGTTTTCTTCTTTCTTCAGCATCACTTCTACTATGGTTTCGGGTGTAAAAAAGCCGATCTTTTCTGTAAGTGCCTGTCTTTGTATGTTCCATTGGTTGCACGTGAACAGCGTATGTTCTGCATCGTCTACAGCATGTCCGCATGCGAGGCACATAGGGCTTTCTACTTTTCTTTGTTTGAAAAGATAGTAGCGGAAATATCCGTGTCCAGACAGCAACTGTGTTAGATAAAAGTTTATCTCCCCATGATTTCTCTCTATCCAGACTTTCACGTTGGGTATGAGGCGCTTAGTCCATTTGCCTCGGTTTTCCGCTTCGTACCTCTGTTGCCACTGTTCCACGGTCCTAGCTCTTTCCTCTTTCGCAATCTTGGCTCTGCAGATACCTTCAGCGTCACTAACAACATTGCGTTTTCTTTCATACATGGCCTTACGTTCCAGTGCTAGTAGATCTACTGGGGTAGTTCCCGCAATAACTAGAACTGCCGGTTCTGACACTGAGCGATATGCACTGCATACTCTAAGAGCAGCCCTGCGCTGTACCCTGGCTATCCTTTTCCTGTAAAATTCTTCCTTCGTCTTCTCTCCCCATATCTCAGCACCGTACAGAAGTATAGAATTGGTCACAGACATCAGAAGTTTCCTCTTGCTGGCCCTTGGTCCGCCGATATTACTCATCAATCGACCGAGCGATTGTGTGACTGTCGATGCTTTATCTGCTCCTTTCCTAATATGTTCACCAAAGCTCATCTTTGAGTCCAAGGTGAATCCCAAATATTTAATATGCTCCTTCGTCTCTATGACGTGGTCCTCTATTTGTATCGCTTGGATGTTGTCGAAACTCGTCTTGTGCTTCCTAGTCAAGAAAATCAAATCTGTCTTTTCTGCAGCAAGCGCTAGTCCTTTATCATCGAGCCATCTTCTTAAAATCCGCATGATACTTGTTAGCTTCTCTTGAATTTCCTCTTTGGTCATACCAGTGGTAACGATCGCTATGTCATCGGCGTAACCTATGAGATAGCATCCGTCTGGCAGCTCTAGTCTGAGAATATCGTCGTATGATATATTCCACAGTTCTGGTCCTAAAATTGACCCTTGTGCAGCTCCTGCGGTTACCTTTCTGGCTCTGATCCCTTCCTTGGTTTCGTACAAGAGCTGTCTATCGTTCAGATAGTCCTCCACCATGCGAAGCAAGTAAGGGGGAACATTATACTTCTCACTAAGTGGATTCACCATGCTTTTCCAGCCAGCCGTATTAAAAGCATTTTTGACGTCGATCGTAGCAAGCAGTATAACCTCCTTTGAGCGTTGGTTCTTCTCTTGTTCTCTCTGGAACGTTTCTTTTAATACTGAGACCGCGTCGGCAGTTGATTTGCCTCTTCGAAATCCAAACTGCTTATCAGACAAGTCCCCACCAGCAGTTACCGCTGCTTGGAGCCTTGGTCTTATTAGCTTTTCCAGCACTTTGCCTGCAGTATCTAGCATGCACAGAGGCCGATTTCCTGATGCACTGTTGGGGTCTCCTTTTCCTTTGTAAATAAGAACTAGTTTTTGCCTTTTCCATCTTTTTGGAAACGTCCCTGTTTTTAGACATGCGTTATACATGCGCAATAATATAGAGGGAGCTGTTTCTGCTACCATCTTGAGGATTTCTGAGGGGATACCATCTGGCCCTGGTGCTTTCTGGTTCTTCATCGATCGTACTGCTGTCATCAGTTCTTGTTTAGAGAATAGAGGAATCTCGTCAGTGAAGATATCTATTTGTGGAATTTGTCTCTCCTCGTGTTCCGGAAACAAAGCTGTGACTATCTTCTCCATCACCTCGACGTCTCGTGGTGGTGTTTTTGCATATTTGCCGAGTTTCTTTAGGACAATTTTGTATCCTAGTCCCCACGGGTCGTTATCCACTTCGGCACAGAGTGCTTTCCAACACGATAGCTTGCTCTTTCTGATGGCTAGGCTCAGATGTTTTCTTGCTGCTCCCTCTTCGCCTTTACGTCTGTCTGTTTCGGTTCGATCATCTCTTCTTCTTGCTCTTTGTGTTCTTCTTCGTAGGCGTTGACATTCTATTCTCAGTTTCGCAATTTCATCATTCCACCAATAGGTAGGAGATCTTCCTTTTTTATCCGTCTTCCTTGGCATTGATGTTGCGCATGTGCGCTCAATGAGTTCCATGGTTGCCTCTACCACTTGCTCTACGTCTTCTGCATTTTCAGTTGGGAGTTCTACCAGAGTCCTTTCTCCTTGCTGTATAGTGAGTTGGAATTTTTCTTTGTCCAGTTTTGCCAGATTCCATCTTGGTACGCGCTCTTGTTTGCGTTTTTGCTGTTTGTGACCAGTGGAAAAAATTATATATTCGTGGTCGCTGACGTTGAATTCATCTAAAACTTTCCAATCATTTATCTTTCCAGATATATCTTCTGAGGCAAAAGAGATATCTGGCACCGTCTCCCTTTGACCATCTCTTCTAAACGTTGTTGTGCCATCGTTGAGTATCTCGAGTCCAAGCCTGGATGACATATCCAGGATCTTTTGTCCTCTCGGGTCAGTTTCCTCGGATCCCCACTCAAGAGCCCTGGAATTGAAGTCTCCTCCGACGATAATACTTCCCTGCATCTGTTGTAGTGCATCCTCCAATCCATCAAGTGGAGATTGATGCTGTCTGGCTCGCCGGGAGTGATAGGCTGGAAGTAACAACTAACATAGGTGATGTTATCGCTTTTGATCCATGCGAATCCGTCTCCTTTGCCGCTTTTGTCAATGGCCATATTTTCTGGATTTGGGATCCAGACCGCTGCTTTCTGGAGATTATCCGAAACCCAGTTAAGTCCGTCTATTTTGACTTGACCTATTTCACTCACGAGTACAATGTCCACTCTCTTTTCTTTGGCCGTCTCCTTTAGAAGTGAGAAAGTCTCTGGGCCACGACGAATGTTGGCTTGGAGCACTCTGGTCATCTTCTCGTGCCCCCCCCCTGTACTGATATTAGGCGCCCTCCATGCCTCCCGATAGGTCATGCACTTGCCTGTTCCTAGGCGATGCTTGGTGTCCTCTTCTGGTTTTCCCGCATCCATGCACACAATGCATTTCTCTTCATTGCTGCAGTTTGTCGCTTTGTGTCCTTTCTCGGCGCATTTGTAGCAATGTTCTGTTCTATCTGGACCTTTGCAGGTATGGGAGGTGTGCCCATAACCGAGGCATTTGTAGCACCTCCTGACTGGGTTGTAGTGTCTTATTCTACAGCTGAATGGACCAATCGTGAGAAATTTCGTCTTGGCAAAGGTATCCGCACTTCTAGCTAATTAATGAGTCGCAGGCGCAAAAGGTGCTTTAATAAAATTTAATAAAACAGAACAATTATTTATAAAAGTAACATCCAAATAATTGTTCACTTTCCCATTTAAGGACTTTTCCAAAAAGATTTCAAATTTTGCTTTTTAAATATTACCACATCTTCATATCTTTTACATCATAGTAACTTGCCATAAATATCGGTTCCCACAACATATAAATAGGAAATAGCTATGATCGGTAATACAGAAACATTGAAGTTTACCTGTTCGTCTTTAAGTAATTTTGAAAAAGTACCATAGAGTCGATATTAGCTTTGCTTCCAAGTGTCAAGTTATATGATGTCCTATCACAAGCGAAATTAATAATAAATATGTGTGATTAATAATCTCCTAGCATTAACAGTAGTAATTATAGCCTATGAGAAAGCAATAACAGGGTTCTTGTCCTCCCACCCTTATAGGTTGTTGCTATTTTGTTGCTAATTCATGATGTCAACACTAATTTGGTTACTTCGTATTTGGTTTTTAATCGTTTCTACGCGTTAAAAATTTCATATTCAGTTATAGATTGAGGAAAGGAAATATTACCGTTTAGAAATTCATTTTAGTTCATTGATTCACAACTCTAGGTTCATCCTTGTTAGAAACGCTAAACAAAAAGTAATTGACGGTATTAACTGTTTATTCTGTAGCATTGAAACTTCGAAATCGAATCACATAGGAATTACCTTTTGATCCTGCATATTTCCTGAATCTGCCCAAAGCAATTAACTGTTCCATATACTTAGGTAGGCCATTTTTATGATAACCTTTTTTTAAGATCGCAAATGTTTAAATTCCCGTAAGTAGGGCACTTGTTCAGAATATTTACATTTTTATGAAATTTAGATTTTAACTCAATATATAATTTGATTTTGCAATTAGCTTCTTCCGATGTATGTTGTTGATCAAGTTCTGCCTTGTTTTTTTTGTAATATTAAATTTGGGTTCTGATATGAGCCAACTCTTTATATAATGCACTAGATTTTAAGCTATGAGCCTTACTCACTATCTTTTTTACAGTTTGTTGAACATAAAACAAAGGTGAATTTTCCCTGCTTCCTAGGTTTAACGTTTTTGAGTTTTAATTTGGTACCACGATATTCAAAATGCTTGGCGTTGCTAGTGTCATTTTGTTTTTGGATCTCCTGAGATAAATTTTGTTCAGGCTCAGAAATTCCATGAAAATTTTCCTGTGTTGCTGTTATTTATCTGGAGGCTTCAAATCAATTTAAGTGAAAATCATTTAACAAGTATTCGATCCATATCGAATATCGTCTTATATACGTCTTAGTACGTCGTCGAATTTCTTCTTCATCTTCAGGGCATTTTCCACTTACTTAATGTTTTAGTTTATTAGGTTTTAGCTTGCTCTTCAAACTTTGATTCCCTTCCCCTTGGCACCGTTGTTGCTATGGACCGTCGATACGATCACCCACTTATTTGCTTCGTCTGCTTGTCTCCGTCGTCTACTTATTCCCGCTGTCTTTCGTCTCCAGAGATTTCCCTTTGCTTTGTCTACTTTACGTATCATAATCTACTTTTATTTTTCTCCACGTTAACGATGAGGCGGTGTACTTATTGTCATAAGTATAATCAAAAGTATCCTACATTCTACGTTATTAAAAGCTTTGAACCAGTCTACAATGCAAATATGGATTTCTATGTGATGTTCTCGCGACTTTTCTACGTCCTGGCGTACGTCATAAATTTGTTCTCTAGTGCCCTTTCCCTTAGTGGAATGAGTCCAGTTTGTTGGTTTGATATCTGCGGTACAGGGACCAATTTAATTAATAATGATAGTTATTCCCCATTTGGTTGGCAATGATAGCAGGCGACCTCTTTACATATGTAAATCTCAGGAGGTTTGAAACGCGAAAGGGTGGTGCAAAAGTTTCAAACTCCTGCATCGTTATTCCATGAGCAAGATGTATTTATTTAAACAGTTTTCATGTGACCACTCTGCTCCTATTGACCGTGCCTCGATGAGGGTGCATTGTTCAAAGGAAAAATTGTGTTTACTGCCGGCAAAAGTGGCGCAGCGGCGCAGGATTGGGTATAAGTGGAAAATTGTGTTTACTTAGTACAAGAGCACATTACTTTTACAAAATTCCTCGTAGTTTACAAATACGACACAAAAATGTTAAAAATCTCAATAGTTGCAATTCTGAATGCCTGTTGATCCCTGTTTCAGCCCCTTTTATTTACTCTAGAAAAATAAAATTCCCAAAGGCCTATTTGTCACTAGAAACGTCAGTAATCTGTAAATTTTAAACCTATGAGGTAATGTCGGTGTATGTATAAAATTGACCTCAAGAGGCCAATTTGAAAAACCCTAATGCTCTTATGAAGCAATTTTGTATTAGAGTAATTTAGGTTAAATCAGTCAATATAATGAAATCTATGTCTATAGTTTCCCATTCGCCCGGGAATTCTGTGACATCCTTTAGGTGGCGTTATGAGTTAAGTGAGTGTAACTGAATATTTATTTATGATATTACTATCCTCAAAAACACTAAACACTTCTAACTAGTAATTGGAAAAACATATTGAATTTCTAACTAGTTTCCTTTTGTGTCTGGTGTAATTAATTTGTAATTAAAATATCTTTATGGCCTTGACAACAGCCGGTAAACGTTCTAGAATTCCCGGTGACTTTATAGTACCGGATTATCCCGTTTTTCGTCAAAAACCCGAGCGTATTCAAAGTTTTCCCGTTCTAACAGTGTCTAAAATTTTATATTATCTTTCGTAGTAGGAAAAAACATCTGCTGGCTATTCGATTCATCTTTATACATTAGGCTGTTCCTCGTAGTTTATGAGGTTCAAACTCTAATTAATATATATGTAATTCAGATTTAAATGCAAATTTATTTATAATATACAGCACCGAGATATTTTCTTTTGAATTATAAATATGCTACAATAACTGAGTGTAGGCCCACAATGCTTATGTCGTATTGAGTTTAATTTATATTCATTTTCCGATCAAATGTCAGAGTAACCTCCTATATAATTTCAGATAGATTTTTCTTGAAAACGGAAAACAATGTATCTTTTCATAATCTCAACTTAAATTACATCAAATAACTTTCTATACGCCTTGTGTAACCCGAAAGCATTGCATTCTTCCTTTGTCAATCGTGTTTTCTGCTTTACTCTCTCCTCATCCCGATGTAAAGCCGCATGAGGAACACAAAATTATAAGAAAACTTTCTGAATCAATGCGTTGTATCTAAGCTTTTATGTTTTTCTTGAAGTATTTCTGTTTGGTCCCATTAAATATTTAATAAACTGTTTAGTTTAGATTTTACGACAAAAATAAAGAAGTATTATTCTACATAATAATTTAGATCTATTAAAATATACACCTTTTGAAAACTTTCGGGTTATCTCGCTCACAATAAACAAGGATATAAAGGGATATTTCTTATCGACAAGTATATTGAGAAATATACCCAACACATAAATATTTATTAAAATCTCATTATTTCTTATTTCCGCAAAGGCAACGTCAACATTACCATAATATCTTAAAAAATATCGCTACTCTATTTGCATTTTTTTACTGTAAAAAGGAAAGTAGATAATTCCTTGGAATCCTTAAACGACTTAACAATTTGGCGAAATATTTAAACAAACATATACATACAATTTATAATAATCGACACAAACTTGTTTACTACCTTATTTATTTAAGTATTACGCACTCACAAAATAAATATTAAAAATGTTACTCTTAACTAACAGTTACTAATATAACAACAATAAATATTAAATTGATATAGTCACATCAAGATAGTTCTATTGGCCATTACAATTTATTATAATATTCCAATATTATTTCTTCCAACTTTTTCATATATTCTCAATGAATGAATCTTTTCTCATGACCTCAAAGAGGTCATTCTTTATTAGAATGAAACATAATGTGTTTGAAAAGTAATTTGAGTAGAGTACAGACGATAGAAAGATATATAAATTTTTTTTATCAATATATTATTTACTGTTTAATTTAATTTACGAACGCAAATTGAGTATTGACGCCGGAATTAAAATGTATATATCGATTTAAGTGAACACAATTGCCAGTGAAATGTCATGTAAATATCTATAATGCAATATTCTGTATTATAATCACCCAAAAGTAGATATGGATTTAATTTTATTTCGTCGTTATGTGGCCAGCCAAGAGATGCATTTACTCTTAATTCAAAATGTGATTATTCGATTGATCTCTTGTCAGTGTTTAGATTACTCTTAATTCATGAGAAGTTTTCCTTGTGGAATAAAGAAAGTGCCTTTCCTTCGTTGGAATTAATCTGGTGAAAATTCTGACCTCTGGTGGTAACAGTGGTAAGCCATAGTCGTTGTCTATAGAGCCCTTTTATGGATTTCCTGAGTTTTTTTTTTGTTTATTGAGATCTTTTCTTCTTAATAATTTGTTGGCATATTTTGTTGCTATATTGGGTTCACCGGTAAAATCCAACTTTACTTCTGAAAACATAAAGTTAAAAAGCATTTCGGCTCTAGTTGTTAGTATTAACGAAAAAGAACAACGCCATATGGAATAGAGATTTACAATATTTTATTAATGCATTTGCTTATGGAGTTTTATTTACCATTTTACTAGGTTTATAAACAATGCAAATGCTGAGTGCAAAATGTAATAATTACAAACTCTTGCAAGTCTTAAAAAAGTTAAGCCGCCTAGTACCAGTTGGAAATTCTTTATTGCCTAAGTTTAACTCTGTATAAAAAATTTTTGTGGCCAGATTTTTCCCTTAAAAATGTATAACAGTGTGACACAAATTGTTTCAACAATTCAGGATTTTGAAAAATAAGCGATTCTGTACGCAATTTCGAACTCCGTTTTAGTAATTTTCCTGCAACCACTCAAATATCAACAGTAAGTTTACGTTCACCTGAAATTCGTCTTTTTTGTGCTTTTGGAGAAAATTTTGACAGCAATAAACCTTATGTATAACTGGCTGAATTCGTTGTGGCAAGAGTTATTTTATTTTTGACCAGACAGTTGACTTATTATACAATATTTTATTCGCAAATAACAGATCAACTTTTGAAAAAGTAGTATTCATTTTGAATTCGAATCAGATTGTTAAAACTTTAGTCTTAGGAATAATTCCGCAGTATATGATTTTTGAGAAAGTCAAAATACAAAAATACACACCAAAATACACATCCGTCAAGTTGGCAGTTTTGGCAGTATTGGCAAATGAATGGGCAAAACGTGTGCATATGACTTGCTGGAATTTTATAGTAGAAGTAGGAAATAAATTTGATTGACATTTATGAGAGTCTAGTATTCTCCTACTTTTAAGCTATTAGAGTGCTTCAACATTTGTTGAAGTGGTAGAGAATTTAGTAATTATAATGATTCAATCAACGTTTTATAATAGTTTAACCATATGCTTATGCTTGCAAACATGTTTCTAAACGGGCGAAACAGGGAGTTTCGGCCTCAGGCATTTCATTTTGTTGAATTGGCCAATCCAATTTTAGATTGGCCCATTTTAGAAGTTATAAAATGACTCACAATCAAGCTGACATCCGCGACTGAAATTTGATAAGTTTGAAACTGCAGTGCTAATTTGGGTCTGGCCATTCATTTAAGTGATGTTACTGCTAATAGAATTCAATAATAAAATTCACAAAACTTATTTTTCTTTTCAATTTGAGAAATGATAGAAGAATTGCCTCAATCCAGATATAATTTTAGCAAGTAAGAAATTTCGTATTCCCAAAACCCCTAAAGAAATTAATGAAAGGCTTCGATTTTTAGGTAACCACAGAAGATTTGTTAAAAATTTGTTAAAATGTTTGAAGAAAAGTGGTACCATTGCACAAAATGAGGAATTTATTTCGTGCTTTGAAACCTGTAAAACTTTATTAACCAATGGCAATATCATCTATTATTCCATTAGTTGTGTACAGAATCAACTAGTAGCTTTGTATTATATTCACCAATACTCTGAGATTAATGAATACGATCGATAGGAAATAAAAAATCTCCGCAATTTTCAAAAATAATTTCGAAAATGAGGTAATAGGATTCATGAACGAATATTAGCATTAACACTCAGTATGTCTTTTACTTTACTAATTCAGAAATGCACGAATTATTTGAATGGCTATTTCAGAGAAATTTAATATAGGCACTTATGAAATTCAAGAAATATAGCAAAAATTATAATCGTAATCAAAATATAAAAAAAATATTGTATATGAGACATTATTTCGTAGCCAATTAAAGGATTTATGCCATGGCGACTACACACGTGTTCACCCATGCATTGTCTTGATGAAACAACATGTTTTTCTTCGCTAAATGCCGTCCTTTCTGCTTTAAAACAGTGTAAAAGCTGTCCAACACCTTTGAATAGTAACCAGTCATTATTTCACCCCTTTCAAGGTAATCGGTATGAATGACACCAGAAAACTGAGGCCACATTTTGTTGTCTGACAGAACTATCTTAGCCTTCTTCGGTGCACGATCACCCGTAGAAATCTACCGTTTCGATTGTTGATTGGTCCCTGGTGTGGTGCGATGAATCCAGGTCTCTCATCTACGGTAATATCCCCAATCACCCCTTTGATAATCACACGGTTGTATATGTGTCCGATCGTGAGTAATCGCCCGGAGAGTTTTCTCATACTCAAATATTCATGCAAAATGTGATGCATTCGCTCATTTGAGATGCCCACAGCTTCAGCCAACTCACGCACTTTGAATCTTTGATCGTTCAGTGTGATTCCATGGATTTTATGGACGATTTTTGGCGTAACAACTTGCTTGAACTTTTACAGTAGCCTACCGATAGATGGCAGTTATCGAGAGCAGTGTTGCCATTTTACTGCACGGGAAATTCAACAAGTTACCGACTTATCAAACTCCCATTAGCATATCGTGAAAGAAAAGCGAACCGCCGTGGTGTAGGAAAACGACTACAAGGAATAATAGACAATCATTTTTACCTCTTATAAAAGACCCCATAATAACTTATTAATTTTTGTGAAATTCATCAACAATGAAATATATCATCAACTAATAACTGAAAATATTCATCAACTTGAAATATGTCATGTAAAATATCAAAATAATGAAAGGAAACCTATAAATATGCAAATGGACGTTACACATTTGATTTCTAATGAAACAAATTTCTTTCCATTAATGACAGTTTTTCAAAATACGCTCAAGCAAATTATTTACCAATTTTAATTTTAATTTTTACTAATATTGCTGAGAGAATATTTTCTTCCCGCACATTCCAGAATTAATAACCTTATGCAACTGAACAAAATTAAATAATCGTATTTTAATTGCACTTTGTGCCTCCATAAAAGAAAAATTCATTTCTGATAACATATCCACCCCAATGAAATCAGTCATTTACATTCAACGATAACCGATCAGCTTCGATTGCTTAGAAACCAAGAGTTTCCCAAAATCTGGATCAAAAAGATTTTGCAAAAAAAATATTGGTTCAAATAATGCTATTAAATTTGATACACTCAGTAAAATAACTTCCGTTTACGAAAACCGAAATCTCTCTCAGCTGATCAATGCCGTAAAATACATATGGGTAATTTAAAAGTTATCTACGGAGAAAGTATTCATTTGGTCAATAATTCTATCTTAGATATCTTATCAAATAGAATATATTTGTTTAAAACTATGTCGTCTCCTAAAAATTTCGAGCATTTTATCGACTGTTGTATTGACTCTAACAGTGCATGCCTGTTTGCATATTTTCTTGTTGCGTTATTATCGAAACGTAGATATTTCAATAAAAACAGGAAGTGATCGCAAAAACCACAACCAGTTGTGTTTTTTCACCAACTCTTTAGAGTTCAATCGGCTACTTTTCAAAATTTGAGCCACGTATAATAATCAAGAGAGCGCCTTAATATCACACAAATCAGTGGAATCAGCTTTTCTTTCTCTCATAAAGTTTTCCGTTAATCGAACTTCGTTAGTTAAAATGAGACTCCAACATTCTATATGTAATTTATCATTTTCGTCATGTTTTAACTCCTGTCAAACCAACGACAATACTTTGTTACCTCGTTTTTAGTCGTTTATTAGTGTAGCGTGTTCTACAAAAGTTGGCATTATTGTGAAGTTCGTTGGAACAATATTGGGCCCTTTTCTTCAGGTTCTCCATTACAGTCCCGTCCCAATTCACATCTGTAGAAGTTGCGTTTATTATCATTCCTATAGAATATATAAAAATATTATAATTTATAAATATTATGTTGTATATGTTGTAATACACATAAGAAAATATAGAAATATGGTAAATATACAATCTACGGAAAGCGCAACTCAATTCAATAAGAAAAAAATTGTAATTCGAATTTGGGCGCCGGTACTGAGAGCCTTTTTGTCGTTTAAACAAGTAATAAATAAAATGCATCTAAAACCATAGCTATAAAAACAAACTTTAATAGCAAACCGTACTAAAAAGTCGAAAACAAATTTAACAAGTAATATTTAAAATCCGAATAAATTGATTAAAAAATTATTTTATTGTAGAAAGGCTTGGGTACAAACTAAAGAGAGAAGATTTTATAACAGTAACAGTTTCTTAAGATGATTATTAATCTTCAAAAAACTACTTCAATTTAACCTATAATTGCGTTTACCAGCTAAATCTAAAGAACTCATCACACCTAACAATGACATAAGAAATGGCGAAGGTGCTTAATATACTTATTAATTATCATTTTATCCTGATGATCCTGGTCGAAACACAAGACCAAAGTTATTAAATTATTGCTTTGTAATCGCCTCTTAAAATATGCGCATCCTTGCAAAATATTCAGCCGTCGTGAAGTCTGTTAAAATTACAAATTCCAATACATAGATACATACTGGTATACCCAGCAAGCCAATAAAGGCATGTTAAAAAATCGTCTACCCTCGTCCGTTGCCAGACACAAAATAAATACACATTTACGAAGATATTTTGACGGCGCGGTCACGAAATTTTCCTCCCTGATAATGCCAAACCTTTTCATATGCGCCGGGTCTGATCGCCCTTACTGTAGGTTTAAGCATTTTAGTGCTATTGGGAATTTCGGTGATTACAGTCAACGACGGGTAACAAAAAATACTTACTATACCCGACCAAATTTCTATTAAAACGTATAAAAGCGGATCGCTTTGACCATAACTGTGGTATGTTAATAATCTAAACTTTGCTGTAGCTGTACAGCCAGGACAAATAAATTATTATATCAACTCAACGGTTCGTAAAATCTACCTTCCTGCTTTTAGTCCAATATCAACATTATTTAAATTTCCCTCCCCCCCACTTAATAGTACATACTGTTTGAAATCAACAAGTCTGTCTGTATTTCAACAATCCCACCAATACAGGAGAGGAGCTTTACTTGGTACATCGTTTCAATCTCCCTCCATTCAATGATAATTATGCTAAAGGACTGAGAAGAAATGTCTTGAGAATTGCCCGAAACATTCGTGATTAATTCGTCACAATGGAGAGGCCCACCTTTGAATCCACTTCAAATTTGTAACGAGAACGCTTTGAGGCCCTTCCTATCCCTCCTCTTTGGGAACTCGACAGAGTATTAAATGAACGTTTTCCATATCGTCGTTACCTTGTGGTAATTATAACGTCTAAAATAGGGACACATGAGGGGAAATTAAACAGGTCTTTTTTGCTCTCCGAAGTATGATGGGTTTCAAGGTATTGTCTCCGGCTGGTTATCTACATACAAAAGAGGTTATTGTCTTATAAGCTGCTTAAACGAGGTACTCCGTCAAAATTCTCATTATTGATCCTTAAGGATTGTTGAAAATTCTTTTCACTTAATCGGGTATCGGCAAATTTTACCGAAATTATTGACGATGTCATTTCCTTTGTTTTACGATTAAAACAAGTTAAATACCATTGTGTCGTACGACTGCTGACCTGTAATCTAAGGGGCCCAACAGTAAGATTTTCAATCAAAACTTTTTCACATTTTACAGAAAAATAAATAAAAAATCTCTCTTTAAAATAAATGAAGGAGAGAATATTATTCAAGAAATATTCATGTATTTACTAAAATTCATTTATTTTGTGCATCATTTTATGCGTATTTACGAGAAATTAACATTTCCTCAGCAGATATCCATATTAATTAAAGAGAGACGATAGTAAAAGTTGCTTAGTGAACTGCATCAAAAGTCATTACCGTTTTCTAAGTTTATGATAATTGGACGATAGTTGAGTTCTTAAAAGGCCTAATCACTTTCTTAAAAATTTGCATTTCGCAGATTCGAACACTTTATTTAATCGAGTATATTTTCGACATGGTTCAAAAGGCACACTAAGTCTTATCAATTATCATTAAATTAATTCTGATCTTATTGTAAGGGGAAAGGCTTTAATGCTCTCAAAATCCTATTTACGGAATAGATGTTGTCCTGAGGGTTGTTCGAGATTCCAAACAAATAATGATTCCTCATCGCACAACGTCCTTGTTTCGATGTTCCTTCACATATAATGCTGCAAATTTATATATCCAAATTCCAAAGGAAATTAAATCCCTACCACCTAGCCTGGTTAGGTTTTGTCTGAAAATGTATATATTATATAAACTATGCTCGTAATGTTTCTAGATTAATCACTGTGCTTAAATTTTTAGAATTTCTGCGAATTGTTTTAATATAATATACCATCACAATTTTAGATTTTATAGTTTTTTTATTGTCAGTATTTAGTTATTCAGTGTGTATATTATGGGTTAAGTGTAAGAATAGCTTAGCTAAACTTCGCCTAATTCATGTAGTCTAGGTTATATCGATACTAGACTCAATAAAGATCTTTTATTATTATTATTATTATTATTATTATTATTATTATTATTATTATTATTATTATTATTATTATTATTATTATTATTACTATTATTTTGTGGAAAACATAGTTTTCACTTAAATGACGTCTTGCTAGTTACTTGAAAGAATATATAGTTACCACTATAGTGTTTAGTTAGTTGTTACTATAATAAACCACTGAAACCACAATGTACAATTAAAATATTTTCTGGAATTTGATGTAAATTGCAATGAAACGCATAACAGATTCTTCCTACGTTACTGTCTCTTACATCAGAAGTTAGCAATCAGTTGTATAAACCGTTCACTATCATTCGTCATGTGCCTTAACCCTGCAAAAGTAAAATCGGTCGATTGTTTAATATTGTTGTACCAAGATATTTTCCGCCTTCAAACACATCTGAAAATAATCCTGAAATTACTTAACAGTAATATCTTCCAGGGATGAATAGCTCCTATAGAAGGTACAGTTTTTCTTAGTGGAATATCTATGAAAGCATCAACCTACGTTGAGAAAATGAAAAGTACTCATTGAAGAATTAATACTTGTTACTCCTTGTTTTATTGTGTGGTCATTGAAGTGGTATTCTTACTATTATTAAAATTTGACCCCAAATGGCGAGTAAAAATTACTAATTCATGTTGCAATTTAGAATCGGAAATTTCTCGGAACATATTGCAGTAGCTTTTGCAGATGTTTATAAGTTATAATTCATACTCTAAGCCGTTATTAGTTAACCTAATTGATTACAAAATATTTAACAAATTAATCGCTAATAATCAACTTTGCGTTGTTTTTTAGCAGGTAGTGAAGTATGTAGCGTACTGTCGCAATAAGGAAACTGAGAAAGTTTAACTAGATAATTTAAAGTACTACCTACAAGGCAAATTTGGGTTTCGGTTATTTAACGATTAATTGTTTATAATCACATAGTAAACTACATGACGTTTTGTCTAAGTCAACAGCTGCAAGGATTTTAAATCAGTATAAACTGACATTGAATTTCACATTTGCTCAGATAACTTTTATATTTAAATCAACAACTGAGCATTTGAAATGGATCAATTGACTCAGTAGGTCAGCAGATGTAATTGCAGGCGTAAATATTAAGTCAATGTCAACTGATACTTTGTTTCCTCTTATTTTTAAGGCCACATCTCATCTCACATATTTTTCACGAGTCAATTGTTTTATTAGCTCAGCACTTACCCTTTCAAATTTACGTATTGAGTCAGCATTAAATAAAATTCTGCTTCATACTTTTTTGTTAGCGTTTTTTACTTACAATCTAACATCTTATCTCGATTTAATTACACGGTTACGCACACACTTCATCTGTCAATTGTTCCAGTAGGTCAGTAGATGCACTCGAGTGAAGCGTGTGAAATCGAATTTCGTCGTTTCCTTGTATGCATTTAAATCTACGACATTGAACGGATACAATACAAAGGTATTACACCTTGTGAGATATTAACAATTATTAATTTTTTAAAATAATTGATATTTTTTTAAGATAGTTACTATTGATCTACATGGAGGTTAATGAGAATAGTTATCAAGTTCGTAGAGTAATTCTTGCGTAATCAATATAATCGTCAAGTCGTTATACAAGGTACATTTTCCTACTTCTGAGAGTTGCCACATAATTGTGAGTCACGTTCCCAGTAAGTGCACCTGAAATATGAAGAAAGTGTGTGTGTTAAAATCATTTTTATCGAATTTCTACGATCTGCTACCTTCCACATTTTTTTAGTATGTGGTTAACGTTCTCTAACTGAACGGAACACTTAAAGTATATTTTTTGATCAAAACTTATCAGTCTGGTGTTCTCACGTATTGCATTATTTTTTTCCGCATCGAATCCGCTGTTTAACGCATCAATTGTTCGAAATCTGCTTTGATTTCGATCATTACTCAGCATTTACATCATGAACTTATTTACTTCTTGTACGCCTAAAAGAGTTATTGTTGTATTTTTCATACTGAGACCTTGTGAATATAATTAACATTTTACTATGCATTAATCAAAATGGAATAAGGCAGGTATACGCTTGTAATTATCCTTAATAAATTTTTTTTAATGTTGAAGGTGATATTTGTTGCTTGTGTGTCTACCAGAAATAGAAGCGAGACTAGAGTAAATTGTAATCCATACTACGCCATTAATTATGGGAAATTAGAAAATTACATACAATCAGTGTATAATTTAAATAACGCTAATATGTAATGATACTGCAGTTACTTCCCTTGGCACTAATTTAAAATAAATATTCGTTGTTAATTATCCCATCGGTTCCGATTAATTAATAAACCATGAATATACTGAAAATTGTACCGTTTACAAATATCTTTGATGGCCTAAAATGATACAAAAAACAAATTTCTATTAATTAATGTGATATAATCTTCCACCTTTGGAAGTAACGCAATTACCATTAAAATTATCATATTCAGCTTTTACTTTCAACAGATAACAGGTTTTATTGACACCTACAAATTGATAGCAAACCTCTGTTTTTTCTGAATTACGTATAGCTTAGCTATTATTTCAACTAGTTCACTGTCAATTACAAAACCGCCGAAACTAATTAGCGTGAACGTTCCTTGCGAGCCGAATCATTTAACTGTCAGGATTAAAAACTTTGATACTACGATAGTTAACATTTAACACTTTCTTTCAAGGAATTAAGTGCGGAATGGAAAAATTTCCTTTCCGTTAATCTCTTTACGTTTATACCTTCGTCGTTTTTGTAATTTCAAGGGTATTATGAAATATGGTTAAATTTATGAACAGTGACGTACATACCGGAAACACACGGGACCTATAAATGGACCCGGGGAAGCTGGGCCAGTTGTATTAACAAGTTGCCGACAATTTTCTGGAATTACCACCAACGTTTTGGTAATGTGATGACACTACAACAATTCCTAGTGATGTTCCAGCTTAGAGAATTAAGAACCTTTTGTGTTTTCTGTCTTCTTCACTCAGTCTAATTTCTGCATGAGATTGCACTAGACGTATCACCATATTTGGGAAGAAATATTGGTGGAGTTGTAAGAAATTTCAGATATTAGAATAGCAAAATCATTCCCTTTTTCTCCTTGTATATATTCGTAATTTTAATATCAATTGAATTCTTTCTATTTAATCTGACTAGTGGCAATGATTTTATGTTCAACTTTAAGTTATATTCAACCTAGGTACCCACATTCTTATAAAATAGGCTCCGATGTCTGCTCTCTTGAGCAATTGATCATTTATCTGCCTCTTTAACTATAAATGTAGTTGCAGTAAATGTACATTAAATTGTTAAAATGGGGTATGTTGATACATGATTGGTGGTGTGTGGACGTATGTTGAATTATGACTTATGGCGCAGATTTTCCATTATATTTTTTCTGTCAAACCTATGTCAATTTCAGAAATTCCCTGGTTTCGATCTGCCCGATATCATTTGTGTAATGATATTTAATTATACTTGTACATCTAATCTTATTTATATATGTGCATCTCATTTTTAAATTAATAATCTTAAGGCTTTCGTATGATACTCACCTTTTACTGTATTCACATCAGTAAGTCGATTCCTTTGTAACAAATTTTTTATTGATATCCTATAGCGGGTTAATAAAGAGGTACCAAGTTCTCTTTACGAACAAAACCGTGACACTATTTGAACAGTTAAAATTAAAAATATAAGTGAAGTCAACAAGCAAATATTCTTTTCGAAATATGCCAAAGGTTTCACTTAATTTAAATTTGATCGGCGATTTGCATTTAAAAATTTTATTTTAAGAAAAATAAGATTGTGAGGAAGAAGCGATTCTAGTACTCGGTTAATACTTTAAAAATTAGTTTCAAAAAATTGTCTTAGTGCCTTCAAAACAGTACTTCTTCTTTATTTACTATTGCTGTTCGATCCATCATTGATTATTAAATTGTTTTCAAGTTTTTAGGATATTTTCTTCTAATTCTAATTTTAGGGGAGTTTCATCATCAATTCAGTTGTGTTATGTATTCGCTCAATTAGTTATTGTGAAATAAATTATTGTTGCTTATAAATTTTAACAGAAATTAGGCTCCTTACAATCATCTCGGAAAATTCGGTGCCATTTGGAAAAATTAAAAGCAATCATGAAATCTTTCTGCCTACAGATATTGAATAAACACCAATTTTCCAACTGAAACATTGTTCGTGTGTTTAAAAACCGTTGAGAAAACTTGTATTGAGAAGATGTCATGGAGAGTCCATCGGCTTTATATTGTTTATAATTATAACCAGGAAGCATCATCTATTGACCTCATAACATGCACGAAATATTCAATTCTCTGTGGTCCTTGGTGAGTCAAGCATATTGAAACTGGCAAAAGTCTTTCAGATTCGTGTGTAAGGCAACTTCCACAATTGAAGCTTATGAAAAATCACTGAAAGATTTTTGGTACTTTCTGTCGTTTAAAATTATTTTAAAATTGTTTGGGATATTCGCAAACCTTCTAGATTCAATTCTAAAGCCATTCTATCTTTCCAAAATTCAAAACAAATCTATCGAATATTTTTGGACATATTTAAGAGTTTCTTGCATTTGAAATTATAGTAATTATAGAAATTATAGAAAGGATCTCTTAGATTAGATTTTAGGGAATTTTGACAATTTAATTTTCTAGAAAAACTATTCATTTTTATTTTAAATAATTTATAAAGTTTAAAATTATAATTAAATCAATTAAAATGTATGAAGGTTCTGTTGGTTCAAATTTTACGAAGATTTTGAAGATTTTACGAAGATTTGCGAAGAAATACGTAAATTTTTACAGGTCAATAGTATACTTATTTTAATATTTTTACCTTTTAAATATAAAATGAAACCATCTGAATATTGTACATACATTCTAGCATCAAATGTTTAAACTATTATTTCTTCTTAAAATTCCGACGAAAAAATTAACTGGTCTACCGATGTATGGCCCCTTCAAATACAGGCACGTAGAGGCGTCCTCACCCCCTGATTACATGCATATCATGTAAAATATAACATTTACTAAAACACATCATCTACAATTTTTTCTTGATCTTACTTTTAATTTTCTTGTTGTTTCGCCACTGGATGGAATTTTTTTCCATATTACTGTATTTAAATAATTGCAAATATTTCAATCCAATTATACGATGGCCCGTAGGTATGTGCTATTAAATTTTGAAATATATATATATATATATATATATATATATATATATATATATATATATATATATATAGGCCAAGCCTTTTAATTAAATTCCTTTGACGTTATTAATTTAAATTTGTTGTGCACATAATAACGTTTAAAAAAGTATAATCTAATTTCAACACAAATAAAATTTTGTTAGTGGCGAATATTTTGCCCATTTGCTGTTAAATCGAATACTACACCTGCTAACTAATCTTTATAACATCAAAGGAACGGGAGGAAGTTTTCCACTGGGTCGAATTCAACCCCTTCATTCGCCTATGAATGTCTAGAAGAAAGCAGAACCTTCCCCCACGACGAAGATCATTGAACTTAACAAATTTTAAGCGAGCTCCTTTAATTCTTTCTGGTTAGGTTACCATGAATACATGTAATACCATACCATTCGAACCATACCATACCATTTCGGTACAATTGGTTGCTTTCCTGCTAATATACTTCAACAAATTTAGGCCAGTATATATTCACAATGTAATTTATACCTAACATTGCAGGTCAAAGTATGCTAAAAACCTTTTTATGAATACATATAAACTATTTATTAATAAATGAGTGTAAATTATATAAAATAATTAAATTATTGTAACTGAGAATTCTCCCTTTTGAAGTTCATTTCCGTTATATTCTTATGATCTATCAATATATTATGTAAATACACGGTACTTTTCCTTTACAGGTAATATTCTACTTCTTAGCCCTGTTGGTATTGACAAAAGCAGTGAAGGATGGTAGGAACTTTCGGATGAAACGAGGATATTTCCAGTCGACATATCCCTTAACAGAAGATCTGCAAATTGGAGGCGTAAATGTTAACAGTTATGGAAGAGGTAATATAATTATCGGATTATTGTGTGTTCAAGATATGTAATTTTATCTTTCTCTTTCTTTTATCAACACTATATCTATTTATCTAATATCAATTAAACTTAACTATTTCCCTGCTTAAAGCGCACATGCGCGCCATTATGATATTTTGTAAAATACTTATGGAGCTCACGAGCGTCCTCTCTACGTGTGATGTGTAACTTAGAAGATGGCGCAGTTTTGGGAGTTTACGAAAACGCTTTTCGTATATAATTAACGCTAACTATTGTTTAAGATGGCGCCGTATCTCAATAATTCACTTTGTTAGTTTGACATAGGTAACCTTGATATTAATCGTTTAAAATCTGTTCAGTGTGTAGTTGGGTGTATTAGAATGGCCGATTTATATAAAGTTGGGCCTTCAGGTGTAAAACGGCGTTAGACTGTGCTAATAAGAAAAACCTACCTGTTGGTTATCTGTATCTGTGTTGGTTATAAAGATTAATCTGATGTAGATGAGAGTAAGTAGATAAATGTAATAATAGATGTACAGTTTGAAATTAATATTTATGTACAGGACATGTCCTGTGATACCGATAGTCCTTGTGATGGTGCGTACGAAGGGTTTAGATAGATAGCTCTTAAAAATGTTTGTGTTACGAACTAACGGTTACACAGTTGAAGTCTTTTCTACTATCAGAATATATAATCGTAGATACAAGGAATTCTCTATGTGAAATGAGTTTAACCTTACGTACAGTATCAATACCATTATCTGACAAAAAAAACTGCTGGAAAACCACAAAATTTTCTACACCTGTTTTTCTACGTTCATAAATAAGGACTGCTATTTGATCATAATGAGTTGCCTTCGTTTTATGGAAAATAAAAAAGTTAATGAATTAGTTCCAATAGATCGACTATATAGGACAAGACCTGCTTTGGATATTTTACCAACAAAATAAAGACAATGTGTGATTCAGGAAATTATTCAGGACAGATGCAAATGCAGCCATTTTAGATGTCCACAGATAGGCTGGTTAAAATTATATGTCCTTCTTGCCGGCTAACTGTGTTAGCACTAATACTTCGTTAGATTCCCATATCTTCCAGTTTGTATGTTATTTCTTTCAGTAGGTTTTTATTTGATCTATGTATCGATTAGGGGAACATCCTATCTGTATTTTCCCTTCAACTCTCCCCTGAATTACTAATTTTTCCATAACGTCCTTTCTAATAACGTGACCGTTTAAATGATGTAACGGGTGGTAAAGGTTACATAACAAAAGATACGCCATCTGCAATACGTGATGTTTCCGAAAATGTAGATCCTCTCATTATGGACAAATATAGTCACAGTTATGACCTGGCCAAGATCTTTTATACAGGCATCCTCAGATTGCCTATTAAATGGCAAAGGGTGTTATGAGACACATTAAATACTTATTTATTAAGTGTAAAAATGAGATCCTGACCATAAGGCGAGGGAGTGAAGAAGTTATACAACTGGTAGTCTTTTAATATAAGAAATGATATGAGCGGAGTAGATGTTCAAAACGTTAGGATTAAATTCACCTCACTACAAAGGACAGCCTCATCGGATCTGAGGGAGGCAAAAATTCGTTAGCTTCACTACAAATCAACTAATATATAGCTTCATATAATAGCAAGCATCTACTGTTGAATCAAAAACTGCTAGAATTGGAAGAAAGGCTCCTAAATATAAAACGAGACGACTAATCGTAGGTCCGGGCAAGGGGCGACGAAGAGGTGGAAATTGGAATTAAGAATTAAATCGGACCCCCTAGTACATTTCAAAAGATATGAGGGTGCGTCATAGGGTGAAATAGGATTAAGACCCACAAAAATACATATCAGATACTTTAAATATCAAGAAGGGCAATAGACCCCAGAGTCACCTGCTTGAACTTATGTCAATGTTCCATATGCAACCTCAGAGTTATGTAGGCCAACTCCCCTATATCAAGTGAGGAAGATGGGAAACTTTATTAATTTTACAAAAAATTCGCAATATAGCAACAATACTGCGTTTCTGCAAGGACGGCGCAGCATTTCATGATGTTGAAAAGCGACTTCAATTCATCAGAGAATCAGAGTTCAGAATCAGAGAATTCGATAGGTGACTACGGATGTGGCCAAAGGAAAGAGCGAGGAAACAGACTTTTATACTACTTGCAACAGGATAACCTATTCACGATGAACTTTTTCTGTAGTAGAAAAGTGCCGGAATAGTTGGAAGCTAAGTTGGAAACGACCTTTAAATGATAAGAACTGAAGTCGTTAGAAACATTAGAAGAGTGCAAAGGAAACATTTCATCAAACATATCGAAGAAAAAATTGTTATCACCCAAAAACGTAACACTATTCTAAAACTATATTAGCAAAAACGTGAACAGCACATTACATACCGATGGGGAACACACAAATATCGAAAAAATAAATGGAACATTAGTCCATATGTCCCAAAAACAGAACAAGAGACAAAACTTAGCACAAATTGACAAGAACGTATACGAGAGGAGAAAATTACCGCTCGTATGTGGCAAAACCTGGCTATATTTAGGCAGTTAAACAAAAACTTTGCAAATGTGTTAGAATTGTTATAAGAAATTACAATACTAAAATATTCTCAGAGGATATTGAAAATAAGGGCAGCAAGGAGGTACTATGGGTCTCTTCCTCGAAAAGAGAAAGAGAAAAAGAAAGAGAAACAACTTAAGACGTGTTCACACAAACTGGATGCAAATTTCTCGAGATGGGGAGTTATATAAGAAGACAAGGACGCTTATATGCAGCAGTGGATTAAGGAGGCTGGTTGATGACGAACTGCAGATAACATTTCCACAAATGTTGACATCGAATGGAAGCTGTAGAAAATGTCAGATATTGAATATATATGAACAAACACTAGGCGTAATAAATATGTCAGGTATATAACCTGAGGGACTTGGAGTGGCTCTTCGCGAATCCGCAATGGGCAGATTGTGAACATAAATTAAATCTGTATGGGAAGAGGCTAGGAATTACTGCGGACGTTATGGATGTGAATTAAATGTTATAGTCTACATGTAAAGGGTAATGTGAACTGGCTTGGTAATAGCCCTGTTTGAATTTCTATGGTATGAGCATGGTAAAAATATGGTATGGTATATAGTGGTATGCGTACCATTACCGTGCATGGATGCTCATCCATGCCTTTAAAGGCGGTATAGTGAGTGTCTCAAGTGATATTCCCGACTTGTCATTATTTTATATTTTTTTAATTGCAACAACTTTAGGACCTCCACTATTTCCTTCGCTGGGTATTTTACCAGCCATTGAAACATTACCGTTAACGTGCGAACTGTTCATGTGTATGTGTTCATAATGTGCAAACTACTAACTATTCGGTCGATTCGACGCAAAAACCCGGCAAACGACGAATCTGTGGCTATCACTGAACGTCTAATGGATAGCCATACCCATTAATTATTGTGTCGTTCAATTGTACTTACAATATACGTCTAATGGATACCCTCCAACGGATATCCACTATAGCGCCAGGAAATGGATATAATAATAATAATAATAATAATAATAATGACTTTTATTGGGTAAAGTTAAATTACATCGGGTTACAAGTATTAGAAACAAGAACAAGAAGAAGGTACACTAGTGGAGTAAAGCGAGCCCGTTCTGGCGGAGTCTAGCTACATTGGCTACTCTTACTCAACCAAAAACGGGCTGAGGATTATGTATGCGTGCCCGTACATGCACGAGCACGCACACACGCACACACACACACACACACACACACACACACACACACACACACACACACACACACACACATGCATACGTACGTATGCCTATACATATAAGTATATACATCGCAAGTATTATCCAAGATATATATGTTAACAGCAAACTTCATCAGTTCTAACTTTCCTGTAGTTGTTATTATTTTGTTTATAGATTTATGTGATTATATACGCATTTATACTTCTGTGCTATTATAAGGTTTCCTCGCGTTGCCTATTTAGTAATAGACTGCGAAACTTAAATTTAAATTTGTTGATATTGTAACGCTTGAATTCTTCTGGTAAGCAATTATATAAATTAACGGCATTAAATAAAAAACTTCTTTTGAATATGGCAGTTCTGTATTGAGGGACAGAGAACTTTTTTTTGGATCTTATATCTCTATTGTGTATAGTTGATCTAGGTATGAATTTTCTTAGTATCAAATTGGAGGAGTCTTTTGTAGTAAGCATCTTATGCACAAAATTACCGAGATGGAGAAGATGACGGTTGCTCATATTAAGCCAGCAGCACTCGTTAATCTTTTGTGAAATGTGGTCATACTTACGAAGACCATATATTAATCTACAACATGCGTTTTGTACTTTTTGTATTTTCTGCTTTTCCAGTACTCGGAGGCACGGACCATATATAAAGTCACAGTAGGTGAAGTGTGACAATACCAAGCTTTCACAAAGAGTCCTTTTTAACTCGTATGATAAAATATGGCGATTATTATATAAAAGTTTAAGTGAGCCAAATGCTTTTTTATTAATGTTTTTAATATGTTCATGGAAGCGCAAATCTTCATCGATAGTTAGGCCCAGGTCCGTAACGGAACTGACAAAATTTAGCTGTATCTTTGAGATGTGCAAATTTAAACTGTTCTTCACCAAGTTCCTTTTGGCCTTAGTCCCTATGCACATCACCTGCGTTTTTTTAGGGTTTAAGATTAGATTGTGTTCTTCTGAAAGTGACCTAACTTTTTCCAGATCATAATTAATATCCTGAGTAGCTTGACGTATGTTTGACTGTTGAAATGAATAGTAGAGTTGTGTATCATCTGCATATGCTTGTGCTTTGCAATGAGTTGTTGAGGTTATTATATCAACAGTATAGATTATAAACAGTAAAGGGGAGAGGACGGAGCCTTGCGGTACTCCAGAGTGAATGCATGTACTGCAGGATTCATTACCATCACATACAATTTTTTGAGAACGATTTGATAGAAACGAGTTAATTAATTTTGAAGCATCTGCGCTGAATCCATAATACTTTAATTTTGCACATAACATTCTGTGATCAATTGTGTCAAACGCTTTAGAGTAGTCCAGCAGTATAAGAACGTTCACCATTCCTTCATCGATCGCTTTTATTGCATCATCTATGACTGACACTAACGTCGTCGCTGTACTATAGTTTGTCCTAAAACCACATTGAGAGTCCGGGATTATTTTATGTTTTGTGAAGAAAGCTAACATCTGTCCATGCAGAATTTTTTCTAGCACTTTAGAGATTGTGGGTAGAATGCTGATTATTCTTAGGTCTGAGAAGTTTTTAGGATTGTTTATTTTTGGTAGGGGCTTGCCTACCGCTGTTTTCCACAAGGAAGGGAAGAAGTTGTTTTCTATAACACTATTAACAATGTGCATAATGACGTGTTCTATAAATGGGCAGCAGAGTTTCAGCATTTTGAGGTTAATACCGTCAACTCCTTCGGCATTAGTTTTAATGCTATTTAGTGCCCCGCGGATGTCACTGATCGTTGCTAAAGAGAACGTAAATATTTGCTGCGTGCTATACGAATTATTATTATAGAAGTCAATTCTGCTGTTACATTTGTCAGACACGTTTTGTAAAAACGGTGCGAAATATTTACTAATGCTCGTTGGGTCGGTAAGGTTGCTTGGTAGAGTGTTGGATTTACTACAACGAATATTTAAACTAGCAAGGGCTTTCCAGGTTTTGGCTGGGTTATTGTTAGAAGCAATGTTAGATAAAAAGAGTTTTTTTGCTGATCTTGTGGCAGAAACAACACGATTGCGTAATACCCTGTACTTATCACGATCTGTATCAGTTCGAGTCCTCTTGTATTTTTGCCATGAACGATCTCTTAGTTTTTTTAGATGTCTGATTCCATCATTCAACCAGGGAGCCCTTGGCTTTGTAACCCTGATTTCCCGTAGAGGCGCATGTTTATCAAACAAATCAGTGATTAACTTATTGAATACCAATATTTTATTGTCTATATTCTTTTCTCGAAAAAGGTCATACCAGTTGAGATTCTTCAGGTCATATTCGAAGCTGTTGTATTTTAAGTTTTTGAAACATCGGTATTTAATTTTTGTGGGAGGTGATTTGTCTGATTGAAGCTTTAAATGAACATAAACCAAATTGTGATCAGAGATGCCCTCAGCTGAGATGGTACCATATTGGTGTACCAATTCCCTGTCACTTACAAAGATTGGATCAATAAGTGTGCTTGATTTGCTGGTTACCCTTGTTGGTTCTTTCAACAGCTGGGAGAGACCGTACGATTCAAAAGTGTTCAAGACCGGGTTGTTTAAATTAAAGAAGTTAACGTTCAAATCTCCTAAACATATAAGTATATCGGTCGTTGTAAAAATTTCCCCTAAGATATTGTCTAGATCTGAAATATAATGATTTATACTTGTGTTGGGGGGTCTATAAAATACTCCGGTAACTAAAGTTTTACTACGTAACTTCATTTTTAAGAATAATAGTTCCAACGTGTCTGTTATGTTGAAATTGAAACTAATTAATTGGCAGTTTAGTTCGGACTTAACATAACCCCCCACTCCTCCACCTCTGCCATATCTGTCTCTACGGAAGAAACTATATCCTGGTATATTAACTGTGTTTGTATCGATCTTATCTGATAGCCATGTTTCTGTTATCATTATAACATCATAGTCATTATCCAGGATTAGATTAGTCAACTCATTAAAGCCAGTTAAGATTGATCTAACATTGATATGGGATATTTTTATGTAGCTATTGCTACCGCGAGTATGAGGTGAGTTTACTTTACTCATAGTTCACATCACGCTCACCGCAGCCACAATGTCGTCGAGGAATGTATTGCAGCTAGGAGTGTAAAATTTGATATGAGTTTCTGGTCTGTGAGTTTCACTCAGAACTGTTACATCCCAGAGCCGCATTGCGTAATCAAAGTATTTTATAGTAAACTGCACATTTCTGCGAGGAGGACGATAAACTGCTCCTATTACAAAATCAGTTTTGCATAATTTTAATTTGGTCCAAAGATATTTAAGGCCATCATAACACTCAATAGGTAAATTTATTATTTCGTAGTCAACTGAGTTGCTTACATAAAAATCAGCGCTACCGCCACGTTCTCCCCTGTTTTTGGATCCCTCAATATTGACACTAGCTGAAGAATTGTTAATGTTTATCCACATCTCTGTTACTGCGAGAATATTTATGGAATGTAATTTAACTAAGTGATATAATTCGTTAAAACCAAGGAAAACAGATCGACAATATCCAATCGACATACGATCTGCGTCCATGACCGTAAAGACGTAAAGTAATGATTATATCCTAATAAGTCGTAGTGTCCTCGTGTATAATTGAACATTTTTTGTGTGATCGAACTTATCCGATAGTGGTAGACGTACACGTGCGTAATTATAGTTTTATAACTGGTGGGGCAAAGCGTATCGGAAACCAATGGCTGGGCTGTACAATTCTACGTTTACATACTACCATCAAAATGTTCGTTTTTAAATTATTTTCACCACAATAATTTGGTGTCATTCCAAAGAGTTTAACAAAATCCAGATATCTTGATAAGTCAATTCCATTTTGTTGGAATATAACGTATTTTGTTTTCAAATGTCACGTGCCCTCACAAACATACTTCGGTTTTGTAGTTTTCCTTTCCGTTTTTGTCCAACTTTTCGGGCAATCGACCCCACCATGAGTAGATGAAAGAGAGGTTATTCCCTTCTTATTTTTCCAAAAGCTGTCCATTCGTTATGGCCCACGCTCTGCAGAGGCAGTTAAAATTATGAAGGAGCAACAAAGCTTTCTCTTTATAGAAGTTGGCCAACATTTGTAACTTAAATTGTTTATTAGTCGGCTTATACACAAATGCTATGGTAAAGTTTTTTTGGTAAATATCAGCGTCTTTTTGGTGCATACCATGATCCACTCTCTTCTTACATCAAGTCTCTTTACAATTTCATCTCTGTTCGTTTCTTGGGAGCATAGTAGGTGTCATTTGTGTCTTTGGGAGGTGGGTGATAAGGAAATGTTATAATCACTGTGTTCAGGCTAACACTCATCAAAATTATCTGCTCTTTGAAGAAACTATCAGTTGTGTACGTTGATTTGAGTGATGAAATGATTGGCCACTGTACTATACCTTGTTCCTTTCCTCTAGATGAAAACCGTGTTATTCGTAAAGGGTATTTAATTTCAAAACGGATTTTAATTTATAATACGTTTATAATGTGTTTCACAGAGGTAACTATGGTTACCTTGCTGTTAACAGGATATTAAGCAAAACACTACAATTACCTCAATGAAAAAATTTGAAATAATGTTTAGGTAAAATTTTACTTTGAAGTTCAATAGCGTGTATGAATAACCAGTGTAATTCCATAGCCAGTGTAGTAAATTATGTAATTAATTATAAATTCCTGAAACAATGACTAATATTTGTGATTTCAAAAAGGACTTAAAGCTACTTTCATATTTGAACTGGGGAAATTATCGTTCAAATATTATTTGTATAATTTCATATGATAGAAACTTAGTTAGAGATGTTATCTCAATTAATAGTTTTTGTTGTACATTTCAATATATATTACTTATCGACCAAAACTGGATTTACTCATCTATGACCAATGAAGCGCATATGACGCTTAAACCTTTGTCTTATTTTACAGGTAAAGTGTTGTCGACACCCTCACAAAATGGATTACAGAACAATCCCCACTTTGTCGAATTATCCCCTCTGATTTATCAGGACTCAAATGCGATAGATAAACCGGTAAATGAGAATCAGGACGACGTCCCGCCCGAGTCCTTCGGGACTGCGATTTTACCCGAGATGCCACCTCCTGCGATTCCTGTAAATGCGGTGGCCGCTAACGTTCCTACTGTGGGAAATGCCGCTTTCCTCGGGGCCGGAGGATTGGGCGTGTTGGATCTTGGAGGAGGTAATGAATAATTTATTTACCTACAATTCAGTATCAGTTAAAGTTACAGTAAGGGAATTTTGAGATCATAATGATTGCAATCGTTGAAAATAGCGAACTAAAAAAAACTAACTAAAAGAAGAAATAAGTAAACAAATAGAAAACAAAGAAAAACTTTATTGTGGTTTCGACTGAACATTTCTAAGAAGCGTATTCCTAATTCTTAAAATTGAACCTCATTGAGTGATTGCACATGCCGTAAACAGTTCTCAAGCTCATGACATGAATATTCTTATCAAAGGGGTAAGGCATCAGTAATATATGTAGGTACTTAACATTGTTACAGTTTTGTAACTTTAACAGAAGGTCGTCGCTATACTGGGATTAACGCCCAATATTACTGAAATAACTGTTTCTAGATTTTCTGGAAAAATATTTTGGATTTTTGAGAGCCATCTTTTTATGATATTGAGAACTCTAATATGCTGCTAGGCGAATTGATTAAATTTCGTAGAGAAAAGTCAAGAGTTCGGAAGGAATAAAAGCAGAAACGAGGGAATATCTCAAATACTTTTATTTTTTTACGGAAAAAATACGGAATATTTTTATAACGATATTGAGGGGAAAGTGAAACGACAAAAAGTTTGTTTACCTGTTTTTGAACGAAAATAAATAAAATATATATATTTTTCCAGAGCGGAAATTTGTTTAGTTTTCCCATGAGGTGCTTAATGGGTATGAAATGGTCTGTTTACGAAATTTTGACAGGATATTAATTACTTAGAATAAATACTATGGATCGTCTCAGTCTGGAAAATGATTTGGAAAGTAATAATCCCTTTTAATTGCTCGACAAGCAAGATTTTGAAATGTTGTATTTATTTATATTATAGCACGTTATTTTCTTTAGTACTTCGATTATGTATAGAAACTAAATACGAGTACTTTACTATAAAAGAAAGCTACTCAGTAACAACGTATAATTGTAGTTTTGCCTGTTTAGTCATAAAATAATTACCTTGAAAAAGGGAACCGGAACAACTGGTGTAAGGCAAGAAGTGGCCACCACGTCATAGCCTAATTTCCTAAGTAAGTCAACACATATGGTATAATGTTTTCTATGTAGATGAAATACGGAGGTAAATCCATCTCAGGATGGAGGCAGCTGGAACATGTGTAAACTAAAGAAAGACAGAATATCGGCATTCAATGGAACATAAACCCAATTTATCCCACAATTCTATGAAAATTGAAACTAACTCATGAGTTGCAACACTCCTTTTTAAAAATCGACCAAAATTATTTTCAAGATTGGCACATTTTGACGTAACAGAAGTGTTCATTTCTTCATCCATTCTACCCCACATAACCGACATCTTTCGATCCGAAATATTAATGTGATAAAATAGAAGTCTTCATTTTATTGTAGTTATTAGAATTCGAAAGTAAAAATATGGATTTTCTGTGATCCTAAAAAGAATTCTACAGAGAATGGCAATTCCAGTTAAAAACTCTAAGTGTAATTCCTTGCTGTTAAATTTTCAAGTGAAGGTATGTGAAATAAGAATATGAAGAATGCTGCACGTAACCACACAAATGTGTGAATTCTTGCAAACATGGTGTGGTGTGTTAATGTTACTTTCTTAAAAATTAATAATTTTAAAATTGTTTAGTATGTCAACAAGTAGGAAATCCTACGCATTGTAGTCGTGAAAAAGTCATATTTTTGTCGTTGTTGATGAGGTAATTATGATACATTTATTACTGAGCTCTTTTTTGTTTAGTAACTTGCAGCCTCATCTGTATTTTTGCTCTGACGATGATTTTAAACTTACATACACGTTGATATTGAATAGTTATTTGCACTTTATCTCGAGAAAACTCCATTCGTGACTCGTAAATCCTGATTGTCCTCACGTTCTCTTTGCGATTTATCATCTAACCGCGAAATATAAAACTACCATCAGCAGTCATGTAATTACGGTTAATAATTGGATTGTAATTCAAATCAAGGTATCAAATTTTTATCTTTTCCTCTGAATATTTATAACCTTAGTCTTTTTTCGAAAGTGTTCAGCCTTGGGCGTCATACCGGTATCTAAGAAAATTATTTGTAATATGTATATATATGAGGGGAAATGTGCTTGCCTATGAGTTGATGAAAAACTACAGACATCATGATTTATGAAAATTTATTAAATTGCATGCGTATGCAAAAATGGAGGGAAAACAGCAGCATGAAAAACCGAATGGTGGGTTGATTATTTGGTGCTCTCGCACATGAGGGGAAGATCAATTTTAAACGAAACGTATTTTCTAAATGCGAACTGAATTTAATTAAGTTATTCAAAGGAACATGAAATCAGCTCTTGACTTGGAAACAAAGTTTCGGTTTGTAGACTTAACGATAATAAAGTTCTAACTATTGTTGCCATGAAAGTATTTAGGAAAATAGGACAATGTTTCGGCGTTTGTTCGCGTTGAAAGCTGGCCTCCAGCAAGTCCCAATTTGAACCCCCTTGACTATCAATTGCGGTCAGCGTTGGAAGAAAGAGCATATTCGCAACCTTACCGCAAACGAAGGGAAAATAACCTTCATATTCGCCTTCTTTTCTGGGATCCGCTATGATTATAACCCTTTTATCAGCAAACAGCATGGGTTACAGTGCCTTATGAAACGTTTTTATTTAGTTATCTTTCTCAATATTCTTTATAGTTTCAGTCCAAACTCGCGCTTTTGGCTGGAAATGTAACTACTACGTTTATCTACTTCGAATCCTTCGTTTCCCATTAAATATATTTGTAAATATTTTTCACTCTAATCATGATTACCGAACAATAATACACCTGACCTCGCATCTTGAGTATTATTTAACAACCCAATTGTTCAGTTATTGATGTGGCATCAAAAGAAATTTTACGAAATCTGTTTGTTTTAGTATCAGAGCAAATATCTTAAAATAATATATATAATCAAGTATTCCCTTAAGAATTTTTAAAAAGGAATTTCTAATAGGGTGTGGTAACGAATGCATGATGGGTTAAATCTAGGGCATTACTACATAACCAGGAATGTACCTTGGAGGTATAATGTACAGAATTCTAGTTAAAGTCTTGTTGTTATAGACCATCTGATCAGAAATATATAGGCACTAGTTAGGAGCTCGGTAGGTATGGTAGAATCTAGAATTCATATCTACCTGGAGTATGCAGAAGCTAATGAAACAGTGCTGCTAACTAAAGGCGAGTTCAGATTCGATATTTAATAAAATTCGATTTATTTGGAAATGCGTTTTACAATAAAAGTGGCAAACATTCCTAAGCTAAGTTATTTTATTTCATAGTTGCTTATCATCTTGATATTTCTTTTAGGTGCCTATGCCCTTGGGTCCGGGTCCATAGGTTATTCGGAAAGGAGATCAAATCCGAGACAGTCGTTGAAGGCACCATTTTTACCCGCCATTCAAGCATCTCCTAATCTATTACCGGCTGCGGTAAGAAGTCCGAATCCTCCGACGTCAATGCAAAGTTCATACCCAGGTAAAATTTTAATATTTTCAAAATATTTGTTGAGAGTGGATTAATAATACTATCCCGATTGGCGGAGAAGTCTCTTTTACGGTTTATTTGAAAGAAAATTCACTCGTCATACACGAATGTAACGAATCTTTTGATTAATATTCTTGCAAGGAGATACCCTTATAGGATTAGTAAAGACATGAGATGAATGGAGCGGTGGTTTATTTTGGTACTTGGAGCGTGTCTTAAGTAAGTAAACTACAAATTATTTTGGATGCTTCTTTGTGATAAAGTAACATAAGTAGTTATTTATTTACAAAAAAACGTTTCGAAAAGTATTTTCAGCTTTATCTCGATCCACTTCTTCATCGCGTCCGCTAAAGGTATTCTTGCTTAGCTTTCTTTTCAGTTTTAATGTTTTGCAGTTGACTTTACTTCACTAATAGTGGTAGACGAGTTTATAAGGGTCACAAACCGCAAAGTTATTGAAAAGTTCCTATGCCTGCATTTAATTTCCAGTGAAAAATTTCTATAATTTCGTTATTTTCAAAATCGTCAACATTAATGTTGTAAAATGTGATTCTGACAATTGTATGATTTTTTCCAGTCCTACAGCGTGACCATTGCATCAGAGTTTTGCCATAGTGTTGTGCTCAGAAATTGCCATTGCTTTTTGTGAGTTCGTTCTATCAGCCCATGTACATAATCAGTTATAAGTGGGTGTGGTTAGATAACTTGCCTTATTGTCTTCAAAATGGGGTATTAGTTGAAATAACGAAATTAAAAAGGATTATTCTAATATTTCGGATTAGAAGTAGTCAACTACTACACCATATTATCAAAATTTTAATCTGCTAGTGTTCTGCCTTTTGCATAGGCAGAACTACTGAAGGTATTTCTTGCTCCCTTATTCCTGCCTGAGTTTATTCCACAAGATACACGAAGGATGTTTTCATAAGAAAACGGATAATTATCTCATAAAGTGACTATGAATGGAATACACTTATGTAAATCTATTATCGCAACCTTCATATTGCCTTCAGTTTCCTTACTTTTACAAATTTGCTGACACCGGATGAGTACGTCCTCGAGATGTTCATCATATTGTTTCTTAACTTTTGGTTTCTCTTCCAGCTTTTTGATCAAATTAATATCAAATGTACTATTTTGACACCCCTAATTTCATTTTCACAGTTCTCATCAATATTTCTAAAGTAGTCATGTTCATAATCCATGTTATCGCTGCCACATGACAAAACGGTAGTATAATAATAGGAAACAAATACAAGTCTATTCTATATAAATAACAGGGTTACGACTGTTTGCCCTAGGGTACAAATTTTCCCAAAAACGGGGAATGCAGTTCCCGAATTAAGAAGTATATGCCATGTTTACAATTTTTGCTATTAGAGGTGATAAACTCCTATCTAGACTTTATTTACTTCCAGGTGCCCATCCTCCTATAGACCAAAACGGATACGAATTTCTGACGCCGGAACGGGTAACCTTCGGTAGCCCGCGTCCTCCGCGTCCCCACCGCGTCACCCAAAATTTTGCAATTCCCAGCCCTCTTCAGATCGAGCCCCAGTTCCCGCAGCAGCCTTCACTGCAGCAATTTTCCCCGCAGCAACAGCGGCAGGCCCCACAGAGCTTCCAGACGCAGCAACAGCAGCAGCAGCAGCAGTTACAGCAATTTGCGCAGCAACACCAATTCCCGCAGTTTCAAGCGCAGCAGCAACTCCAGCAGCAGCAACAACAAGAGCAACAATTCCAACAGCAGCAACAACAAGAACAGCAATTTCAGCAGCAACAACAAGAGCAGCAGTCGCCGCAGGAAGCTATCTTCGGGCAAAGACTTTCTAATGTTTTTGCGTCCACGCATTTGCTGCGTTGATAAATTCATTTTAATGCTTTGAATGTGTGGGGTATTATCTTATTTATGTTCTCATTTTTGTAAATAAATTAAAAAGATATTATTTTTGGACTTTTCGTTTGCGGTTGGGCCTCTAATACTGGCACCTGCGTCACCATGATCTTTTGGTTCTCGATGAATACCTGCTGCATTTCAGGGGCATTAGAACTCAAGTATGGTAATTCCAGTAAACCGTAGTAGTTCCGACGGTCTTGCTTCGTTTAGATCTCTGGGAAATATTTTCACTTGACGTCAGGTTTCATAGCTGTGAACCGCTAGCATTGGACAGTGATACAGAATGTGTATGTATTACCCTTCCTTTCCGCCATACACTGGGCAGGTTTTTTCGATCGCCAGCTTATTCTGAAGACGTGTGCCTCCAGTGCGATATGTCCAATGAGCAGTCCATGCACTCTGCTTAGCCTGCTACGGTCCATCACCCAGAGGGCATCTGCTCTCTTCTGACAGGGTTCTTCCAATTGCTGCTTTGATGTTGTGCAGCCGATGTTCGCCTTCCATCGAGCAAGCTGTTCTTGCTGAAAGATTAGATCCAATTCTCCTGTTGCATCGACAAGGGACAATCCAACCAACTGACTACTTGATTCCTTTGCGGTCGCTTTTCTTGCTAGCTCGTTGGCTATCTCGTTGCCTTTTATTATTGTATATCCAGCAACCCATAGGAGAATAAGGAATAAGAATGAGGAGAATAAGGAGGAATGAGAATGATTTACAGTGGTCATCTCAGTGAGGGCTTTCATGCCGTGCTACACCACAGAAGAAACTGTGAAGCAACTCACGAGCGCCTTAATGGCCGCGCGACTGTATAAATATCATTTTCAAATACTTACATAATTTTTGTATTAACACAAATGGGGCCAACAATAATATTTTGTACACACTACGAATTACAAGTATAGCCTACATGTTTCTTACTTTTACGTTATAGCACTAAAAAAAAATATGAAAACTCTAACACTCGGTAGTCAGTTGGGTATCATAGTGAGAGATCGACAGTGCAGTCTTTCTTTTTTTTTCGTGTTGGGTGCGGCGTGAAAAAATGTGTTTTCTGTCTTGTATGGGGGAGTTTCCCATAATTCATTTACATATCATTGAGTTCCTTATACACCTTATATCTGCAATATCAAAGTGATTTTCTCTATTGCCCAATTTACTTGTTTGTCTTGCAGTGAATTCGCTGTAAATGGCACAGTACTGAGATTAATTTTTTTTATAACTATAATTATTAGCCTTTCTTCTACATTAACTAACAATGAGAGTAGGTGAAATGTAAATACTGAACTAAAGATTTTCCCGATATTGACATTGTTACGTGTTATATTTGTGAAAACAATTTTACTTGTGTTAACCAAAAGCTAATAGCACTCCCTTTTCAAAAACTAAGGAAAATATGATACGGACATATTCCTCTTGTGGCACTTCTGGGTTTTTCGCTTAAATTCACATTATTACGCTACTTCAAGAGGAAATTCTCTTACCCAGAGATTTCATTGTTACCTGCTTGAATTTAAAGAGCTCCCACTCTATTTACTATGGATGAAGTCACCAGTGAAATTCATGATTGTTGGAGAAGGGAGAAAAACATTGTAGGTTTTGGCTTGATTAAATATAATTTCACTGACACGGATTTGAATTCATTGAAAGATTTTTAAATGTCAATGATACTATCTCTCTAAATGAAGACATGCTGAATCATTTAGGGAAAAACCATGTTCCTGATAAGTGTAACCTTATAAAATTACTCTGGATTCTTCCAAAAGTCTTCAGCTTGTACTGGGAGCAACTAAAAACTTTCCGGGGAGTCCCAAGGAGATTTCTCTCCCAGGCAGAAAGATGCCCAATGCTGTACAGAAGGGTCAATATCAGTTAATTATAAATCCTAAAGCGGTCCAACATAGGAATAAGAATTAATGTTCTAGTATAACAATATGAGAGGATTAAATACCAAAAGGAAAGAGTTGATTTTGACATGCATTCTTGTAAAGAAATGGATGTTGGTTTGTTGACAGAAACCTGGGGGAAGTCAAAGTAAAATTCTGAACTCTTTTCTGGTGAATGTAGTCTAATCAGAAAGGAAAGATTTCATGGCTGTAGTCTAGTTGTTGCCGTCAAATCAACTACAGATTGTAATGAAATGATTACTAGTTTCTAATTTAATAACATTAATGTGGATCTAGTACCCTCAGGTACGCAATTAGGTGCGAAAGTAATTAATATAGTTGCTCTTTACTTACCACCATTCTGTCCTGGATTTGGGTATGAAGACATTTCATTATTTAAATTGTTTACCATTTCCAATACGGAATATTTGTTGGCAGTAGTTTTCAGTGCTCCAAAATATAAGGATAAGAATAGGGGCTTATTAAGTGTAAATCCATAGACACTAAGCTGTGTACTTTTACACAGGATATCACTTGCGCCATTGGTATGGTAACCAAGTGGAAGTGATATATGATGATTGTTCCAAGGTTTTCCACCATCCCAATACACACTTTATTTCAGAAAAAATGAAAACGTTTGGAATCTCTGACGTCCTGGTTAATAGGATTTACCCTTATCTTATTAATAGAAACAACTACGTTGAGTATCGGTAATATTAGTCATTTAGTTATTGTGCTTCATCTAGTGTACCTCATGGGTCTATACGTGGAACACTTTTATTCCTCTTGTTTGTGAATGGTGTTGCCAATCTCATAGAGTCAAATTACCTGATATATGCTGATGATATAAAAATCTATCGTGTTATATAAACGTCTCATGACTGTGAACTAGTACAAAATGATTTAAATGTCGCTTTTGCATCTAATGAGACCAATCACATTCAATTAAATTTGTCCACTTTAATTTCTTATGGAGTTGATGATATTGAACTCGAAGGATGTGAAAACATTAAAGATCTCGCTATTTCATTACACCAAGCTAATCTTTAATGGCCAGACTTAGGAATTATATAGGCAATCTCTTGGCTTATTTTATTTCTTGATTAGAAATACCGAACAACTGCAGGGCGAAGCACCAAGAAGTTATTATAATGCATTCTTTGTATCAAGCTTGAATATTGCGCTATTTTGCGAAATTCTGGTTATATCACGTACAGAGATAAAGTTGAACGTGTACAAGAGAAATATCTTAAAATATTTCCTTAAGTATCATAGGCCACAATTACTCTTATATCGATCTTTGAAAGTAATTCTATTACATATCCTTAAGTGATCGAAGGGTGGCTTTTGAATAATTATTTGTTCATAAATTGACTAATAACATTATGATTATAATCTACTAAGAAGGCTTACCTTTAGTGTACCATGATTTTATACGTGTGTGGGGTCATACCGTCTATAAACAGCTTTGAAACACTAGGGTACATAGTCAATCTCCATTATTATCAATATTGAATGAATTATTTTGAGTATCAATATTGAATGAAATATTTTCTCTGCGGGAATTATTACAAGACACATTTCATTGTAGCAGTTAATTTTTTTCATTCTTCCATTATTTTATAATCTATTTCATTTCACGTCTATTATCCTGCACAGGGCAATCTTTAGTTTTAAATTAACACAACTATTTCTTAATATGTTATATCGGATCATCCTGTAATATAATTTCCTATATTCCTAATGTTAGATAATAAATCATTATTATTATCATTTACCAGACTTATTTCCCATATTATGGCGCCTCACTTCTAATTTAATCCCAAAACGACGTCTGACAAATAAAATCCTTCATAAAACATTTGCGTTTTAACAATTGCTAAAACAATTTAGAAATTTCCTGATTTTCAAATTAGCTCTAGATTTAGGTTACGTAATATATAATTTCACGAGAACCCTAACAAAATTAACAATGTTAGGCTTTGAAGTCAACAAGTCCCAAAAGCTACGTGGAGGATATAAAATTCAATACCGTTATGTAACAATTATAAAACGGTAAAACTTTGTATATTAACATCGAACCATGTATGTTAAATATTTGCTATTTTAGGATTATTAGCTTGCTTTAATCCACCAGAGTACACTTGTATATATTCGGGGTAAATCGATCTTTTGTTTAAACTTATTTCATTAATGTCTAATTATAATTTACTGAAGCGTTTCTGATGAACAGCAGTGTTATCAGCCAAAGTTTAATACCAGACAGACTAAACTCTGTATATTTCATCTAAAGTAGCATTTACAGGCTACTAAACTAATATATAATTATTTAAAATATCCCGTATCATAAATTTGTAGCATTGATATTTCTATAATTAATTTCATCGATTTAGAAAGTAATGAATAAGAGGTAACTCACCGAAGATCATCACACCCTTTTAGGCAAAATTACCGAGAAGCTGTATAAAAAGTAAGAAAGAGAAATTTCTCAATGTTAATTTCAGCCGGAGGTTAATAAGTTAAAGAAAATATTGTTGTCCTTTAATAAAATACAATAAGTACAATACAATAATGACTAGCAACTGAAGTTATGTTATTTAAATGTAGCTGTAGCTGAAAACTGTAGCTTTCAATTTAATCATCATGAAAATTGTCTATTTCATTTTAGCGCCCCAGAGATATTTTAATATTTAGGCTAGTAACTGTTAATGAAGTGTTTTTTCGATATAATTATTTAAATATTCCTGAGATCCTCCGATGGAAATGATAACACAGGTGTAATCTGAATACATGAATATTTAAGAAAACGAACGACAAATTTAAAGACGTCCGATATTACAAAACAGACAAAGGTCATTCGCGGTAAGAGAAATGTGAAGAAATTTTATGTTTTACATAACACCTTTCAGGTTAATAGTATGTATGTGTGTTTGGCTTTTAATGTTTCTTTTAATGCACACAGTTTTCGACAGGACACAAGCGGCAAGATTTATGAATGGGTTAACAACTGAGACAATGGTCTATTAAGATTATCGAAAAAATCGCGAAACTGGTGTAATTTCGCAATATAGGAACACCAAGCATCATTATTTAACATTCAGTTCTTGTTGTTCTTGGTATTAATATTACGTCACAGCATTAATATCTCGTAAAGATTTCATTCGAAAATACAATTATCAATTTACAAATTGGGTAGAAAATTGACATTCATTTATAATGGGGTTTATAATAATACCACATCTATTATTTCCTTCAAAAATATTACATTAATTATTTTCGTACATGTGGCTTATATAACGAGAAAGTATTGCTTAAGTGTTGATTTTGAGAATTCCAAATATGGACGCAATGGACGTTTTGAGAACCCCTGAATCCAAGAAAAAATTTTTGATAAAATTCTGTCTGCGTGGAAGTATTTATGTAAGTATTTGCTCGCCTTTTTTCAGGAACTCATTTGTCTTGTCCCTTCAGAACTCGAATAAAGGCGAATTAAGTAAAAATCGGTTAATATAAATGAACCCTTTACTACTCTCCTTTTTGTGTTATCTCTAAAACTAATCTAAATTTTTCTTGATAGACGCATTTTTATTCAACCTCCCCTACACATTTTTAATCAACTATCAAACTGTCAAGTTTACTGATTTTCCCTGAAGGGCCCTTAACTCTTATGAATACAGAAGTTTCCTGAAATTTCTCCAAAACGATTTGGCATAAAAAGATAGAGGTAAATAGATTTAGTAATTATTAATAACTACAAACTTAATATAATACTTGTAAATGGTTTCCTACAAAAATAATATTTGTTATTAATTCTTATAATACATGGTTTTAATTTCATTACTTAAATGTATTTAAATAGTACTTTAAAGGTTATTCATTGACGCGACAAAAAGATAGAGGTACAAGACCGACTCGCGATTGAGTTGTTATTTACACGTTACATGTTCGGACGCGTGATCACATTTTGCTCGTTACTGCGACGCATTAGTGTATTTAATTTTTTTCTAATGGGCCGAGGCAAGAGATTAACAGATTTGGAGAAAGGACAAATTATTCCATAAAAAAATGAAGGTCGTAATAAGAAAATACCAAAATGGATTAAGGGAAGTGTCATTGTTGTTGATAATTTTGTGAAAAATAAGGAGAATTATGGAAGTAAAAATCGCCAGGCAGCCATAAGCACTTTCCAAACGTCAAGAAGGAGTGATTTTGATGGTTGCCTCTAATTCTATGCATTCTGCATCGGCAATAACCCAAGAAGCTGGTTTGCAGGCCAGTGTACGAAATGTATAAAAATTACTAAAAGCTTCTTCCTTAATTTACAGAAGAAAATTAAAAAACCTCCACTAACTCTCAAACATATTAATGCTCGGTTACAGTTTGCCCAGAAGTATATGTCGTGGTCAAAAGGATGGCACAAAGGAATTTTTTCGACGAGAAAAATTTAATTTGGGCGATCCTGACGCTTACTCCTACATATAATTATCATGATTTAAGAAAGGAAGAGATAATTCTCTCGCGTCGTCGTACTGGTGGAGGGTCAGTCATGATATGGGCTGTAATTGGGTATAAGAAAAAAAAAACAGATATACAGTTTCAGATCATTTTACAACAAGATCATTTTAACAAGATTATTTTAAGCAAGGAAAAGCTATGACAGGAAGTAAATACATTTTTCAATACGACAATGCTAGAGTACACGCAGCAGGAGTATATTCCTCCTGGTTTGATGAACATAATATCAAAATGTTGGAGTGGCCTCCAAGATCTCCGGATCAAAATATAATTGCGAATGTTTGGGGATGTCTTGCAGAAACAGTTTATGAGTATTCTTGTATAGGTGATCTGAAAACGGCTACCATGGATGCTTGGTATCAGATTCCTCAAAATTATATTTAGGAACTGTATAACCATATTCAAAAAGAATATTTGAAACAATCAGATTAAATGGAAAATATACCCATTTTAATTACGTTTAGTATTAAAAATAAGTATGTTTTTCGATGAATATATCTCTAAAAATATATATTGTTTTCAATGCCCCTACCTTTTTGTCCCACCATAATTAACATTATTTTGAAAAATAAAACTTGTACGAATATATAGAATTTATATGTCCGTAATAATTAATCCTTTGATAAAGCTTTTTGTAGTCTGACATAATTTGTTTTGAAATAAATAAACGTTAATAAGTGTATTCACATCATACCCTGCCCCTATAATTTTGTCGCGCGCGTTGATAATATGTATATATCACATACCTATATATATTTTTCGAAAAAGTTACCTTTAACGTGCCACAATGGACACTTTGCTCATGATCATATACAGTTTTTCTTAATTTTAGATAATTTATTTTATTAGGTTTTTTTTATAGAACAGCCTTATGAGGCATTTCAGTCTTGATAATTTTTAATTTATCTTAATATTCTCCTAAATTGCTTTAGCAGTTTATTTCTAACTTCGCTACTTGATTTAGCTATTTAAATCCTATAGCTTCTATTTGAAATATTTCTTTTCACCGTCGTCCTAAAAGCCCTCTACTCTTAAGACATTCTTAAAAGCACATAAACATATTGAGCACGTGCTTCACATGAAAATTTTTGTAACTGACCCTGTCAATTTCGTTTAGTGGTCTGTAAATGTAGTTACGTATATAATTTTCTTCTTTATATATTCATATAGTTCAATTCTGAAAGTTTCAAGTTTCAAATTCAAATTAGAGTTTAATTTCGAATTAATGGTTATTACAAATATGATTTGTTTAAAGGACTTCCCCACTGAATCAAGTCTAAACGATTCAACTATGAACAATGGGATGGGTAAATGAATAGGCTATCCATTTGTGATTTGCAAGATGTCCTTAGTTTGCCTTTTAAAACTTATTTATGCATTAAAAATATCTATTTAATGCAATGTATGCATTAAGAACAAGCATTAAAACATCTATTTAAAGACAAAGATGTGTGCCAAGAAGTAACTTGAGAGGTACTTTTTGAGAAGTCTGGGCACTTTATACCTTAGTCGATGTTCAACTATTTAATTTATCCTATTAATCAGCGAAATTTTTATTACAATGGGGTTTCATAGAATACAGTGAAATTACTAATGTGTTACCAACTGTAGAGTGAGTATCATTACTAACTACTTAGGAGGTGTGAAATACTTCAGAATGATTTATTCAAAAGTGTCAGCCTGTTTTATGAAATTCACTTTCCAATGGTTGCAAATATGGGCTAAAGAACAAGTCACCCTACTTCTCCTTAATCATGCCTCATGACAGTCATGACGTTTTCATATCCATATCGAATCTTGACAACAATAAAAACTCCACGTTCTTTTTCCATATTATCATCCTTCTCGAATACGTAACGTGACAGATAAATCGAAGCCATTAATTTCGTAAATCCTCGAAACATTGAACTTCATTCCGATGTCTCTTTCACTCGCAATAAATAGCTCATTTCGTTTATTGTATAACAACGAAAGGAGTCGGACCACCTGAAGTGGCGACCTGTTTTCTGGGGGCTTACGAGAGCATCAGCGCCCCTCTTTGTGATAAGTGAAGCGATCAGGATTTATCACTTCTCGTATCACGCCCATTATAAATAGTCAATGGACCCGAAAAAATATTGTCAGTCTTCTGCTGGAAGTTTACGTTTGCGTGGCATCATGAAGACAGCCGTAAGTATTAATTGAATTTACTTTAAGAGTGACGCTTAATTAGCCCATGGGTTTGCTCAATTATATCAAACATTAAGTGCCATAATTGTGAGAAAGAATGACCACCCATTAACTCGCTAATATGTAACACCTCATGATATCTACTTAGTGTACCTTTAATTACAGCTTACTGAAAATTACATAATGTTATTTATGTTAGTTCTTATTTTTGTACAAGACAATGTAATGGCTTGTTAGTTTTCCCAATTATAAAACTTTGCCTAAATTCAGATTCATTGGTGAATTAACTCTATACAATTAGGTCTATTGTTTGATACGGAGTTGTATTTGCACGCATCTCACAAATTGAACAAATGAGTTTCATTGAAACTAGTGCCTGGTAAAGTTTTATATGCATATATTTCGCTTGTTATGGTTTCGGAATACAAATGTCACTCGGATCTCTAATTTCATCACTTTGTTTAATCCACTGGAATAATATATTTTAGTTTATCAATGCATCCATATACTTCCATCCATATATATGTCATTGTTTCTCCAGTCGATCTTTTGATTTGTTTAAACTGATTTTATTGGATTTGAGATACAAATTTGGCAACTATCAAGGTGTCGCCTCATTGGTATCACCTTCGAATTTCGCGATGACGTAGAATATGCATTGAAATTCCCATTACGGTTTTCACGTATCTTCACGAAATTGATTTTCCTGAATATTTTGAGATCCACGGAGAAAATTTTCTCTAATACTTATAGTTCCTGAGTAATTAATCGAAATAACTTCACAAATTTTCTCGCATTTCACGAATCCGAAAACGCCACTTTTTTCGGATTTAAATAATTCTAACTTCAGAACATACAGAATAATCTTCTTAAGAGAAACGTTTAATAATCTTTTTTCGAAATACTTATAGTTAGTGAATAAGTAATCGATGTATCATCTCTGTACACAATTTAGCATTTCAAATATCTAAGAATTCCACCCTCTGCCGATTTAAAAATTCATACTTCGTAAGATAGAATAATGTTCTAAAGAAAAGTTGTATAAAGTTTTTTCAAAATACTTGTAATTCGTGGAATTATATTAATGGAAATATCATCTCCACACATATAATCGCATTTCAAATATCCGAAAACGTCACCCCCTTCTGATTTAAAAAAATTCAGATTTCGTACGATAGGGAATAATATTCTAAAGAAATGATTTAGATAAAATTTTTTTGCAGTATCCCTGGTTCGTGAGTTATTAATCGGGATATCTTTCTACACACCTTCTCGCATTTCCAATATTCGAAAACTTCATCCTTTTCCAATTTAAATAATTCCGATTTCAGGATATAGGAAATGATTAAATAAAGAGTAAATGTATCTGTGTGTATACATCTGGACAACTTAGTCTCAAGTGTAAATAGTGGATAGCTGCAAAACTTTCGGTTATAATCCATTAAGGCAGAAGGCACTTTACTGTTGTCCATTTTGTATTATTTAGAGAAATTAGTCCAACGGTTTTTATTTACTTTGTATTTAAAATCTACTGTTTAATACGCATTGTTGACCATAATTATTACAATGACCAACATGCCCTGGAGGGCCCTTTGTTCCAGTGAATTTTCAATGTCTCTCGATTTTTTTTTAAATCAAACGCATTCACATATTTTTACTAAACTTTCTGAATATCAATATGACTATGGTCATGTATTATGGATATCGTAAGTTTACTTAGTTATATAATATTTACAACTTTTATTTGAACCATATTTTTGTAAAATCGCCGTTAAGAACATTTTACTTTATTGAATTTTTAGTTCCTCTCATTATTTTCTAAACCACCTCTATATATCCTTAGAGAACCTAACGTCTAAAGTTATACATTAAATGACTACCATATTTTCTGAAAGCAACTTTCTCTAAACCAGTCCTGAAGAGCACTTTAGTTTTGAGTATTTTCAGTTTTCCCTAATTCTCCAAAAAACGAAGTTAGTGAATTACTTTATATTTTGGATTTGACTATACTATTTATTACTTCTATTTGAAACACTATTTTCTAAAGTGGCTATAAAGGGATTCATCCTTGAAAAATTTTAATTATTTTTAATTTTTTCCTAAACGACTATGGTGATTTATTTCGAGCTCAGATCCCTCACTTTTCTATTTAATATCTATAAAAACCATGTGAAATATTTTTTTCCTAAAACTATACTCCTGTGTAGCTTTTCTTAATCACCTCCAAAATAGCTTTAGTAATATTTGAAGCTTCGTCATTAGACCTTCTTATCATATACCTGTCACTTTTACGTGAAACATTTTTTTGCAAACTCGCCCTAGAGGGCCCATATTTATCCATAAATCCAGGTAACAAATAAAGCACCAAAAAGTGATATTTAAAATTAAAACTGCTTTCTTCTAAGGTCAAATATAATAGCAACTTTTCTTTTGGTGGCATTTCCCCCATACTTAGTCCTTATTGTAATCTCAAATTCTCGATCCTAAATATTTCGTACGTATTTCGAGGACAATTTTAAATTTAATACTAATCCACATCTCAGATACTAATAGCGCAGCGCTGAATTGTATGTAGTCAGTTTAACAAACTGAAATCTTGGATATTATAATTGCGCCATCCTCTATTCTGAAATTTATTTCCACAGGTATTCCTTGTCCTCCTTGGAGTCTCCGCCGCCTTTGCCGGTGAGAAGATCACAAAACGTGGTGTCTATGGAGAATCCCTCGGCATTGGTGTTGGGAGCTCCGGATACGGATACGGTGGCCTAAGCTCTGGCATCTCACACGGATCGTCCATCGGTCTGGGATCATCGTCCATAGGTCTGGGATCGTCCGGGATCGGCCTGGGATCTTCCGGTATCGGTCTGGGATCATCTAATATCGGCTATGGATCGTCTGGAATCGGTCTAGGATCTTCTGGAATTGGTCTAGGATCTTCTGGAATCGGTTTGGGATCATCTGGGATCGGATTGGGATCGTCTGGGATCGGATTGGGATCATCTGGGATCGGCCTGGGTTCCTCATCTCTAGCCGTAGGCGGACAGTCCGTCGGTCTGGGATCTGCGGTAAACTTGGGACGTGTCGTGAACCTTGGAAGGACCGTTACCAACCACGTGACGGTAACCAACAGAGTGGGAATACCTATCCCTCAACCTTACCCAGTGACCGTGGAAAGGAGAGTACCGGTACCTGTTCCCCATGCCGTCCCGGTCCCTGTTGACCGTCCCTACCCGGTGCATGTCCCCAAACCAGTTCCTGTTCACATTGACAGACCATTCCCAGTTCCCGTCGAAAAAGCCGTACCCTATCCCGTGAGAGTACCGGTCAGGGTTGAGGTGCCTGTACCTTACAAGGTGGCTGTCCCGCAACCTTATCCTGTGACGATCCACAAGCCTGTTCCCGTTCCCGTCGCTACCCCGGTTTACATTAAGCAACACGTGCCGGTACCGGTTTACGCCAGCGGATGGTCCAAAGGTTGGAACAGGTGGTAACGAGGGCCATGATCTGTGATGCGAAGCTCAATGTTGGGTTGCCATGATTTTTTATCTTTTATTTTATACTAGTCTTGTACCTTTCTGTGTTCTGTAAATAAATTTTCTAAAGTGTAATTTTATGTGGAGTATTCCTTCTCGTACAAATTCTAAACTAATATATATTAGTTTCATTTTGAAACAACAAATATTTTTATTTATGCTGGGTATATTTTCAATTTATAGATAAAATTTGGTTTAAAAAATACAGTTTATCGAAAGTATTACTCATTCTACAGAAAACAATTGAGGACATCTTTTAAGAATTTCCTATAATTAACAAACAATTTGAAGAGAGCTTCAAAAATAAACAGCCATACCAAAACTCTGCATACGTCGCTGTCTTGGAGAAAACAGGCAGATAAATTTCAACTCATTATATTCTACACTCACGTTCCATTTTCTGTTTTCTGCTAGACTAAACAGGTAGCTGGAGCTTCAACATGGTGGGTCCAACAATATCCAATGATGAATTACAATCGATCATACGCTACATCCATGGATGCATAACGGTGTTAGAGAAATTTATTCAGAGAAACATGTTTCGAGCAACTTGTGCTTACCTTCAGTCTCCTGCGCTTATTTATCAATCTTTAAAGCTAATCAACACATGTCAAATATAACAAAGCCAGTAAACATTTCTAAAAGTTGGAACCAGTTTGGGAACTGCCAGTTTACCTTTAGCCTTTGATACCTTTAGCATCATGATGTTGTTTGCTTGGATGGGGAATTTAGTTTCGAGGGCGCTGTTTGTACAATCTACCCCTTCGTAGATTATGGATTTATACAGGATAACGTCACTAGATTTGCGCTTTACTTTATGCCATAAAATACATAGCTGTGGTCGCCAATAAAATCAAGCGATTCGAAATTACATGAACGTACCACATCTATCACACGCAAATAAAATAGTGACCAAACTATCTAAGTACCTATCTAAGTTCCATTTGTGGCAAAAGTAATGAAACTAAAACACTAGGCTCGTAGACACATATACTATTATATTTTAAGCTTTTTGGGGAAGGGCTTAAAGTCAGACCACCAAAATATTTGTTTTCACACAGCCTTTAATTATGAAAAATTAATCATGATTCACGCTGACTTGCACTCACCTCTATCTCATCAACAATTAATTCCTGTGGATAATAGTCTGTGATAAAGGTGCCAAACAAGTTATTCCTACAAATATTCGAATTAAGAATAAATTTTAAGAGAAATCGGTGTACTTTCACCTCACAACACATAATAATGACGCAGGTTTAACAAAGGTTTGTGCATTTATGTCATCTTACTTATTATTTCTTCAGAATCTAGTTGTATCGTCAGATGAAAAATGTACAATAATTCAAGCAATATCAGCAATCCTTTAATCACCTATTTTGTTTCTATTGTAAGTTTTCGGCCTCTTTAGTGTGACGAAACATCTTTTAGAGCTCGCAATTAACACTGAGGTTGTTATAAAAAAGTAAGAAGCTTTTCGTCATATGGAAAAAGTGATCATTGCAGTCATCAACAGCTTCTGTTGCACATACCTCATATTCCGTAAGAAATAATGTACATTGTTAATTGTAACACTTCAATGTTAGTGCTACTACTCTTTTGTAATGCAGTGGTCCAAATTAACAATATTACGATTTTTGTTGTGGCTGAGGATGTGTAGGAAGTGTAAATATAGAGGGAGGGTAGAATGTAGGGCGCTTTCGATTCGAAGGTGAATTCCAAAAGCACTTGGTGCCGTCCACAATTTATCCAGTCAGCTAGTTATGCTCAAGAGATGTACTGAAAAATTTTTAGGTTTAGGGATGTATGACGAACCAACGAATACACCTACTACTATACGAATACTTTACTATGCGAATACGAATACATCTACTATAATGGTTGAAATTATCACTTAGAAATTATATGGGATAGTGGGAATTACAACTTGCACTATAAACGGGTATTCTAGAATAAGCAAAACGGAAACTTAGGTTCCAAAGAATTAGTTTTGAGGCAAATTTTGGGATTCCAAAACGTTTCAACAAGTACTCTTTTAATTCTATAATAATCAAGATGTCACTTGTAAATCAAAGAATTATCCCTCAAGTATTTGATGCCTTCCATAAATTATAAGCCTTATAAATATAAAATAATCCATATGGAAACTTGTTTGAGTTTCCACAATATTTGCCACAAACCAATAAATACTCATTTTAATAACAGAATACCGCGAACTGCTAATTCCAGAATGACCAAACGTTGAACCTGGGGTTCAAAGAGGACATTTAGAAGCAACTTTTTGATTTTCAACACACTCCACAGAGGAAGAAGTATGTCTTTTCATTCTAAAGTATTCAAAATAACAACTCTCACTTCATGGGAACATTCCCGAAATTGATGTACATTAAATGCTTTCATTTTTGAATTTACAGATTTACTGTTTACTCTGCCAATCATAGATTACCGTTAATGAGCAAGCGCGGTTTGCTCTGAGTATTGGTTTACGTAGGTGTTTCTCGAGCTATAGGGACTGGTGGTCGAACAACGCGTTGATCATCCGTGCATCAGGTAGATCAAAAGCGTGAGATTGTTACAGACGACGTTTACCCTCTATATTGGACGTGCCTATCCTAATTGTCGCTAAAGCAATCTGTTATTTGTCAGCCAACTGTTCTGAACACTGAAATTGTCCGAACGATATGAGTTAAGATACATGTATTTATATGTTTTTCTTAATCGTTCCAGCAGCAATATCTGTAAGGTAAAAAAGTTAAATTTGTGAATATCCTGTTATAACCAAGGGAGCTCTAAGACGTTCTAAATGATCAGGAACAAGTTTTTATTATACTTGTATCTATGTGTGATCTTCATAAAAGGAAGCTATTTCGTTGCTTCCATACATCCCTTTTTATCCAAGTTTACTAGTTCATTGTAACTAATCGGTAGTGTTTCTGATAACTATGTATTCGGATTAGCATATAAATTCGGTGACTTCAACTCATTTATTTTCGGCAGTACTCTGAATACGACTTAATGATTGGGTCTTCTACCTCGATTTCATTAATTTTTGCAACAATTTCAGATTTATCAATCGCTTCATAGATGTTTTCAGATATATCCTCTCTGCTTTTAGCTAATCAATTAGAATTAGTTAAACATGAAATCCTTTGCAATTTTCAACATACCCTACTAAATACCATTTTGTTGACAGCTCGACTATTTTCTTTCTTTTCCCGGCATGTATGCGAAGAAGATATTCCTTACCAAATATCTTTAAACACCTTTCCGTACCATGAACTGTAAGGTGAAATATTAAGTTATTGAGTTGAACATGCCTTGTTATTGATATTATGTTTTATTTTGAATAATCATCGAACGTGCGGCTTCGACTATATTTCGATTTTGGCGTTCTGCAATTCCGTTCCGTTCTGGCGCATAAGAAACACATCTTCTTGTGCATCGATAGAGCCTCGGCCCATAACCTATTGAGGTATTTCGAAGAGAGTAGACGATGGTAGCAAACAATAGTGTAACTTCATTACCAAGTACATTATGAATACAAAAGAATATTTTAACTATCTGGCAGATTCTTAGAGGCTTACCTAAATATATGTATATTGTAAATAAAAATATGTATTTGTATGTACCTGACCGACCCTTATTTCTGAGGACAAACGCAAACAACGCGTAAGTTTATACTATTGACCTAAATTACTGAGTTTCCTAATTTTGCATTAAAATGGACTTGGACTTAGTCAGTCATACATATAAGCTTATGAGCTTATAAGAAAAACTGTATTAAATTGAACACGGAATGGATGAAAAACTAATATAATACAAGTAACATAATAAATAAGTAGGAAAAAGTCGTGAAATACTCGCGGAATCTCGCGGAGTCGTGAAATATAAACTAAAACGGAGCAATCTTCTAATTCTTCTAATACGTAAATATGTTGTAAAGTAAGACGAAATTTTAAAATTGCATTTAGATAATTACACGACATTTCAACGAACTTTCATCTCGAGACAAAATGGTCATATCTAGTACGTAAATGGAGTATCACTAAAAAAATTAAATTTGAAATAGAAGAACTCTTCTGCACCAGTAATTTCAAACTGAACTATAGACATGCGGAATATTACTAAATGGTCAAATTAGTCAATAAGCACAGTTGTGCGTTATGTAACAAAAATGATGATATTATCAAACGCTTCACAGGATTTAAAAATGTTTTCAGGCAAAAAACACGCCTTGCTCTACATGATATTTTTCAACCTACCATTAATAACGTTAATTCTGCCCGAAAACTAACAGCTCGGAGGTATGATGGAGCAGAAATGATGCCATGAGGGTAAGGACTCTACAGGCTGGATTAAAAGACATACTCAAGCGAAATATTTGTATCTTGTATGCCTCATCACTTAAGTTTATTTCTATATCAGTCTCTTAATGTAATTAACGAAATTAATGAAAAATCTATGTTTTAATCTTAAGTGGCATGGCAGAATTTTTCTCCAAATTTTCAAAGCGTCTGCTTTGGTTTTAGGGGTTTATAAATTATCACCAAAAGTGGCTGATATTAGATGGAATTATAACAGCAGGCTAGGCAAACTGTGTCTAAATGTAGAAAGCTACTTGCTGTTTTTTTTTAAATATTATTAATAATCAAGTAGAATGGGCAGCAGGACTGTAATTTGCAATAGAGCATAATTAAATACATTTTCATACTGAACTCAGCTTTATAAATTTGTTGCTTATTTTTACTGCTAGCATCTGAGCGGCTGGCTGCTAGAGTACAACGCCTCGCTTGCGTAAGCATAACATATGAGAACAACCCCTTCAGTGATTTAACCCTTCAAACTTGATAGGTAGTGTTTATTTGTAAACATTCCATTTCAACAAAAATAAATACGTAACATATTCGTAATATTCTTGGAGTAATTACTTACCGCCTTAAAACAATATGTATATATATATATATATATATATATATATATATATATATATATATATATATATATATATATATATATATATATATATATATATATATATAATAAATTTAAATTAAATTCACCCCAAAACTTATATCCAGATATTGTCTACTTTAAACCTTTTTAATGAAAAATGTAACACATGTAACATCTAATGTGCAAACCTAACTAAATTGTCATGAATGACACTAATTGTACCTAATTCATGAACGTATTTCTAGTAAAATGGGAAAGATACCTATATCGATTGAATTTAGAAAAGGGCACAAATTTCACTTTACGAAGGGATCATTAGAGGTCGTAATATTTTTTAAATCATATTTTACACATACCTACAATTAACAATGTGGACCTGAAAAGCGTTTATTTCTACGAAATATACCATAACAGCTGATGCCTTTTAATTCAAACTTTTTCCCACAGTTACCTGTAAACACCCTACAAATAAATAATGAGTATGATAAGTAAACCTAATATGCTTAGTGTTACTCACTACAGATATTTATAAGTAAACCAGAACGTTATTGTTGTTACGACATTTAAATATCACAAAATTCGAAATGAGGTAACTTCATCCAAACGACAAGTGGAAATTCTTCTGAACTTTACTTTGACAGGTTACGTTTTGAATCGAACTACATAACAACGCAACCAGATCACATTTAACGTACCATAATTTATAGCCTATTTCCAGATCTGCCGCTGATGCCTCACAACATCTTTTGAAATACTATATAATTTATTATCCAAACTCCTGTCAAATAAAACACCCGGTTTGGATTTACTGACTATGGCGACATAGTCAATTGTACGGGAGGAATTCGAAAAGATTTAATTTGTCGTATGCCAAATAACAAAAAGGGTAGAAATTGTAGGTGTACTAATCTATAACTGTTGAAAAATTTGTTTTGATATCTATTTCAAAGTATATACCTAATTAACTTATCTAAATAAGGAAGCTGTAATAATTTTGTTATTTTTACTAATGTTTAAGGTTTCATAATTGAGCAACAAATATTAACGGAATATAGTTTTGTTACTCAATAGGTTAGTAATATGACAGCTTTGTCATTTCCTTTACTGATTTGTAACACAGTGTTGTCTCACGACGTTATGAATTATTTCTACGACCCTCATATACCGAAATATAATTCATAGATGGCAATAATAATGTAGGACTCTTTTATAACAGATGGTCTGGCGTGATCAGAACGATGTTTTACATTTTAAATGATGCAATTTTCATTATACTCCGATTATCATACAGTTTTTATATAACTGAAATATTTAATTATTAATATTGTTTATGTGATCAGAAACGAAGAAGTTTCAAAACGGTATATATTTTCGAGGTGACATATTTTACCTCGTACTGGTCCAATATTCGTATATAAACCAAATTGATACGTTGAGAGTATATCAGTTGTTGATCACTACTAAAGCTAAGAGCAGCAACATGAAGACAATTGTAAGTGTCCAATATCTCAACTTATCATTTATTATTTAGTACTCTGTAAAATTTTGTTAACTAATTGAAAGATTATTCAAAAAATGTTTAATATTGCTCAACTGATCACGAGTCAACAGAAATTTATTCATTACATGTACAATAAAATTTTAAACAAACGATGGTTTCCCAAATATCAATATTATATTCGATTACTTGCGTTTATTTCATTTGTTTGTATATTAAATTTATGTTCTTTTTCTAAATTTATTGGTCCCATACCCTCACAAACTCTTGAAAATATTTTGTTGTTGGTGTACAAACTATAAAGCATCAACAAAGCCACATACATATATTAGCTTATTAAAACCTATGCAAATTTATATAATTTGGTTTTCTGTGATCTATGACTATAATTAGTAGTGTTCATTACTGCCTTCTAATTTTGCATTACCGTTTATTTTAAAATATCTGGATCCATACTGCCTTTCCCTGTATGGTTTTTTTTGGTTACCAAAAATATCTCTATTTCACATATCAATCAGTAATAACTATTCCTTCATTGAAAACCTTCCCAAATTCCCTTTGAGAAAAAAATGTGAAATATACACATTACCCCCTTAAATAGTTATACCTCCGATAATGGATTTTATAATATAGCCTCTAATATTCTTCTAATACTTAAATAGTGTTTCTTGCACAATGATTGGTAATGTCATACTTCTATTTGTGTAAGCTCCTTCCAATCTGAATTGGTCAAGTTTAAAAAAAAAGCAAGAGAATTTAATAGCCATGTTACCGACATATAAAGGCCAAAACGCTGCTCCATGGACGTGCCATATTTAAAGAAATATAAAAGATTTTTACTCACTATGTCAACGAAATTTTCCGACAAAATCCCAAATTTGTGTCTCATTTTTTTCTGTATCATTATTTGTATTGTGTATAGCGTCTATATAATTGCCATTATTAATTTCGTCCATGTCGTAACGTCTCCAAAAAGCAATTTTAAAATAATAATTGCGATTTGACTTGCAACTGAATGTAAAATGCCACTGAATGCCACTGCCATGCCACTGAATTCTAATGACGACTGAAAATGAACAGGTGCTCGGCGTTCAAATTTAACGGCTTTAGTGGACCTGCTCTAATTGTTGATACTAATAGACATTCCATATATAAGCATGTATTATAGCGACTAACTACATTTCTCCGCGCCAAATGTACCAAGGTACGGGTAGAAAGGTATTTTTTGAAGGTGCTCGGTATAAAGTCGGTAGTTTCTTTGATTTTTAACTCGACCAACTCTTAGAGGATGGATCTTATGTGTATTTTATTCTATAGCACAACCAATTCGTTCCTTCATTTCAAATATCTTCCCCATTTCTTCTATGTTTCTTCTTTTGTACACATTTTTAACTAATGGCTTAGTACTATGTCCACGAAACCTCAACATAATTAATATTTTTCAATTTCGTCATTGATTTTACGTTTCGATAGCACTTTTCAATACACGCATTTCATTTATTAGAGTATCTGTTTCTACCATTCCAAAATTAATCTCATCCATAGCTTCTACTTCTCTGTTCCTCTGATCCCTGATAGTCCCCCTTACTTTTATCAGTTGTTTTCTCTCGTAGATGTTTCTTGACTCTTACTTTCTTTCTATTCCCAATGTGTTACTAATTTTAATTAAATTAGCTCTGTTGTAAATACAATTTCATTTATTTTAGGCGGTTGTGGTATTGGTAGCCTTATCAGTAGCGGTGGCCAAAGAAAAGAAAACTACCAAACGAGGCCTTATCGACTCCCTCGGCTATGGAGGCGGCTATGCAGCGAACGCCCCCATCTTGGATTTCGACTCCCACAATTCCCTCGACTCCCTCTCTTTAAGATCGAACGATGCTGTAGTAGTAGACGCCATCGATTCCGGCCTGAACGGAGCACCGACGTACCCAGCCCTACCGGCGTTACAGCAGAGCTTCGACCTGGGAGCGTCGGTGTCTCGTCACACCACGATCACCAAGAACATAGGAGTGCCAATCCCCCAACCGTATCCGGTTCCTGTAGAAAGACAAGTACCGGTGGCGGTACCACACGCAGTCCCTGTACCGGTCGATCGTCCCTACGCTGTACACGTACCTCAACCCGTGGCTGTACCTGTGGACAGAGCCGTACCGGTACCGGTGGACAGACCGGTGCCATATCCCGTATCGGTACCTGTGAGGGTATCCGTACCCGTACCGTATAGTGTGCCTGTGCCGCAACCGGTCGCTGTGAGGACCATCGCATCGGCTCCGATTCTGCAAAGTGCACAACTATTGCCAGCGGCGCCGTACTTGCAGAACGCAGGCTTCGCTGGGGCATCTATCCTGCCAGCTGCGAGGCTTGCTCCGTCTCCATATATTTCAGGCGCGAGTCTACCACCAGCTGCGCTTTCCCTGCAATCTGCGCACTTGTCTAGTTTTCAGGCTCCGGGTCTTCTGTCTACTCCGCTGTTTCCCTCGCTGGGACTTTCGCGGTACGCCCAGTCTTCGCCAGTTTTGGTAAGAAACAACGCACCCGTTTGGTAGTTACAGATCTGTAGATAGCTGCTGTTTCATTTGTGTAATATTTGACTGTAAAATAAAAGGTTACTAAAGTATTACTCACGACTTTAATTACATTCATTAAAATGTAGAATATGGAACATGAATGCAGCTGCAAAAACCCGGATTGTTGCTCTCTGCATAGATTTCTATGGTTTTCATGTTCTCAGGTTCTCCTATAAAATGTAATTTTAAAGTTCTAGACATCGGCCCTTCATTCGCGTGACTGCTAAAGATGATCTTATTAACGTGACGGCACATGTTATGTAGCACACTTACCACAAGTATATACGCCATTAGAACTAGCGGTTTGTAGTTTAAATATATGTGAATTAAGTTTTATTTATGTCTTACCGTATTGTACCGATATCTAGAATGGCACAGTGACTTTGTCCAAGCCCAGTCAGATAACTTATCGCAAGTAGATGTTTTAATGATGGCGTCCTCCTTTGTCACTATTCCCATAATCCCTATAAATCAAGCATATATAATATGTCAAAAGTGTTAACGTATTACACAAAGTATTTATGTTACCTACATTACAGGTTATGAAACATATCCTCAAAAATTATAAACATACCAAAATAACATGAAATTTGGGTCTCCTTACGCATATGCATTTCAATTTCAAGCATTTCCTCTTGTGAAACTGTTTTTCCAGCAATATTCTCACAGATATTACTCTATCACTACTTCAAGAGTTCCCGATTTTTCTTTATCAACATCTGATTGTGTATGTAGTTTTTATGTCACAAGCTGCATTAGCTACTCCTTGCTTCAGTTTACCCCTTGCTTCGGATGTTAGGCTTTAAATTCACTTGCATACCTTAGTCGAATTTTCCTCGCATAATTGGTAGAATTGGCAGTTTCATCTTGAATCTACTCAGGCTGATTCTTAACGCACCCAACATTTTCTATTTTGGGTTGTCTCCCAGCCTGCGGCGATTCCGTTGCTACTTCCAACAATTGCATTTGGTGCTTCTTGACGGATGTTTTATTTTGAGAAATATTTTCTCCTCTAGATTTCTGACAGTCAGAAATGTGTGGAACTACACCTTTTTTTCAGTTTACAAACACTCGTTTTTAATTGGTTTCGAACAAGCTTTTCGGTACCTTCTCAAATTTACAAACAATTTAAAAAAATATCACCCTTCGTTCATATCATACTGAGATGAAAACTTTAATTAGTATCCGAAAACATCTTAAATTACATGGCATCTGTTTATCCAAACAGGTAATAGATATTTAGCCAACTTCCAATTTTTGCCTTCATAATTTAAAACAATTGAAATAATATATGCCATTCTCGAAATAAGGGGTTATTTTACTTACATTGAAATGATCTTCATCCCTGAAATTGATATTTTTCTCCGTTCCTTATAGATTAATTTCTATATCTATAATAGCCTATTATAGATTCGTCATATAGCTCGCCGATGGATTAACGGTTTGCCCTTATATGGAGCTTCGAAGGGAGTTGACTGCCGGCTCGCAATGATTATCTCAAAAAACCGAACACTCCAAAACTAATAGGATCCCTTCGATTGCCACACTAGTAGAATGTTTTATGAGAACAGAACACATCATGTTCAAACTTCAATCAAAATGGCAAAGATAAATTAAATAATTCTAATGTCCAACATTTCTTCCCATCTTACGTGTATCTAGGACTTTTACAATAATATACTGGCATGGTTAAAATTTTTCCACACATGGATACACACATACAGACATGAATAGATTTAAAGATTGAATGGAATATTAAAAAAATATAAGTAATTGTTACTAATAATGAAGAAATCATGGTGCATACTGATATGCGTTCAACTTTATGCCCCCGAGAGTTTGGATGATACGATGGTAGCAACGGATTTCTGTAATGATGCAGAAGCCGAAAACTTTTAGCTGCTTCTCCTGCTTCATCTACTGGCGCAATCCAACAAAGTTATTTGACTTTGCTAAAAAATTTCTCTACGGAAACGAAACTCCCAATTTAAAGAAGTTAATTGAACTAAAACATTTTGAAGAACAAGTGGATAGATATTTTACTAGAGGAATTGGAAGCATTAAAACATTTAAACGAGAGAGCTGAAGTTAAATAATGAAATTTTTTGATAAAAAATGAAATGATGTTTTGTGATTAAAAAATACAAAATCATTCCATGCTTTTTAAACATTAGTTGGTGCTACATTGGTTTCTACACTTTTCCATCATCAAAAAACGGTGGATGACATTAATATTAGGATTTAGAATTACATAAATGGCAAATGTTTAACGAAAAATTTAAAAAAAAAACACAAACTGAGATGACTATATTCCCATCTGAAAAAGAAATTTTTATCGACACAACATTAACAAAGAATTGGTGCAGCTGGAAAATATGGCACTAATACTAGCACACTTGCCCTAATTTTTGTTAAAATTTGTTTTGCTATAATTTACAAAACAAAATAAATACCCAGGGATGGTTTTCATTAAAAAATTCAAATTTTTCGGATAGATGGCTATACAATTATCAGAAAATATGCTTATAATTCTGGTGCAAAAAATCTTGGGCAACTCACGTCGTTTGTTATGTTGTAATGTTACTCAAATCATAAACCTTAAATAATACAATATTAATCTATTTACATAATTTATGGGCATACCATTACAACCCAATAACAATTTTATAAGTAGTTAAAAAATTCTGTGTCTTCCTAACGAAATTATTGAAACAAACAAATACTTTTTAGGTTAGTCTAAAATCAGCAATTTTCAGGAATATCTCCCTCCACTCGCTTTTCGGTTAATGCTTCATCATATTCATTACCTAGGTAGATGATCGTTTATTTGCTTCTATTAATAATCGATATTTACTTACCACTTTGCTCATATTTATACATGGAAATCTTATTTCCAGTCGATTACATGTGTTACCGCATCCGATTCCATAGATATTTCGTAATTAATTTGCATTTGTATTTTCACTTTTGGTACTGTCTCATAAAATCGTATTAATGTAACAAAATTTACATATTGGTTGACAGAGAGGAGTAGAGTTAGAGAAACGCAGGACCGAAGTGGCGTTGCTTCTAAATTTTATCAGAGTTAAAAAATCAGTTGTCGTAAATAATTACAGTTAGGTTTGTTATTGAAAAGGGTCGACAATGTCTAAGGGATGAAAACGAATTATCGTGTTAAATACTTTTAGAATATATTTTTTTATTCGTGAATTCAAAAGAGGTAGTGTAACTGGATATATTATTAAATAACGCTGTATCAGTCAAACAATAGACCATTTAAGATAACATAACTATTTCTGCACACATGGTTTGAAGGTAGTTTGAAGGCCAATATGAATTATGGTTACGTAATACTTATTATACCAAGTAGCACTTACAATATTCACTTAGAAGTCATGACTCTAATTTCTGTTAAAATGAACTTCAAGAGTAATTAAATAATCTCCACAATTTTCTTAGTTTTCAGCCGACTTTAAGATAACCACAGATAGGTTCCGGTTCTGTATTGCCGATAGAATTTTCTTCCGGAAAACAATAAATAATCGCCACCTCTTCCTTAGTATTCGCCAGCGACCCCACTTCACCCAATTGTCAATTTATTACGAGGTATTTTTATGTTATGATATGGAAATTGTACGGAAGAAAGTTTAACGATGCCGGATACATGTAGTTTTTGACTATAAAAACTTTCTTCAGTCCGAGACATCCTCAGTAGCTAATCTCGTCCTACCGAAAACTGATAACTTTGAGATGATGAAGAGTATCGTAAGTAATTTTATAAATTTATTTTTAAATTTAATATAATGAAATAATCAGTTAAACATTACTTATCGAGGAAACTTACCTTCATAGTTTTAACGCTGTATGAACACCTCAGTAGTGAACATAATATGAACGGTAATCAGAAAAAAAATTTGTTGGTGAATATTGTTAGTTGCAATTTGCAGTGTTTGCAATTTGCTTTACGTATTTAACACATCATTTACATCATATCCGTCATTTAAAATATTTCGTTCTTAAACAGTCCTAAAGAGAATATAACTTTTGGAAACTTTTACATTTTGGCAATTTTGTACAAAACAAAATTAATTTTTTTTATTCTATACCTACAAATGCGATTCTAAACATTTTTTAATACCACGCTAACGGGTAATTTACTCAATAGATTTTTGTCCCTTTTTTTATACTCTCATAAGAAATACACATATATTGTTTTTTCGATTTTCAGAAGTCCGAAAAATGTGTTTTTGAAAAATTATATACCTATGTGTGTATTATGTTCGTGGTCGACTTACCTCAGATGTAAATCGTGGAACGATGAAATTTGATAATTAGTCTTGGTCCACTAAAAGCTCGTTGTCACAATCAGTTGAGGTAAAGGACACCTTTCTTTTGGCATTTTTGTATTATTTCGAAAACTAATCTTTTCAAATTTTCAATATTTAGTCTACTGTATAATCCATACTGACTACTATAATCGTTATGTTTAATGATATTCCTTAAAGAGCACTTTGTCCTTATGAATTTTAAGATTTTCTCAATTTTCTTCAAGAAACCTTTATACAATTTTGCCATTTTAAATATTTATTATTTTTACTAAAAATACTTCTTTCTCGATGAACTTTAATCGACGCAGTAATTAATAGCGAGTCTCGTAATCTAACTGAGACAATGGCTACAAATTATGTTTGAAACGATATATTCTGAAACAGACAAATTTTATTATAAACGGCTATATTGATTTAATTCAACCTACTCAACTTGACTTATCTATCTAACACTTATAGCTTTTATTTGGAAGAGTTTTACCCAAAATTGTCCTAAAAGGGCTTTGCACTGGATTTTATTCAATATTTTCTGTTTCCTTCAAAATAGTTCTGGTGATCTATTTCAAATTTCTGAACTTGACTAACCTGTTCAATACTTATAATTCCCATTCGAAACACTATTTTCTAAAATCACCCGGAGGGCACGTCACACTTAAGCATCTATTAAACGTATATAAAGACAACAACACCAAACAGCCTTTTCACGTCCACTGTCGAGCATAGGCCTCCCCTAAACTTTTCCAGTTTTCTCTCTTCTGTGCCATCGCTATCCAATTTGTTGAAATTCTCCTTGGGTCATCTGTCCAGGGGTCAAAGAACTAACCTCATATAAGAACCTTGTACGATAGACACATCGCCAATGATATCCTTGGCTATATGCCTGGTACAAACTCAAATTTGTTTATTTCACCATCATACCAATAGCTGTATTCTTCCCAGGTGCTCCTACTCGTCCTTGGAGCTTCCACCGGCCTAGCGTCATATGTTAAGAAAACCACGAAGCGTGGTGTCTTGCACCATTCAGACGATCACGCCGATGGACACCTCGATCTACCTGCGGGTCATGGACGACCGCTCCCCCTAGACGACGAAGAACACCACGGTCCGATCTCAGAAGGCATCCATCATTCGGAAGGCATCCACCATTCGGAAGGCATCGTATCCGGCCATGGCTACGCTGGAGCGGCCGTAGGAGCAGTGGGAGCAATCGGCGCCATAGCATCCGGTCCAGGTTTCCTAGGAGACGGTCCAGGAATTGGAGACGGACCAGATATCCTTGACTCATCCGGCCCAGGAGGTCTTGACGTCGGTGTCGGTTCAGCAGCCGCCGGGGCATCGGCCGTTTTGCTCTCCAGGAGGGTGATACCCCTCGGTAGGGTCGTCCAGCAGCACGTTCACGTTCTCAACAAAATTGGCATCGAAGTACCCCAGCCGTACCCCGTGCAGGTCGAGAGGAGGGTGCCTGTCAAAGTGCCCCACCCCGTGGACGTGCCGGTCGATCGTCCATACCCGGTGCACGTGCCGATCAAAGTGCCAGTCAAGGTATACAAAGACGTCCCGTACCCTGTGGAGAAGAGCTTCCCTGTGCCGGTGAAGGTGCACGTCAAGGTGCCAGTGGAAGTACCGTACAAGGTAGTCCACTGGAAACCTGTGCCGGTGCCCATTTGGAAGAAGATTCCGGTGCCGGTGCCGGAGCCGGTCATTATTAAGAAGCACGTTCCTGTGGCCATTCATGCTCATATAGAGCCCATCCACTTCCATCATGGGCATCACCACCATCACCACGCGTATGCCAGCCATTTTGATCATGGGCATTACCATCATCATTAGTAGTCTTTTAAATTTTTTGTTGTTACGTTTGTTGTTATTTCTTTATAGAAAGTTGGAGATAGATGAGAAGATAATATATGTACATATTTTTATATAAACATGGCGTATTAATTATATTTAAGTCACCCATGTCAGAACACACATTTATGTAGAGGGAAGCGAATTAATACGAAAGAATTTCTAAGAGTGTTAAAAAAATTGAAATAGTTTTTGTTGATTATGGGCAAATTGAATATAAAATTATCATTGAGCTATTAGATGAACCTATATCTACAGATATAAAATTTGGACTTGCACATATCATTTAATCAGTTCCTACTTAAATTTTAAACAGTTTGAAGTAAGTAACTGTGTAAATGTATAAAGTATGGTAAATTCGATATTATTGGGAAAAATTCCGTTGCAAAGAATGTTAACCGAAATTTATGGCACTAACCTTACATATAGAATCAAAAATTCTGCTTTTTTTATTACCTAATAAAATGAACAAAAAATTATTAAAACGCGGTCTGGATTATATGAGAGCTTGTTGAAGTAAATGAGATTAGCCATTAGTATCCCTCTTCGTTCCAGACTCTCACATATTGGGTAGCAGGAAGTTCGGCACATTATAATCCCATAAGCTTATAAAGCACCCGGTTCGGCACAGATACGCTGGTAAAGGATTACTTGCCTACAATCAATCCCTGCTCTGCCAAAATCATTAAGTGGAGTATAGGGTCGCTCCCCTAACGTGAATGTTAGAACCATGAACTGCTAAACATTAAGATTTATTATTAAAATATTGGTATAATATTTTGACGGTTGCCACACGATCCAGGATTTGATGAGTATTAATATGAGTTTGGTCTTTACTTTACTCATCTTTGCGATATAATATTTGATTTAAAAATACATGAAAAATATAATGGCATAGTATATGAAACTGTGCAGCTGGAACTGCATTGAAATATCTAGCAGTTCATGTTGTAATTTGTCGCCGTCAGTGGTCAGACTTTGACAAACGGTCACTAATTTAATGGGACTGATGGTGGCATTATGTACTTCGAGCTTTTCATAAACGTTCCAAATTTTTATTAGGCCTCACTCTATCAATTTCCTAGGGGACAGGGGACTCGATCTAGTTCCAGGTATTTCTATTAAATCAATCGGTTAGTACCGCTGACTGAAAAGATTTCTTCAGTAAACGTTAGTACTCATCAGAGAAAGTTGTGATTTCACATAAAATGTACGCAAAAGTCGGATTTATTAAATTTAATTTATTTCGATAAAATGAACCCTACCCTAAAATTAATTGCTTCGGAGAGGACACAAATTCACAAAAGGATTTGTTTACGGTTTTTTGTCTTGGTAAGTCTGGAGTAAGTTTGAGTTTTAAAGTAAAATATTTATTTTTACCGTTAATCAGTAATTAAAGTAAAACAGGAAAATAAAATTAGTTTATGTATATGTCAGGTAAAGATTTTACACGGCAAATTAAATTAATTCTGTTGGTGAGAAAGTAGCATGACACATGTACCTTTTAACTTATTCAGAATCATACGGTACGTTGGAAGTAGGTTATATATGCAAGGCGGTACCTACAAGCGGACTAATAGGACTACGTGCAACTATGAAACTTAGTAAAACGGTTTTGTGGCCAGAGAACGAGAGAAAATCTAGCAACGACATGCGGGTATAATGTTAAAGAAGCATTGCAAAAGTCTAGCGGATAGCGGGTTGATCAGTGAAGGAGTAATGGCCTCTAAGTCCTTTTTATGGAGGGGTGAAAAGCGGTTGACTATTTTTCGCTTTCGGATTAACGATATAACAAATTGCGATTCGCTATTGTATTCAATTACAGCACGGAGATCAGGGAGAAACGGAATGCAAGCCTTAACATAACAGTGACTATTTCTATGAGTTTGGCGTCACGTACTTAGTACAGTTACGTCCGTACTTAGTATAAATAGCAAATCGGATGAGTTCACTTCCTCGTAAGGAAACACGAATCGAGACGGTACAGTGAGTAATGAACTCTTACCTCTTGATACTCTCAATACAGTAATAGTTGTTTTCCTCCCGTTCTTATGTTAATTACACTGCTATAATTACTCCATGATTGAATGCATGATCAAGATTTTCCACCCTCTACCTATTGTTTATTAACAAAGAGCGGAATTTTTAATCACATTCAAGGTCTTACCGGCAGGCCGCAGAAGACGCAAGCGTCTCGTGCAGGTGTCACCATTCTCGTATTTTTTACTATTCCCAGAGCCCAGATACAGTATTTTTGTTTTCGAATTAGTTTAAATGCTTAGTTCGGTCTACGCAGTGTATTTTTCTACCAGGCCTGTTGGTATCGTAGTATTTAATTTCTTTCTCGCTTTATTAATTTTTCAACTAGCATTTGTAGTGGCGAAATTTTTATTTCTTTTGGGTATCTCCATTTCGATTAATTTTGTTTTGTTGCAATTCCTCGTATCAGCTTTAGTGGTTGAAAAATTTGGGTTTTTCATTTATACCGTATCATATTTGGGGTCATTTGCTTTCCGTTTTTAATTATATTTTTGAAAACAGTTTAACAGTGGTTCTAGGTCCTTACGTACAACTTGGTTTATCTTACTATTTGTTACAATGGAACAGCACTTATTAGAATATGATTGCTTTAGCTATGTTAACGAAAGACAAATCTATTGCAATATTTGCGCCCAGTCTTTAGTGTTTAAAGGTAAACAAAGTCTGGAGCAACACATTAAGACCCAGAGACACATAAAGAATATAACGGGACCGTCTGACAGAGAATTTTTCCAGGACTTATGCCAAGCTTTTACAGCCGCAAATATTCCTTTAAAAAAATTAAACAACCCTTCCTTCAAAAATTTTTTAAAAAAGTATACTAAAAGGGCGATTCCAGATGAATCTACTTTGAGAAAGGAATATTTACTGAAAGTGTACAACAAAACAGTAGAAGCAATTAAATCTGAATTTTTAGACCAACACATGTGGATTAGTGTGGATGAGACTACAGATATAAAAGGTAGATGTGTCGTAAATGTTGTTGGCGGAATATTAAGTGGACAACCCTCAGATCAGCATTTAATTAGTACAACTTTCCATGAAAGAGTAAACGCTGAAAAAATATGCGAACTTACAATAAATGTTTTAAAGAAGGTTTGGCAAGGGGATCCATCAAAATTATTATTATTTGTTTCAGATGCGGCCAGCATTATGTTGAAAGTAGGAACATTGTTAAAAAAATATTTTCCTAATATGCTGCATATTACTTGCTTTGCTCATGGATTACATAGGGTATCTGAATTTATTCGAGAAAGTTTTCCCGACGTCAATTCTTTAATTAATCAATTTAAAAAAATCTTGTTAAAAGCTCCATCACGGACTTCATTATATCGAGAAACATGTCCAAATCTTCCCCTTCCTCCTCATCCAGTTATCACACGTTGGGGCACATGGTTAGAAGCTGCTATATTCTTTTCAAAAAATTTTGACATACTTAAATTGTTTGTTTCCAAGTTAAAAGATGATGCTAGCGCCATTGAAAAATGTAAACAGCTTGTTACCAAAGCCGATTTACAGAATAACTTAAAATTTATCGAACATAATTTTTCTGAAATCCCCGAAACAATTACGTTGTTGGAAAAGCGAAACATAAAACTATCGGTTGCCCTAGAAACATTTGATTCTGTGTTAACTCATTTGAAAAACACATCTTGGCCGTTGCAACACAAATTTGTAAATAAAATTGATGCCATAATTGCACGCAATACCGATTATTTTATTTTAAGGCAAATAGGTATGGGTGGATTTAGAGATGAGGAGGTACATAAAAAATATTCTACTCTTGTTCCATATTTTTTATATACTCCTGTAACAAGCTGTGATGTTGAAAGGTCCTTTTCAGCCTTTAAAGACATTTTAACGCCAAAAAGGACAAATTTTACGGAAGAAAATATTGAAAAATATTTAATAATTTATGCGTATACTTCAACAAAAAATAAATAATTTTTTCAAACCATTATTGTGCTGAGGTTATTATGTTATCAGTACGCCACTGAACGGGGAGAAATCGATCAAGGCAGTATTGGGCGGCACGTCGCAACGTTATCGCCTTTATTCATTTGGCCCGCTGGACGTTATATATCAACGATTATTTTCCCCGCTCTTTGTTTATTAAACCATTATGCGTTGGTAGGTGTTTATTAGCGTTGGTAGTGACCATCTATACAAAAGAGCAAAATGTTGGTTGCCTGACCACGCTTCCTAACGTTTACCGAAAATTTTCCAAGTTGAAATGTTAATCTCCTTGTTTACTTATTCCAGATTTTTAACGTTTTTGATGTTTTAAAATTTTTAGTATTGAATTTTGAAATTAGATTTTAAATTTTCATGTCAAGACTAAGTAGTCCCTAATATTTTATGTATAGAGGATTACTTACTAAATCCGGTCTCGTAATCTTGAATCTGTATGTAAAACTAGATTCAAACTGAATCATGGGAAAGATCTCGTTTTGTAGTCAGTTATCTTGAGAGTTAATGCTTCATTAATGTATTTAATATAACTCATGATTAATAATGTGAGTAATTCATTCCGCCATAAGAACTAACACCGCTCTTTAATTTTTTACTACTGGCGTATTATCTATTATATAAGATAACTCTTTAACTGACTTAACGTAAGATAAGTTTTTATCATATCGTCTGCCTCCTTATCTACTCTCATAAATAAGATCAATGCCAATTTTTATTTTTCACAGTAAACAACATGACTAGGTCATGTGCGAAACCAGCAGTCATCATTTTGCTCTATACTTTATTAACGGCATGTGGTTCGTATCGTATACTAGGTGTTTTCCCATTAGTGTCTCGCAGCCACTATTTCCTCGGTAGTAGTTTAATAAGAGGTTTAGCAGAGGCAGGACACGATGTTACATTCATTACTTCATTTTCCGATGAAAACTTGTTTAAAAGTAATGGAGGCAACGGTAGCCTAAGAGAAATTTTTCTCGATGATATGCTGTCTAATGCGCAAGGTAAGTGTAATTAACATACATATATTTGAGTGTTTGTTCAATAAAAATCTTGTCTGAAATATTTTATTTAACGGTTTTCAATAGTCTTGTTATTGGATTTAGGTTGGTGTATTGAAGTTAATATCATTTAGATTGACAGTTAACTTTGAAATTAAAACAATTCGATGAAGTAGCGAATGATCATCGTCGTATATCTCACTGAAAGCCCTTTAGCCCAACCAAATCATTACCATGTGTCGTTTGGACTTCAATATTAATATTAGGTTCTTCAACAACTGCCAATATTCACTCACATTCTCGCATTACTTACACGTTTTCTGAAAAATGAGTGCAAACAACAAAAACGAATACAAACTTATGTGCATAAAATGCAACATAGTTGATAGTCAGAGTTTTACCACAAAATTTTCTATAGTTCTGTTCCCAAGATAAAAGTCTCCACGGGTTCCAATTTTTATACTACCATTGGCATAGCCACATTTGAAATGATATTAGGGACTTTTGTTTAGTGATAACTTTTGCTCTAGTTTAAATGTCTTTAAATTGAAACATTTTGGCTACCTTTCTTAAATGTTCCCAAAGTTTTTAATCCCTTTGTTGTCAGTTGCGATATGTTTAAATTAACAGAGAAATTATTAATTTTATTGTATTTTGCCAATCAGGAGACAGAACCTTGATATAAAATTTTTAGTTTATGACGGTTCAACCGCTTGCCTAATCACAATATTCCATGTCATATGTAAAACAATTTCATTAGGACCCTATAAACATGATAGCCGTTATCCTATAGGAACAATAAATTAGTAATCTAACGAACATGCCCTCAGGTTCAGGACCTTGCATACCCTTTTCTCTAAAAAACCCTTTCTTCATCATTCATCACCAATAAAGATTGTAATCGAAGCTCAGCAAATTAATCGGGCGTTTTTCCCCTTGCGACATCCATCTAATGGATGCCAACACATAGATTAGAGCCCCTTTTCGATGAATCTTGATATTACAGGATATACCCACCCTACAAGTCTTCCCCGCCCTTCGGCTCATTTGCTACAATAATTAACTCATTAATTTGGTTTATGAGGTAGGTGACTATTTTCACTGACTATTTTTCAACTTCCCATAGGGCAAAATGACTAACAGGATGAGTCCTAATAAGTTGTAAGGTGCTAGACAGTTAATATTAATGTTGGAGTAGTGCTGTAAAATTTTTCTCTTCAGTAGCTAAAATCACAAATGTTGTACTCAGTTGGTCTTCACTTATCCCAAGGCTTACAGACTGAAGCAAATGTAAGTGACTGTCTCAGTAACTCAGTGACAAGTGCTTAGCTTTGGTCAATGGTTTGTGAACTCTAAGCATTATGTAAATTTCCTGTGCACCATACTTGTCCCGGTCTGACCTACTATGATATATTTAAGTAGGGATTAATAATAATTATCTGGCATATAAGTGAAGATATGGAAATTCATAATGAAATGAATTAATATGTTCAACCAACAAAAGTCTAGTTTTTGTGAAATACTATACATGATTACTAAATTTTTTATTTGACTTTTCAGAACGACTGAAGGACGCCTCTAAAAACGACAAACACAAAGCATCCCTTTTTACGACGCTCTTCATGATCAACACCATGTCATCAGTAGTATCAGAAAATACCCTCAGACACCCAAAAGTCCAACAACTCATAAACTCTGGTGAACAATTCGATGTCGTAATAGTTACAGAATTCATGGTGGATTCTTTGAAAGGTTTATCCGCACACTTCAACGCTCACCTCATAGGTTTCAGCAACCATGCAGGATTTCAATGGATGCATCAAGATATCGGAACACCCATATTACCTTCATTTTCACCGAATACATTTTCATCATTTTCTGAAAGGATGAATTTTTATCAAAGATTTATTAACACAATATTCAGTTTAGCTCTAAAACTGAACGATGCTGTGTACATAAAGCCAGTTCAGAGGGAATTGCATGCTAAGTACTTTCCAAATAATCCGGAACTGGATATCGTCACAAAGAATGTCTCCTTAATGTTGGTTAATGCACAAACTGGCTGCCTTTTCTACGCCCAACCTAAGGTGCCTATTATGGTAGAGGTAGGAGGATTACATGTGACTCCTGCAAAGGCACTACCAGCAGCTCTGAAGAAAGTTATAGACGAAGCAAGAGATGGAGTAATTTATTTTAGCATGGGATCCTTCTATAAATCTGAAAATTTACCTTCGAAAGCTCTTCAGGCGCTCATGAATGTTTTTTCCAAAAGGAAAGAGACAGTATTGTTCAAATGCGACAACGATACGCTTCCACATAAACCTGATAACGTCCAATTGGGTAAATGGTTCCCACAACAAGATATATTAGGTTAGTACAAAGTAAGCGATAAAATAGTTCCTTGAGAATTTATAATCTTTTCCAGCTCATCCTAATATAAAAGTATTTGTGACGCACGGGGGTTTCCTCAGTACAACCGAAACTATTTACCACGGAGTGCCGATATTGGCTCTTCCAGTATTGGGAGATCAAAAAATAAACGCCGAGAGGGCTAACCGAGACGGATACGGAATAACGGTTAATATAGATGAATTAACTGAAGAATCTTTTGGTTCAGCTTTGGAAGAAATCATATCAAATTCAAGGTAAATATATAAAATATAATAATATAAAATATTGAATAAAAATATAATAAAATAAATAAAAATAAAATGAATGAATAAAATAAAAAAATAAATCAAAATAAAATAAAAATAGTAAATAAAATATATAAAATAAAAGGAAAAATATATCCCATCAAGTATGTAATATATTCAGCTTTACTGTCTTATTCATAATACCATTAAGGCAACTGAACCAATATCCACTTTAAAGTTATTAGTAAGAAGTGTAATTTGGAGAATTAGTATTTGATGTCGATTATAAACATCTCTTTTTTTTGACAATTGAGACAAAAATCAAAAAGTCTTTCAACTGTTTTGTTTGCAGTGGTTACTATAGATTCTATTTCTATTATAAATTTTATATTTCTACAGGATAAATGATGCAATTTTATTGTTAATTACTACTATACATGTTTCAAATAAAACTTGTATGATTTTTATCAAAAATAGTTAATTATTCAGCTCACCAACATCATTACATATTTTATCTCCTTTGCAGTTACCGAGAAACTGCCAGAGAAAAGTCTGCCATCTTCAAAGATAGACGTCATGAGCCCATAGATGAGGCAGTGTACTGGATCGAATACATCGTCAGACATAAGGGTGCTAGACATCTAAGGGTAGCTTATGCAGATATGCCTTGGTATCAGTTTTACTTGCTGGATGTTATTGCTGTTTGCATAGCAAGCATCTCGGCAATTCTAATATTAACCAAGAAAATCGCTTGTTTAATATTGAAGAGATTCAGGGGAAAGGCGGAAGTTACTAAAAGTGTTAAAAGAGTGAAAAAATCGTGAATAAAATGTTAACTTTCTGATATTTGAAGTGACTGTGCTATAAATGGTTAGTCCTTTATATTAAAAAAAGAGATAATTAAAGCGAAGGTCTACTTAGAAGGTTATATAACTCTAAAGTTCTTTGTACAAGTCGAATCTCTTTTTTCCAGTTTTTCCCTAAACGAAAGAAGACGACGGGTTTCATCACTGGAACACTCCGTTATTTTGAACAATCTCTGCCTTTAGTCCGCAGCTTTTTGAATATAAATATTTTTTGGGTCGAAATGCTGCAATTTATGTAGATTATATACTGGCAACAGATTAGATCAGAGTTTATACACGTATATTTTGTATAGAATTTTATGTAGTCGATAATTTATTGAAACTTAGGATAGCATTCAGTAGATCTCTAATTTCTACCAAAATTTAGTCAGACGATTAGGCGGCCAAAATAATTAAGAGGTAACAGTTCTCGGATGTGATGGCTTAGTGCCTAGAACCACACATTCAGTGCAGTTATGTTTTACTTAGACGGGCATTGCAAAACACGGTAAACATGTGCAAAACACAAATAAAATATATTTTACTAATATATTTAACAACTTTATTAAATATATCTGCACACCAACCTACCTATCGGTTTTCTCAAATAATTTTAATTAAAAATGGAATATATATTATAAAAATGTCTAATTATTAAAATTCATAGCTCAATAAATTCACATGATAGATCGGTAGATCTACAGATATACTGGCAGCTTTGACAACACTGCAACTAACGTCTAATATTAGTAGAATGGCAGACATTTTTGGTCAAAAAGGCAGTAAGAATCAGAAAAAGGCAATTTTATAGGCAAAAAAGGCAATTTGCCTAAATTTCGGACTTTGTTGATAACATGATAACTAATAAGTGATATAATTTTATCACAGGGTACGGCGTTCGGTAAAAATTTATTTATTAAGCCCTCTTGAATAAATCTGCCAATTTTTACATTGTATGTTTTGTCTAATTGTTTAACAGCAATTAAAAATGGTGCATTTGCAGCATTTTCAGAAAAAAACGCCAATAAATTCGCTATATAGCGACCGCATGCATCTGTTGTTTCATCGCCGACAATGTATAAGAACTTATTTTCTATACAAGTCTTAATTTTTGAAATAGTTTCATTGTAACATTGGTCCAATTTCGTTTTCCTTAATGCACTCTCATCATGAGCATTTTTTTACACCATTTTTTGATGAGCGTTTAAAAACTAGGATTATTTAATTTATATAAGGGAATATTCGATTCAACCATTAACCGACATAAATCCAATTTAAATTCTTCTTCTTCGCTCTTTGTTGAATTGACTGAAATCGATTGCCTTATGCTGAACTGGAAACTGGAACTGTCACCTGAAGTTTTTCACGCACAATTGCTTTGATGAAAGGGAGTTATACAATGTTGATCGATAAAATACTTTTTGTTAATGGAAATATAAAAAAATCATCATAAATGCTTTATAATTTTTATAATTTTACCCTCAGTTAAATACATATTATGTAAAACTTAAAAAAAAATACTTACTTTTTTCCACTTTCCACTTTTCCACTTTCGCAACCAAGGAAATGTAAAAATAGACCTTAACACCATAAATGTATATCTGCCACTACCCGCAGGATAAGGATAACGAGAGTAGCTTTACTTCAATCTTCGAAGAACAGCTTATCTACTACATTTTTAAATTTACAAAATCAGGCTTAAAATTTAGTAAAAAGGCACATATAGACAGTTTTTTTCAGTAAAGGCAAAAAAGGCCGAACATTGATGGAAAAGGCAAAAAAGGCAATTTGTCTAAAGTCCGGGCTCTAATTGGAACCATAGGGATATTTATACATGGAGCTAAAGGCGTCACCTACTGAAAACCCTTTAAGTTTTAGTGGGCCTTTTCCAATTACCATACTTAGAAGTAATAACTCTCATAATGCTTTGTTATATTATAAATATATCAGTCAAACTAAGTTAGAATTGTACTAGTGACATAGGGGCATTATGATGGTTAAAATGTCAGTAGAAAGCATTATAATGACGATTCCTAATGATGATAGATTATCACTCTTTTGGATTATAATGACGAAAAGTCTTTACTTGTGTTTCAAGAGGCGAAGAGATATAAATAGTAAGGATATTCTTGTTGGCGTGTATTCAGTACCGTTAATTTATTGAGAATTAAATATGGCCTTCTAAAGTGGCTGGGATATTTTTGAAAGTGTGGCCCAAACTCACCAGGTTGTTGAGAGGAACATAAAAACAATCGCACTTGATATATGCAGATAGAGGTGATGACATCGATCATGACGCTCCTGCAATGTTTTTGAAACATTTAGAAAACGTAGGTAGAGCGGTAGGTAAAGCGGATTTCATTAGACATAGTGTCAGCTTTTGAGAATTAGTTTTTCAAAAACGGTGAATTCTTAAAGTAATGGCGAATGCGCATAAATATTCGCGCTGCGTTGGAAGACGGTGCCGAATTCGCTTTTAACATTTCTGCACGCTCCAAAGAGTCATAGCGAAAGGTACAGTAAGATGGAAAACCCTTTGCACAAAATGCTTGTTTCAAAATTATTTGAAAACTAATACATTTTTGCAAATTATTTTTATAAAATTAATAACAACACAATAACATTGTTAAGTAAAATTGTCTTCAAAACTGGCAGTGCCAGAACCAGTACCCATTGTGTTACAATAATCATAGAGTTTTAATGGTGAAGAACGTAGCATTAGTCTTCCATAGAGTTGTAACGATTTCTTATTAAATAAGCAAAACCCCTCCTGAAAAAATTTTTCTGGTTTTTTTTACCAGAATTTGCTGGCTCCAGTCTTTCCCTGAAAACCGTATGGTAACTTAAATCCCAAATTTTAAGTTATGCCATGCAGCCCTAGTATTTCGTTATTACCTATTCAACTACATAGTGAAATGGTAATAAAACATTAAATCTAACGTTATTTTTTAACTATATATTATATCAACTGCCTGAATTTTCCACATCGCGTTGCTCCTTGCTTCCGGCTCCCTAAACTTTTAAGGATGTTATCCAGGTGTTGTTTAGCAATCTGTAAAAATATCGTCAGTCGTTCTATGGGGCACGGAACTGGTACACGTATCCGTCAGTGAGACAAGGAGATCCCATTGGGTCCAAATAGTCGAAAAAGAGCGTGGATTGATATAGTAACAATTTTCTTAAGAGATATTATCATGAAAAAAATTGTAAAACTGGTACTCACTCTTGTGGCCGAAAAGAGTTGGTGATATCTTAGGAGGCTTTTGCAAAGTGAGATTCTTGGAATTGATTTCAAAAATCAAAATTCTACTCTCCATCACCTACAATTAACTTCTATGACGTTTTCATCCTCCCACTAAGGGATAAACTAAGGTAAATTCCCACCTCTATTACGTTTTCACGTATAACACTTTAATGTCTCGTTGCACCATTACCCCCGTTGTACCCCGTTGCAGTTTTTTTCAAAGTCGTTGTTATACCCAATTTCGAGATCTACAACTTTTCTATTTTGCTAAACTCGAAGAAACAGTTTGATAAGGAGATAGCTAGAAAAAACTGTTTTTTAATGCATTCCTCCCGTTTTCACCCCGAAATGGCAATAAAATACCCCTTGTACGTATTAGCAAAATAGTAGCTGAATGGTAAACCTATAATAATGTTTCCATGGTGTGACGAAGAAAATGAATAATATTCCCGAAATTCGTTTTTGATTACTCAACTCCTAGTAGGCCAGAATATCGTAAATGTCGGGGGTTGTGCCTGAGGAGAAAATATAACGAATAATTATCGATTTATTTCAGAAATTTTTTATAGCTGAGAAATGCATTTTTAATTTGTTTATGAATTTTTAAAAGAAAATGCAATAATTCCTCATTTTCTTAAAGTTGATGAAATATTTTTGCGGTAAATTGTTTTATATAAAAATTTTTTATGATTTTTTGCTGAAGGATTCTCAAAAAACTGAATTTTCCCTAATTCATCCCAATATTTTACCCCGTAATTGAACCCGCACGCAATATAAGTGTCAAATCAAATGAAGATGAAAACCTTGGCAGAAAACGTAGAGGTTACGTTCTAACACCGATACACGCGTCATCCCCTTTCATATCTAAAATTTTCCTGATCCCCTAGAGTGGCGAAAACCCAATTTTAGTGTTAGAATGAGCCACAAAATCTTTTTAAACCATTAATTGTGATTATTTACCTATTGCTTTTTCAATAGTATCGGTGGCATGAAAAGCCAATATTTCAAAGAGTTTACAGTACTAGTGAAAGATTTATTCTAAAATATCCAATGACAAAATATTCTAAAATACCTTTTACCTTCCATCGCAGCCTAATTTAAATTATTTTTTTACTCCTTTCGATAGCAATAATGCAACTTATCCCAATCGGTAATTGTCCAGTAGAAATAGACATTACTGTGCAAAATCGCATTTAAGTTTTCTGTATTTAATATTACGAATAAATGGTTGCATACCGTTAATTAACGCTAAAATCCGAAATGATTCTTTGCAGCGTGGGTAAGCGTAAATAGTACCGTATGACCTTACGAAGACAGTCGTTTAGGTAATTTGTGAAATGTTAAAACATAACACCAACAAAAATTATGTATTAGAGAAGAAATAAGCACCTAGATGCCATAAATTAGATGTGTAATATGAGTAGCATAATATGTTCACATAATTACAAAATATTAATTATATTTTTACAACACCCAGGCACCATATGATACCGAAATTACATTATATCTCGTTTATTTCTAATCTTCTTAACAAACATCTTTCTAAAATTCTTCAAATTCCTTTAAACAACGAACAATTAATTAGTTCCAATATTTCGATTCGTTACAATCAATTACGCCATTGTTTAGACTCCCGCGTAATTATCGTATCTTGACTAAGATCAAACAATACTCGCTGAGGCAATTAATTAAAAAAGATAATTACCACACGAAAATTATTCAGTGAAAACTGATTTCGAAGCAATATATCTCGTTAGTTGTAGCTTGCCTAACAGGGGATTTCAGTAACAATGCATCTGCCCGGAAGAAGTTGCAACATAGGATTAGCGTTCCGAGTTAAATTAACTTGATTTAGAACTTTGATACTTTTGAAATATGTAATGCATTTTTCAAATAGGTTGACCTAAAAATTACTTTAGTTAATTTTACAAGTAGGTATATGGAATTGTACATTCCGAAATGCGCTCTTCCGTCGAAATTAAATAGGTTAATTTCTAAAAGTGAAAGAATGCGCAGTTGTATCACAAACATGCCGAAAAAGTACAATTAATTAATGTTATTAGCGACAGGAAGGCATTGAACTCTCACTTCTGCCACAAATGAAATCAAGTGAACAATGGGACTAAAAAGAATGTCGGGCTTGTTAAAATTACAATCTATCATTTAGCGCTCGGACTTACACGTACTTATTTCAGTTGGAGCGACTTAATAGACCATAACCGCTTACGTTACGTAAAGGTGCGTTTAACGAAACGCATTCACCATTCCGTGAAATTTATTCTTAAGAATAAGTACATCAATAATTCTATAATGTAGACGAAAAATGAACCTTACAGTTAATTAAGTTAAAAGCAACTGAAGAACAGCATTTCCGTTGCATACTTTCAAATGAAATTTGCTTAATGTGGACTATGAAATGAATGATATTAATTAAGAAAAATAAAGAAAAGTAATGCTAAAATTAATTCAAAAATGTTTTCATTGGTATTACTAGTAACAATACTGTGTACTTTCACATACATTTAATATTAGACTTCACCAGATCATACACGAAAATAATGTTCGCTATTATTAACTTGTAGTTCCTTGCATACCATACCGGTTATCAAATTTGTAACCGGAAATGAAAGGTTCTATTATTACATAAAGCATTTTCTTCCTGAACTTTTTTTAATAATGACGTGTACGAAAAATGTAATATCAAAGTTTCCTATAAAGTTCCAGAGGGGGACGCAAGTACGCAATCTTACAGTAAACTCTCCCTTGAAACTTTTGGGTGATTACGAGTTTCATCTCCTCGAGGTATTGACAGTTTCGAATTCTGGATTGAAGATTAAATATGATCGCCCATTTAAGTCAAACGAAGTTAGGAGTTGCTTCAATGGAACTCGCTTAATGCCTCTACATTTAAAAATAACAATTCCCTGACATTTGGTGAGAGCAAAGTGAATGAAGATTTGTTTATTGCAATGTTAATTTAATTTCAATGAAATTGAAAATTGTTAATGAGTTTTCACTTTTGTTACTTTTCTTTATGATTGTAATTCAATCTTCAAAAGGGATCTTGCCGCTTTGTGTATATAAAAAGTTTCTATATTTATTATGACATAAAAATGTCACTCTTATGCCATTCTACATGCTATGCTTACATGCCACTCTTATTGCATTGATTGATTGAACTAACTTGACAGTAATATTTGATTAATGTATTTCATTGCACCCTCAACTGAGTCAGTTCCATTCAAAATAAAACAAGTGTTTTGGCTTCGAAACTGATTTAAATATTATTACTTTCATTATAATATAAAAAGTAAAATATATGACTATTATAACTCCAGACAATAAGAGATTTCATTGGACGAAACAAATTCAAGATTATTTTAGAACAAACTTCTAGTCATACAGTGCGAACTAACTAGAATTTATTCATGTGAAATATAGTAGTTGAGGTGTTAGAATATGCATGAGACTCGTGCAATCAAAGTATAATTTATTCCAATTGTGCCGGTCTGAGAATGTAAATTTTGATTTGTTTTCGTTTGCCTAAATATTCCAAGTCGAAAAGCAAATGTTAGCAATGGAATATTAGAAGTAATTTTCTTACTTGTAACAAAATTAATTGAAGTCGGACACGATGGATACTACAGAGGAGAGTATTGGGTAGCAAAATCTTACGTTTTTTCCGAAAACAAATGTATTTTTACTTAGTACCTGAAACTTAGTCTTTCACAGGGCTGATAGTGGCGCCCTATCTCTCATGCTTGCAGAAAATGGTAGCTACAAAAATGTTCTGTGCCTGATTCGCTTAGTACATTTCTCACTCCTATACGGCGAAATTTACTACTTGTAGTGTTTTTAGCGGCCACCAAGGGCGGGAGCGCCACGATCTCCTATGACAGTGGGGTCTATTTTAATGTGGAGAAAAGTAAAATTAACTGCGTTCAATAACACAGTGCTCATTTTCTAAATACAGTGCGAAAAGTATCAACAAATACATTAAAAATAAAAGTCAGTGGGGCGAACTCATGGAGTCACTGTAGGGAATTTGAGAAGATGGAAAATGTAGTGGACAAAATATTTTTCAATTAAATATGCGAGAAACAAAATTATCGCTAACATTAATCCCGTCGTTAGGCACTTCAGTGCCTGTATGCAAAGCAATGTCGCCCTTTTCCACGGTTAAACTGATTAAAACTAATTGTAGAAAAGTATAATATTGTGATTTCCAAAATTGACACTGTTGATGTCTTACTTTTTTCCGATAAGAGGTGAGCGATAGTGGTCCATGTACGTGACACATGAACGTCTAATATAGATGTCCATACGGACGCCGGTAAGTGAGAAAAATAATGTCTCCACACTTTGGCGGGGAGAGCCATGCGTGTATACCAACTAAGCCTAATAGTTCATATAAAAATTCTGATTTAAAATTTTCACCAAAAAAGTATATAAAACAATCTAATCCTTCACAACTGATCAATAAACAAAATACTGAGTTATAGGCTCATGTTACAATATTGTCTTAAAAATAGTGGTATACAGTTTGTACCTTTGATTCGTGCTAACACTTTATACCCACACAAAAGGGCACACAGTGTAACTACTGCTGGGTGAATTGATTACCATCAGAATCCACACACGGAAAGAACTGATCTACCTAACCTAATCTTTGCTTACTACAACTGTCATCAGGGTTTGTATAGTCCGTCAGCCAAAAAAAGCATGTATGAGGGATGCATCACTACTTAGCGCACCTCATATTAACATAACATAATCTGAAATGAAATGTGTGAATCAACTGTCACTGGTTCCCAAGCTGTCACAATAGCGTAACATTACAGTACCTCGTTGCGCGTTAGACCTTACGCAAAGAGGCTATGAGGAAAAGGCAAGGTAATCTTAGGCCTATCACATGTAATGAAATTTCTGTACACACTATTTATGGTGTGAGGTCTAATGCTCGCCGGAAGAAACTTGAACGTTTTCCAACTTGGGGGTACAGAGCGGAAGATTCTTTGCATATACTATTTATAGATGGTACGTACCATATATTTCAATGTATACATGGAACTATTCCTTAGTTACATAGAACAACGGGAATATTTTCAATTTATGTACTTCACTAGAGCGCGTGCTAAGTCATCTACCAATATGTTAGGCATAATTGAAAGACGTCGTTCTATGCGTAGAGCATATGGATGTATTCTAAAAGCATAAAGTATTTGAATGCAGGTTTTCACGGCCGGAGCCATCAGTGAATGGTAGGTTTACCGGGCTGTTGGGCCATGGTCGTTGTAGCATTTTCTTCACGATTTGCTTACAACTGCTGTAAGCATTTTCAAAGTTTTAGTTCACGTTTTCGTCGCGAGAAGAGCTGTGTAGATCGTATACACGACTTATCTACGAATTTATTGTTTAGCAGTACGAACGCTCAGTCAAAGATAGGGATATTTTAATTTCTGAAGGTAATATGGGGACAGGTAGTTCTCAAGAGTAGAATAGAATTCAGAATAGCCTTGACCTTATTGTATAGTAATCTTCGCTAAAAATCGTTGAAACTCTGTTTTGTTAATATGGGGCATTCTGGAAATAACCGGTCGTTCGATATTGTTTAGCTTGTAGTTAGAGGTACTCCGTTAAGAATTGAATGAGAACTACATTAATCAGCTACCACAAAGAAAAGAGCGATGAAATATTCACCGCTGCACTACAAAGGCTGTGCCAATAAATTTTTTATCGTTTTCTTATATAATGAACTACAAAAGCAAGTATTTAAAGATTGCTCGGAGATAATAAAAATTCTTTGCATTTGCTTCCTTTCGCAAAAGCGCACTGCTCGCCAGATTTGTCTGCCATTATGTATTACGTATATACGTTAGATAATAATTGTAGAAATCAAGATATCGGACATTTGGAAGACGTTCGAAAAAGTCGGCTACTTTTATGAAAATAATCATGCATCTGCAGTAAGCCATTTTCGTCTGCTAATAATTGTTTTTTATTTTTTGCGCATTTTGCAATATACCTGCTGTACTGTAAATATTTTTAAAATTGTTTCTTAGTACCTGCACCATTTTGACAGCCTGCAATATTTTTGGGAGGGTATGGCATTACTCCCGCGTCCGTCAACACGTACATCGAGGTGTAATAGTTTGAAAATGCTTATTCAAGTATTTAACATTCTGTCTAAGACGAACAGATTTTTTCTCCAGAATATTGTTTTCGCCATACGTCAGACACGTTGGGTTTGTGTACTCATGATTGTAACATAGTAAGATAATGCAGATTTTTTGGAAATGAAAGTGACACACATTTAGTAATCATTCAGATGCATGCATTTTCATCGAATGATCCTTATAATTAATGCAACCTAAATCAGTTTGCTGAAACTTTGCTAGAGTTTAATCTTTTTTCAACATTTCTTTCACACTACTGCCAGACATTTTCAAATCGTTTCTAAGCACCCACATTTTTAATGGAACTTGAAAATAATTTTCCTTAGTTTTGTGCACGGGTGCAATACCAAGAAACATTATTTTACGCCGTCAAATGCCTATCAAATTCATTCATATGGTAACGTATAGGTTGTTGTTTATGTGAAAAACAGTTATTGTGCATGTTAATGTCGACATTAGAAGAGAATAGAACGTCTGTGTGTGTCATTCCGCGTAAAACTGATACTATATTCAAATTCATTCAAATTCATATATTTAATCGACAGACATATCTTAGCAAAATTTCTCTTGGTCATTCGCCGGTCTGAACTGACACACTTTAGAATGTGAATCTTACATATAATTTTCCATATAGACTACCGTGTTGCCGTCGTGTTCCAACTGTATCGTTTGCTACAGAATATTCAGTCGGCAACATATATAATCACTTCTACATCTCGTGTTCCGAACGTGTACCTACCGAGCTTTCCAAAAGCCAGACACGACAGGAGCACCATGTAAAACCGCCGTAAGACCGCCGTATGGTCGTTATAATGACGGCGGGTTTTTCGCTATGAACAAAACACGAACGCAGCTTACCATGTTGTTATATTTTTGCTGGATATTAATGAACACGTTAGAAAATTCTTTGTTACAACGTTGTGTTAAAACTTACAATAACATTAACGTTACAGTTTATATGAAAACAGTATTAAAATCTAATAACTATTTGACGATTTGAACTAATTAAAAAAAACAATTTAATTAGGTATACAACAAATTACAGTAAACATATTTAAAACGAGCAAAGGAAAATGTATGGACCTTTTTTATTTTTCTAAACGAACTTAAGATAATATACGGTAAGGATAGTCTGTCTTGGTATTAATTTATAATAGTTTACAATTTTTAGGTGAGAAATATCAAGGGCCAGGATATCGTCTCCCTCAAACCTGGTGGCTTCCTTATATTTATATCCACTTTATATGGCTTAACGCTTAAATGTTGCTTTACGCAACCACCCTGTCAAAGGAGCCACGAAATTTATAAACGATCCCTTTAATGACAAAGGCTAAAAGCTTAATCAACTGTTTAAAATGGCGTAATACTATAACTTAAAATAGTCAAGATGTTTTTCAATTATTTTACTAATGTATCAACAAAAACTTTTAAAACGTTCTTTAGTAGGCTATTTCACCTTCATTATAATATATTGAAATTATTTACAAAATATCTTTATAAATAATTTAGTACATTTTATGGAACGTTTATTGTGGGGCCAGTTAAAAGCTGAATTGCAAATACCTCAATGGCGATTTCTAATTAAATATTTGCAGAATATTAACTCTTTCACAAACACAAAAAATATTTCAGGATAATTACATCATTCAAGTTTTTGTCACATGTACATTTTAAGTGTCACATAAAATTAATAAAATATTATACAATAATTTCGTAAATCTGCCATACATTTGACATTTCGTGAGAAATGAACCATTTGAAACATTAAATGAAGACAAAGCTTAGCATACTTTCCGCAATTCACATACTCACTCTTGTTAACCTGGCTAGTTCCCATAAAATAATTTTAATCTGTAATTTCAGAAAAGTAGAAGAACCATAAAATACTCTTGTGTATAACTTAGAAATATGAATTGTGTTGAACTTGTGACTTGATATATTTTTCAATTCACAATTTTTATCAATTTACGGATCAGTTCGTTGCTCAATGTAGACAATGGTAGAAACTGTATCTCAAAAAGGCACAATGAAATGGCTGCGGGGGTAATATACAAGCATTATTTTTCCCTATGTTCTTTTTAATTGTATCAGCAATTATGTAGCTTTAACGTAAATTCACTTCATAAATAACTACACCTTAAAAATTTAATGTAGTCATTTTGCTTGATAGTCAACTCTGTAGAAATTTGCACGTGTTATTTTCTTTAGCTAGTCAAGAAAATTTCTAAAATGCGGCGTTCTTTCCTGGACGAGTAATACCAATTTTCTGTTCGATACTAACACTGATTCTTCAGCCTTTAAGGGTAAGTGCCAGCGGTAAAATTAATTTATTTTAGTATCCACTACATTAGAAAACAAATCTGCTTCGATAGTCCCATATGGTCCAACAGCAAGATTGAAAAATGTGTTAATAGTTAATTATTTTACCTATAATACCTTACCAGTTAGATATAATTAATCAGTTTGCCAAATCAATTATTGTGTAAATGAATCACCCGCCGTTCAGTCAATCCTCCGGTAGACTGCCATTAACAAATCTCGTAATATTATTCAAATTAAGATCAATTAACGTAATCTTCTCAAGCGGATCACCCGAAGCGCAAAAAGCTAAGCAACCGGCGTCAATTAAGCCACATGCCGAATTGTAACAACGTACCGGATGGGATTTTTTTACATCGTCCCACCGTACCATCATCCGCCGACTGCACGAAAGTACCTATCACCAAAGGGGAGGATGGGTACGAGTATAAAAGACCGGCAGCACCCGCCAAACGGCAACAGTTGCATCTCTTTCGTTGTTCTATTTATTTCAAACATGAAGTTTCTGGTGAGTACATAGCAGTAGTTGGGTTTGGCAGTCCGTCCTCGTTTCTACTTAGACGGGTGGAAATGGGAGGTGAACGGGAACGGACACTTAGAGGCGAATTTCGATTTTCTTTTAATTGGGTTACTTATATTGAAAGTCTGGTAAATTGTGAAATAGCACTTAGCACTCCCCAAAAAAATTGATGGTGTCTGCTATTATTTCAATTTCCATTACTAACTTACACATTCAAAAGTTTCACTAATTTGACTTGAAGTCATACAAATAATAGGAAAAATTGTGAATTACTTCTCTACAAAATTTTCACTCAGTTCATTTAATATTTTTACCACTTTGATATTTTATTTCTTTCTTTCCAAAAAAATAAATGGGTACGTGTTAACTTAGCATATGAAGTGACATCCACAAGGTTTCTTTACTTTCAATTCATGCCAATTCCAATACCCCCAGTGTTTGCGGATTTTTCCAAAACCTCATAATTTAAAAATAATTCGGTATTCATAAATTCGTAACATTTGACATTTAATTATCCCTACACATGTTTCATAGAATGTATCAAATAATAAATACCGTTAGAGTTTTGTAATTCCCCATTAACTAAAAGGTAATGAAAATTGTTGCTTCTCACTTAAATTAAATTGATATAAACAAACTACTTTCTATAACTAAGTTTGCAATATTTAAATAAAATAATTAAAACCAGTAATATCCCACAGTATGGCTAAACGCCCAGGAAAATCTATTGTTTCTTTTAAAGCCATGGGGTTGGGTTACAGTACAGTTAGTGATAAAATGAAAATGTTAGACAGCAGGTAGAAATGTATAATTTTTTTCTGATGATGATATTAATCATATTCATTTATTTTGGAAGTAAACTAATTAATTGGTACAATCAATTTCGACAATTATTTATTTAATTTTACAATTCTTGGCATTAGTGGTAAAATGACGAAATAATTTAAAGCCAGACATGAGACTCAAAATGAGTACTACATAGGAAAGAAGCGTACAATAGGTTACATTAAAATTTTTAGATAGTTATTGCAAGGTAATTTCAATTGAAAGAAAATTATTTTATTTTATATGGATTCTGTCGAAAATTTTATAAGACTTTTTAGGTTTAAATTTTATTATAAAACAAAATTATGGTTAAGTTTTGATAACATATTTCTAGTTGCTAATTTCTGCCAAAACAGTATGACAAATTTCTATAGTAGAACGAATGTTGCTAATATCAGTACTGACTTCGCTTAAATTAAATTTAAAATTAATATTTAAAATTAAATCTGTTTCAACATCTAGCAACACCTAATTACATTTAGTGGGACAGTTCCCTTGCAATTGCAATGATTACATAAGCAATCAGAGTATGTTTAGCTAGTAAATTTCACAAGTATGTATATAAGTACTATGTGTGCGAAGCACAAAGATCTGTCATTAGCCAAACAGGCTCATTGCTGCGTTGTTAAATCCCTGAAAGAAATTTCTAGAATTATAGCGTTGGAAATCATTACGAAATATCTTCTAGAGTGTATTTGAGACCGCTTAGAATGTTTAAGGTTTCCCATAGTCTTCGTAAAATTAAAATAAATTGGAATGTACTGTAAATTAGTAAATTCGATTTTAGAGCACTTTCCGAAATATAGGAATGCAAATGAACATCGAGGATTGTTTCATTGTTTTGAAATTATTTAATTTATTGTACACTTTTCTGTACTATTTATTGAATTTTGAGCCACACGATTCGTTCCATTTTCAATCCAAAAATTATTTGACACAATAACTCAAGAACGTAATCGTTTGATTGTAAAACGTGTTTCAATGCTATTCTTTCTAAATGCAGTTATTAGAAAATAAATTAAAACTATGATTTGGCCAACTTTCCTTGACTAATAGTGTTGTGTTGAGTGGGCAATTAATATTATTTTCATTTCTTATTAATTTTTCGTTTTTGCCTATTTCTTCTTTTGTAGTAAGCATAAAAGTAGATATTCACGAAAGTTCTAAATAGGTTTCATTCTTTCAAAGGTAACTAGTAGGAGTTACTGGTGAAGAGTGAAACAATTTGAAACTTGGTTCAGCATCCCATATTCGATTTTAAGGAATTTTGGATTATAATCTTTAGAAAAGCCTGGATTCTTATTGTAAATTCACACTAACATTTAATATCAAAACGTAATTCTGTATATTTTTCAGATAGTTTTAAAGTTGTTATAGCCTTTTACAATTCTTCAGAATCATCTAGTGTTTTCGGTGTGATTCAGATTTATTAGTATTTGAAATTAATTTCAAAACGTTTGTCCATTAAACTGAAGACATTTTTAGAAAATCTGGAACTTTTACTCTCTATTATTTGTAACGTTAAAATTAGAGGTAAATTATTTTCAAATTCCAAAAACCATGTGAATATCATTTTGGGCAGTTTTGGGTATTGGAAGTTCCAATGGCGTCTCTATCTTCCTTTTAGGTTTTTAAAAATTTTCTATTGCTTATAATTAATACTCAAACGTTTGAAATTTCCATACATTCTAAATTAAATTGCATAATATTTCTAGACTTCCCAAATAAAGTTTTCCTTCATCATTATTCAAACTTTTCATTATACGAAATTACAAAGGAAAAGGTCCTGAAATCTATCTGGGATCATTGTGGAAAATCTAAATTTATTCTGCTATCTTACGAAAGTGAAACAACTTGAAGCTTTCATAAACCACTTGTATTCGAGTTTAAGACATTTTCGATAATTTCTCATTCTAGTAAACTGGAATCATTATTTCAGTTTCTTCCTAATGCTCAAGACTTCTCATAATATAGTCATAAAATTCTCTAAATATTCCAGAATTAATTTTAACGCCGTTATAACCATTTCAAAATCCTGTAGGAATCTTTAGAATGCTCTCCTCATGATTCAAACTTTCTAGTACTTAAAATTAAAACGAACATATTTCTGGATTTTACTTCGTAATGCTCTTCCTAACGCTCAAAACTTCTCATAAATCGTCATAGAATTCTCTAAATATTCCAGAATTAAGCTTAATGCCGTTAACAATTTCAAAATCCTGTAGAAACCTTTAGGATGCTCTCCTCATGATTAAGACTTTCTAGTACTTGAATTTAAAACGAACATATTTCTGGATTCAACTTGAAGACACTCAGAAAATTTTAAACGTTTTCTATGGTTTTTAGAGAGTTAAAAAGCTTGAAATGTAAATAAAAACTCCATCACAATCGTCAGAATCGGTATGAGTCCAAATGTAAAAGATGTCCAGGATCCCAAAGTTGGCCATGTTAATGAAGGAGAAAGATAAAAGGGACTCTATGGCCTTGTCAACTATTTACTAGTATTTATAAATATTTGGCAAGATTATAGAGTTCCTTTTGTCTTTCTCCGGTAAGAGTCCGTTAATAACTGAAACCAATCTTGATATATCTAATTTCGAATTTGCTACTTTTTACCATTTATGTAACATCCTCTCAACACTTCCCCATCGCATTCCAGGTTTGCACGCTGCTTTTAACCTCGTCGGTCCTCGCCGGCAAGGAGGAAGCCTCGAAGAAGAAGCGCGGCCTCCTCCTGGGAGGTGGTGACGACTTCGGCGGGCACGGAGGCGGCATCGGTGGCGGCTTCGGCGGCGACTTGGGTGGACACGGGGGCGGCTTCGGCGGCGGCCTGGGCGGCCATGGCGGTCTAGGAGGCGGCCTTGGCGGTGGTCTCGGCGGAGGCCTCGGCGGCGGCTACGGCGGCGGCTACGGCGAAGGCAAGATCAGCCACATCACGCTCCACAAGCAGGTCGCGGTGCCCGTGCCTCACCCGGTACCATACCCGGTGGAGAAAACGATCCCAGTACACGTGAACGTACCCGTCCCCGTGAAAGTCGACAAGCCTTACCCAGTGCACGTGCCCAAACCCTACCCCGTTCACATCGACAAGCCCTACCCCGTCAAAGTAGTCAAGGACGTGCCAGTGCCCTACAAAGTGCCCTACAAGGTAAGAATGCATATGAACTGCAAAAGTCCCACTGTAACATCACTACAAGAAATTTCAATTGGTTGCGATGTAAAGAGATAAAAATTTATGCCAACAGCTGCATACTTTTCTTAGGTTCGATACGTATCAAGTAGTGCCACGAGAATACAATATAAAATTTGAAGTCAACTCATGTCTAACAGAAGCAGTTCCCATTTTCTGACTTGGATGGTGACTTATGACTAATTTCTATTAAAATATTATTTTCTGCCATGTAAAACTAACGATGAGCTAACATTCACAATGCAATTACCTAAAACATCAAGAACCATCGTAATCAAATTGTAGTACATTATGCTTGTCGACTACTAACTTGGCTTGTCAAGGTTTTCCAGACTCCTGCAACTTCTTTGACATTCGTATGTATTTCACGCCGCTTATGTTGTATGCGTAGGTCATCAGCCCCATCCCATTTTTGTTCATTGCTCTTCAGCTTCCTTAATCATCCTGTCTATTTTCCCGTTAAGTTATTTACTTCTATCTTGTTGCTTTTCTTCTGGCATCTTTCATCCATGAGGTTTAATATTCCTTCTGTCTTAATCGATTAAAGATCCAGAATTTAATGCACAGTGACCCAGATAAAAATTAATTGTAGCCGGCCATCCAGTCAGAATTGGTGCAGTTAAAAAACAAAAAAATACCGACTTTTTATCGAGCACATCAAAAAAAAAATACGTTTTTAAGTTATATAAAAGTAGAGTATTCATGTAACGTACAGTTTAAACCTTCCCCGTATATTCGGGGTGGAGAAATGTTGATAGTCGCTACAATACATGCCTATATATGAAATAACTATTAGTACCTAGAATTAGACAGGTCCACTACAGCCATTATATTTGAGTGCCGAGCACGTGTTCATTTTCAATCGTCATTACAGTTCAGTGGTATGTGCGCGTGAATCTCAATTATTATTCTAAAATGGCTTTTTGGAAATCTTTCGACTTGGACGAAATTAGTAATGGCAAAGATGTAGATATTATACACAATACAAATAATGCTACAGGAACAAATGAGGCACAAATTTGGAATTTCGTCATAAAATTTCGTTGACAAAGTGAGTAACAACCTTTCATATTTCTAAATATGGGGCCTAAGAAGCGGTTTCTTGATATTTGTGTGTCGTTAACATGGCTATTAAATTTTATTGCTTTTTTTTTTAGCAAACGTGGGACAGTTTATATCCTTATTAGCCAATAACCTTTACACAATATTCGAACAACTTTCGATTAGGTATATAAATATCCCCTTGTAAAAGTATTGCTAAAGTAGCATTAAGGCGTGTAGTTGTGATGTCTCCTCTATTGTTGTAGACAAATAATACAAATTATTCATGTCGACATTAAGCTGAAATGAACTTTTCTAGCAGGTTTGACACTGGGAATCAATGTATGAAGATATTTAATCCTATTATCCTCTCTTTTGTTTCTAGGTCCCATACCCAGTGAAGGTCCCAGTCCATGTCCCCAAACCATACCCAGTCACCGTCCACAAGCCGGTCCCAGTGCACGTACCTGACGTGAAAATCATCAAGAAACCAGTCCCGGTCTTCATCAAGGCTGAACATGGCGACAGCGGTTTCGGGGGCGGCCTCGGCGGCGGATTCGGCGGCGGGCACGGATTCAGCTCCGGGGGATTCAGCGGCGGGCACGGGCTCAGCTCCGGAGGATTCAGCGGCGGACACGGGCTCAGCTCCGGTGGTTTCGGCGGACACGACTTCTCCTCGTCCTCCTCCCTGGGCGGCGGTTACGGTCACCATTAAATTTTCGAAATTAAAATATTGTGATACGACGCCGGCTGGTGTAGGCTTTGGTCAGCAAAGCAGTTCGCCAGCGGCGAGTGTAAATATGTCCATATGTATTTTTTTTTATTTTCCGGTAGAGAATAGCTTTATACTATTTTTGTAACGTTCGTGCAAAACGGGAACCGATTGTTGTGCAACTGTAAATGTCGGCATGGTAGCATGTTTGCTTGTGTATCGGTGGCTTGTATCTTGCTCTCGTTTCTTTCATTCTGTGATATCATCATCGGTCCGCGTGCAAGCAAATTATGATTTCCAGTCGGCCATCTAAATCTCTGTTTTTTTCTATCTATGAATATGTGTTTAAATTTCTTAAAAACGCAATAAAAATATACTAAAAAAACTTCCGTGTTATTACTATACTGCGTTGTCTTGCGGGTGACAGCTCAAATTATGGATCCAACAATAAAATGATTATAAACCATTGGCGTTACATAACTTAGCAAAGTGCAACGTAGAAATATATGTTGTGTAAGTATATGATTTAACGACAACTTATCTTCTCATAAACTAGTTAAGTGCTTTCGTGAATAATAAATAACCTACGTACTTTTGGAGAAAAATGATGAAAAAGGTGGATGTCTCTTCATTCTTTCAGGAGCATTACTGCCAATAATAAGTTATCAATGAACTGAATTCGGCGATTGCTTAAAATGATTTGACTGATGGACAGGTAAGACCTATTGAAATGAAGAAAGGACGAATTTTATTCGAAAGGTTTATGGCCTTTGAGCAGTGTTTATGAAAATGGCATCGGCTTCACATTCCACGCCAGTCAAGCCCAATACAAGTGTTGCATATTCTCTAAGAGAAAAGATTAGACTGCCTAATATGCACTTGTTCATTAACAACCTTCGAGTTTCTTTCGTGAGGTAGTTTCTACATAATCCAATATGATGGGAATTAGTGAATCGATACCGTATACGACCTCAAGTACGTATAACGAAATTGTGGAAAAATTTGCGCAAGTTGAGTTTTTCGCAAGAAAAATAGAAGAGAAAGACAGAAGAAATTGTTTGAGGACGATCAAGATGTGCCTATCCGAAGGAAGGACTATTTATTATTTGGACGAAACATGATTGAATGAAGGGCCTGCTCTAGGAAATCAATGGTGAGTATTACTGAACTAATATTAATACTTCAATAGTTTTTCAGAATCTTATTTAGCCCGTCCGTTAAGATGAAACATACCAATTTTGATCACTAGTTAAGGCTAATTTTTCATAAAAATGGATTTAGAAATTTTGTATGTTAAAGTACAAGTGCAAAGTATTTACCGTATGTATATTACTAATTTATTTGATGGAATGGAGACGTTAGAATTATGTGTAAAAGTAAAATTTCGCCTCTTTTGTCTTATAAACAATTGGAATATATTTGTATATTTTAAAGATGGACGTTTCTTTAAATCGCACTGAAAAGATTATTAACGAACTTCGACCAATAGAGGCCGAGATACCAGTTTTGTAAATCTCAGTACGGTTGTTTATAATCACTTAGGGTTGAAACTTGTACCGCTTTTTTAACAAAGTTTCACTCTAGATTATACAATTCATTAACAATTTTTTCTCTAAGAGATGTCAAAAGCGTTTAGGAAAGACTGGACTTCCCTAATTAGATTTCGAGGACGGTGGTAGGGAGTGAAGTTCAATTAGCTCTCGCCTGCTGCGGAACTGAAAACGAAATTTAAATCGGATCGGTCTGGAAATTTTGCGACCATTCTACACCCCTACTCCCCCATTCTTTGAGGTCTAATTAGGAAAGGCCGTCTTTCCAAAACATTTCCAATATCATTCGTCCCTTAGAAAAAAAAATAGTTGAGAATTGTAGAATTATTAGAGTGAATTGAGGTTAAAAAAAGATTAACAAACGGTATATATAATACCGGTGTGCCATAAATAGTGCGACAATCTTGGAGAGTATATAGAACTCATAAAAATCTTAAGAAAGTACGCATCCTAAGATGCTTAGTTTCCAAATTAGAGGGTGCCAAGTTTGAAGAAAATTACAAGTTTTAGTTAATAATTCCGAGAACGCGAACTTTCGAAACCTTTCTAGATTTAATTCTAAAATAGTACTGGTTCTCCATTTTCTTATTAAACCAGTGGCGTAACATTCTGCCATGATAAAGACCATGGGACGCATGGCAAGTTACAATTTTATTTTACATGGTGCGCTACGCAACAGTAAGGTTTTAAATTGATACAATACCTTAGGTTTCAATTTATTGGATATCTTATTTTTGTATAAAATATGAACTGAAAATATTCATAGTAATGAACTAGCATGAACGCTGTTTGCTCTGTGCATTGTTACAAACACAGCCGTTTTAAAAGTTGATAATATTACTATCACCACAAGAGTATGTTAATGTGTTGTAGCAAATATCAATGGAATGTGTCTTACATGTGATCGAAGTACAAATTTTGTGACATTTTGTGATATTATTTACACCTACAACAAAAAAATTATATAAGTGGCAATAAATCTATTTCAATGAGTTATTATCCACAATTTAAAATTTAAACTCACCCGATCGTTAGGCAATTTAGCAGATAAGCCTAATCATTCAAGTAGTTATTTTGTTACTATTTAATTACCAAGTATCATTAATGTTCACCTTTTAAACGATAGCTCAATCCAAAGTTATGTATTTATTATTTTATCAACGCGGTATATCTTTTATTTTATACTCCAGTACAATTATAAACAGATTGTTATATTAGGTATATTGGAAAAAATTAGAACGAAATAACACACAAAATATTATTTAGCCATGTGAGTTTATTCAAGATTACAGAGATTTATTGATCCGATTTATAGTATATATAGTATTGAAATAAATAAATCATATAGTAATAAAATATAAATGTTTCTGTAACTATATGGGCACTATAGATTAAATATTATAATCAAAATCATATCTATTTTCTCGTTAGGTTGGAAAATGCACAATATCGACCGTACACATTGACATACATATATTAAAAATTTTTAATAACAAGAGGTTCAGAAATTTGAGTTCGTAAATTTCACAGCTCAATATATAATCTATTTCAATTTTTGTATTTGCGTGAATAAAGACTTAGGAATTATGCATTAAACATAGTAAAATTTTACTTTTATTTCTCTTGTAAATAATAAAAACATATTTGTTAGTGGTATTAATAACTTTTTCATATATTATTGGTCTAGTTATTTTGCGCACAAAATCTCCCAATCACTCTTCTCATACAGGAACATAAATTTTTGTTGAATTTTGATAAATTCTGATGGTTGTTACGACCAATTCTTTGGAGAATTAAATCAAGCTCAGCCAGTAAAAGTTAATGAGAGACGTAAACTCTCAGCTAGTGGATTAGGAAAAAATAATAATCTAATTTCCAGTTAACGTGATCTTAAATACCCGAATGAATGATTTTCCAGAATACAAATAGTGAATTCCCAATTTAACCTTCGAAATTTAAACTGAAATAAAATTTTAGCTAAAGCCCAAAAGTTCAATCAAATCAACAAATCTTAACACATAATTGCAATTGCTTAAATCTATGTGCAAAACAAGAAAGTAACTAGCGCATAACTTAAGTTCTCATTGTCGCTGATGTTTCAAAGGCTCACTAATCAGGAAGGATCGCCCTTCCAAGGGCCCAAACAAAGTCGTCGGATTGGCCATATAGGTCCGCTGAAGCCCTCCTGGAAGATGAAAATCCAAAGTTATTCATCACTTTTACGGAAATCGTCGCTGAACTAAACGAAGAGCCCCTCCTGCTTCTAGGGACCCTAAACAGTTTTTTGCTGTCGGATATGGAAATCTTAACATTCAACCCTTAAAACCCATTGAGAACAAGTCTCATTACTAGTACACTATCTTGACTCCCTCGTTATGCGTGCTTACCTCCCCTATTCTCCCAGTGCTACCAACCAAATAAACATAATTCCTCAATCCAACTCTGGTTAAATTTCCCATCTCTCCACCAACCAGCAATCTTTCTATATTCTCTAGCCAATCGCGTGGATTTACATTTGCATCAGCATGCTTCACCAATCTCCATCTCTATCTCGAATGGATTGTAGCGAGGTTCTCAGAATTAATTCGAAATTAACAGTAAACAGTCTTTAAGAAAAGGATGTCTTAATCGAAAATTCTGCCGTTCAATTGGACCTGCATCCTTTGTCTCTCAGAGTTCAAATTTTCAGGATAGCGAAAAAGACATAGTGACAGCGAGAAAGAAGTTATTAATGATTTCTCAACATTGCTTTCACTAACATCAACATGCATCCGCTAAGCTTTAATTTGTTTTAAATTTTGTCAGAGTCGGAAATAATGATCATTACAAATAGTTATGGAGGTTAATTTTAATTGATTACAAGATCATGAAAAAATAACGTAACATAATGTCGATGGGACCAGACGAATTCCATGCTTTTCGTCACTGTAATAACGCCTCCGTTGCTGCGAAGATATTAGTGCCTCCTCACAAGATCACAAACGAGGAGTTATATACTTGAAGCCATATATTCAACTGTGGCAAAACAAGGCAGAACTTCTGATAGGTATGAACTTGGTGAGCATCTCTGGCTAAATTCATCTTCAGATAGAGTCCATTTCTCCAAGATATGGTATAAGTAAGTAGGTGAGTAGCTCAAAGTTGACGCTCGATCATATTAAGACAATAAATTAAATAAAAAGTAAATCACTCAATAAAAATATGCCTAAGCGTTTTTTGGAAACGCTTCTATTATATTGAAGATATCTTGGCTACTCATCTACTTACGTATATCCCCCTCTTCCAGAAATAATTTGTTTATCCATTTCACTGTACATAGATTTGATTTAGTTACCCAATTAATCACTTTTACTACATTCCGAAACACGCATACTTAGGCGTCTGCATGATAACATGCAACTTCTCTCCTCTTCGTTTTGTCTACTCATTTAACAGGTAAATTTCTATTTTAATTGAAGAAAATTGCTTATAAATAGACCAAAACAAATTTGTGAAATGAATATACGTCTGTTAAACTTTATTGGTACGAATTACACAATTTTCCTTGCTTAGGTTTCTTACTGATTGGCCACTTCACTTGATTCTCAGAGGAAACTGTGTCGTACTATTTATTAGATAACGTTCCAATCCACTATGTACATAATACGCGACAAAATTAATCTGCATTTTTAATACCGCCTTTTACAAAAAGACACTAGATCGATCAGTATTCGGAACACCTTTTACAAATTAATTTGGTCACACATATCTTATAACAAAAGCTAATATTTTTTAACGAAAACTAATCAAGTTGCGTAATATAGGAAGCATAATCACATTCGTATCAGATTACTACTGCCAATTTCTATTTTTTTCTACTTGGTAAATACGGTGCATTCATGACGAAATGTGAATAATTGACCCAAATCGAGGATTTTTTTCCACTTGAACGGAACTAAGGGTAAAAACTGTATCAGGGAAAGTTTTCGATGTGTAGTGTATATATATCGATAGGTGGTTCTACGTTGGAATTAGTATCGATTCTTCTTCGACGACACATATCGCGTTATGAAGTTACTTGTAAGTGATACCGTGTGATTGACTGGAGTTTTATCGTATTTAACCAGTTGTGATACCAGAGGGGGTCATAACCATGATGATCTTAGTGAAAAAAATTTTAAATCATAAATAGATGTTAAGATATCACATGCATGACTGGGTCCAAGTTGTAAATTAAATTGTATAATCACGTACTAATATATAATTTGCCACAAATTAATAAGTAATTTACTATAAAACAGATATTAAGTGACTCAGTTGTAATCTCCAAAAACGTACGTGTATGCAGCGAAATTATATTATTTTCACTTCATTTTACAATAGAAACAGTCACTCTCCCTCACCTCCTCAACTGAAACATTTAAACAGTCATTAGTGATAAAAATTTTCCACGTTTAGGTTTTTCTCTGCATAGCCACCTTCGCCTTAGCCGATGACGGTGCGGATACAGAGAAGAAACACGTGAAACGTGGCCTCTTTGGTAGCTTCGGGGGCGATTTCGAATATGGGGGTGGTTATGGGGGTGATTACGGCAGCGGTTATGGTCATGACGTCAAAACCATCACCCTTACCAAGAAGGTTCCTTATCCGGTACCGCATCCAGTGCCAGTTACCGTGATCAAAACTGTACCAGTACCATACAAGGTAAAATTGTTAAGGGGATAGGGCAGTAGGGTTTCAGAGTGTAATCCGGTAAAATTTCCAAAAAGTTGAAAAACTCGCTAAACACTAAAATTTGAAGTGCAATCTTCCTTAGGTAGGATATTGGGGAATTGTTACACGGGAATTTTTGATAATTAAACCTAACAAAATATATAGTCAAAATTAATTTCTGTTAAAAAACTATTTATCTGTTTACATTACACTTAATATTCAAGTGATTTTTAAAGTTAGTATATTAAATGGGTTTAGCTGTTGAAAGCTAATTTAAGAGAGTCCCCAATTCTAAATTAAACAGGATAATACTGTAGAAACCAATAAATTGTGAAAGAAGCCATACTTGGGCAAAATATTTTAATAAGAAAATTGTTTTCATTATTAGTCAGTTTCGGATGCAAATTAATAATTACTTATTACAATAACTTCCAATAATTGAACCAAATCTGGAAATAGGGAAATGTCAAATTTCAAAAAGGCACTGGTACTAACAACAAATTTCAAAGGGAAATGACTCCAATACACTGAAATTTGTAGATATGATCAGTTGCGCCAATGTACCACCTGCACAACAGGCAATATAATTAATTATATAACACCTATTTTCCTTAAACAGTCTCGTATATAGCTGTGTGCCATGTGTACCTACTTTGGACTCTTAAAGAACCAAGTACATGGCAAGATAAAATATATTTGAATTTGTGTCCAGAAAATCATTCTGCCGCAGGATGTTTATCGCATTATTACACATTCGAAGAGATTTCTAGTTTTCTTCGCCGCGATTCAGTTGATCCAGTATTCAAAATCAAAACAGAAAAGCTTCTAGATTCTATATGAAACCATTTAGGAAAATCCAGAAGTTTCCATGGTCCTAGGAGAATTAAACAAAATAGGTATTCTCGACTCATTGCAACGTTCAATGGTAAAATAAAATTGTTTGAACTTCTAAAATTGGTCTGGATTTTCTTCAGTGGCAGTTTTGGATTATAAAGTTTGGGATTTAAGTTTTTGAACTAGTTTCAGATTTAGATTTAAACTTAAAATTATTTATATGTTCACCAACCTTCAAGTGTACAATTTTAAACCACTTTTGACCTGCCAAATCTCTACAGTTTTTCTTTACTTTCCATTATTCGAAATGAGAATGAGGAATATTTTAAATTCTATCGTAGACAATTTAACAAAATTTAATTTTCATTTTCTTGTGTGTTAGGCTACATAAATATATGATTTTAAATTCAAAAACGTAGTCTTGAATTTTTATTTGAGTCTCAATTTAAAGTTTCAAATCAAAACTAAATTGATTTAGCGTTCGGCATTTCACGTAGATGTAGAGATTTTGAATGTTTATGTTTGCTGAAAAAAGTCTGTGTACTTCTTTTTGAATTCTTGCAGCATTCTAAAATTTAGCATTCTTTAGCATATTTCAGGCTTCATATTGCTTGAAATTATATCATTCTATAGCATCATCATTATAACACTATTACAAAAAAGCTTCCAAAAACCATTCGAAGTCGTTTAGGAAAATGTATATTTCATTTCCTTGTAGTGCTCGAATAATAATACAATTCCAAACTTACACAACCCATCTAGATTTCATTTCAAGGATCTATCGTTAATTTAAAATTTTAGAAAAATGTCCGAAATTTTCGTTTTAGATTCGTCCTAACGTTAACGATTGAAATAATTACTTGGAATTCCAGAATATATCCATTGTAAGAAATCTTGAATTTTGAAATCTAAAGAACGACATTTTTTAACGTTTACACTTAAAATTAAAACGTCCATAGGATTTCAAATTTAAAGCTGTTCAAGCTTAGAAAACTGTGAAACCTCTAAAATATTTATTGGCAAGACTCAGACTTTGCAAGATTTGAAATCAAAACGATAACACTTCTAAATGATATTACCCGAGATCATTCATGGAAACTCTAATGGTTTCCTCGCGGGAAGAAACAAATTTAAGTTTTATTTCAACCGTTTAGATTTTGCATTAAAGAGCGAAAATCAGTTTAACGTTCTAGATGCACCAGGAATATTTAATAGAGATTCCTTTTCCTATATTTGATTTGGAGGCAATGTTTGTGGATTAAGATTCGAGTTCTTCAGCTGGCTTTTTTAAATTATCAAGAACCAGTGACGTATCTACTGCCGTCTCCCAAGGGCACCCAGGAACACATGGCAATCTAATGTATGTTTGATTTTCGACCAAACCGTATTGTCTAATACACTGCAATTACTGCGTCGTTACTCCACAGAAAGCGAATTCTAGAATCCTTATCTGGCTTTATTTATCTAGTGATACTAATGTATGAAATTATAATGTAATAGTTTCTAGTATCAACTTGAAACTATATAGGAAACTCCAGAATTTTCGTGGTTTTCGGGAAATTCTAGAAAAATCTTTGGAATTTGTGTATTGAACTATTTGTAATGTTAAAAGTTCAAACGAAATTTCCGTAGAGCACCAAAAACAGTTTTGGATGTTGAAGGTGCCAAACGAACTCCTTTCGCATCCAGAAGTTTCCTAACATTAATTTAAATTTAAATGTAGGAAATTTCAACAAACCTTATAGACTTCATTTCTGAGCCTATTCTATTTTTCCAAAGTTCCAAAGGAACCTGTAGTCTATCTCTAGCATTTGAAATTATACCAGGAAATCTTCTAAAACCTATTTTAATCCAATTAGAAAAACGTGTATCCTTTCTCTAATCTATAACCTATTGAGTCTCTGTAACAAATTTAAACTCACATAAACTTTTTTCATTAGATTTTTATGAACAATAGGTTATGAAAATTTTTAGGAAAATATCTACAATTTTCCTTTTAAATTGTTTTCAACGTTAATGGGCAAAAACATTATAGGGGAGTTCCACAAATTTTCCACAATTATTTTGTATGCAGTTCTAGATTTTCGTGATCCCAAATAAAACTGTGAAACATTATTTTTAATTTCATGAAGTTTCCCAACGATTAGGATGAAAGTTGAAACGTTTATAGAGTTTTAGATTCAAAACTTTACGACCGTTCACCATTCTAATGGAACCTCCAGATTATTATTCCACAAGATTCAGGCTTTGTAGTATTTCATAATCAAAACGAAAACTTTTCCAGGTTATACTACTTAATATCATTTAGGGAAGATATAGTTCTATTCTGTGGTGTTGTGAGGATGGAACAACAAAATTTCCTAAGGAGACAACGTGGTGGTTTAAGATACTATTAAAATTTATAGGATGTTTATATGATATATTTTCAACTTTTTATTGGCCTTTCAAAATGCTAGGAGAACCAATGGTGTATCTATTATTCTGTCAGCGCAGAATTCGACCCTTATGATCTAGATACCATATTAGTCAGTAGGCGTAACATATGGTCACTTAGTAGGTTTATTTGGAATCCTGCAAAATTTTCGGATGCCATTGCCCCTAAAACCCCTTATAATTTTACTCATATCCTGCTGCTCATATAAATTTACTCCTCAGGTCCCGTACAAAGTCTCAGTCCCTCGCCCCTACCCGGTACCGGTTCCCAAGCCGTACCCGGTTACAGTTGAGAAGCCCTATCCAGTAATCGTCAAGAAACCGGTACCGTATCCAGTAAAGGTACCTATCAAGGTGCCTTACCCGGTGCCGCACCCCGTACCGGTACCGAAACCGTACCCAGTTACGGTCGCGAAACCGTACCCGGTTAAGGTTCCCTATCCGGTCTACGTCGAGAAGAAAGTACCTATCATCGCCGACCATCACAGCAGCGGCCTGGACTTTGGGGGGTTCGAGTCCTATGGCGGCGGTTGGCACTAAGTGAGGAATAAGTATAGAGGTAAATGTAAAATTATTTTCCTAAAAATGGGAAGTACACCAGAATTGATTCTTTAAGAGAAAAGTTTGATATATTTTTGTTGGTACGGTATGCCTCTGTAGACAATTTGTTGCAAAAATGAATATGAAGCGTTGTGTAATTTCCATCTGTTTTTACTTCAATTTCACCCCTGTCAAGGTTTAAAAATAATTGCCTTAATATAGATCAAGGCATAGTACATGGACAGTTTACTATAAGTGTAGTTTCCGCCCAAGTTTCTGACCTACCGTGAATTCATTTTAAAATTTTATGAAATATAAGTAAGGATTTTTCCAGCTTGAATAGTACTCTGTTGGTTTAATTGGTTCGAAGCCATCAAACATGCAACCTGGCCAGAAATAACCGCATGGACCACATTTTTCATTGTATCAGTACTGATTGTATATTATTGGTTTTTCTTCCATACACCTTTTTTGGCGTAAAATGAAGTTACCCCTTAGGTCAAAAAACTGGTGGCCATTGGTGGTTGGTTCACATATCCTGGCTATGGACAGTGGCCGGTTCGAAGTTGATAAACCCTTTTATAGTACTTACTCACCAAATCTTTCTATAGAACGTTTATATAAGTCATTTAAATTTTAGCTAGGTAAGTAGGACTGCGTAATCTAAGATAAAAAGAAATTAAAAACATTATGATAAACTTATTACCTAGAATTACATACTTAATAGTCAACCGTCCATGTACTAGTTGACGGTTACATCCGAACTATTTTGTCGGGTTACTGAACAAGGATTCAAGGATTCTGGCCTTGGGCAAGACATTCGTTTCCTTCTGAATTCGCTTTGTATTGTATTTGGTAGAAATGTGTAGTCATATCAATTCATATTGTATCCTAGTATTTCAAATTTGATGCAATGATCATCACAACCAGTTTGCTTCTAAACCTTTCAATTATCGTGTTATTCACCTAATTCTAGGTTAACTCCAATATGCACGACCGATTCATTCAATGTTTTTGCATTAAACATAGTAAAGCAAGATCCATAAGCAAAGTGTCATGTCTATAATATCAGTTATAGAATTATTCAAATTTCCATACACAATCTTCTCCATCTTAGGGTGTTTTGTTCATAATTGAAGTTTGGCAACAATTATAGAAAATTATTAATATGCTAATAAGCTTATAGGTATCCAAATCAGTCCTTTCTCTAGTGTTCTTTAGGCATGAATAATTTCTTCGACGAGATCAACCTATACTCCATTATCAACTTTAGTAGCTGCTACTTTTCCCCTGATGACCAAGATAAACAATTTTTCTCCTTTTGCAATGCTCATGGTTGAGTGTATATGTCGAAATTTTCTAAGAAATCGTAAATAGTGAGAAGCAAAAATTTTGAAATTGGGCTTGGATCCTTGAATACTCGAATCTATGGGATTAGTTAATGACCAAATTTTACTCGTGTTTTATTGTGTTACTTCCAAAACAAATGGTTTGTAACCATAATTGTTTCCTCATTTGATCTTCCCGGAAGGCTATTTGCACTTATGAATTTACAGATTTTTTTTCAATTTTCTCCCAAACTAAATTTTTGTGTATTTTTGGTATACTTTACATGTGAACTACTATATTTATTGCATATAATTTATATTCAAAATATGATTCAATACATGTGAACAAAAGTCTTCATAATTTATAGTTTTCATAATTTTCATAGAGACTGTTCTGGTGAATGTGCAGGCTTCGCAATTTGGGAGAATAATTTAATGGCTGTAACTTTGATATGAAATATTTTCTTATAGAGCCACCCTAGTGGCGGATCCATACTACTATTAAGTAGTATACTCTTATTATTAAGAACTTTTAAGATTTCTCAATTTTCACCTAAACAGCCTTTACGATAATAAATTTCAGATTTTATATATTGACTTGAGCAGTTGAATGTTTATCAATTTATTTGAAATATTTCTTTTTAAAACGACCCTAAAATGGGTAAATATAAGTATCGCATATGCTGTACTTGACCGTCTCTCTCTCTCTCTCTCTCTCTCTCTCTCTCTCTCTCTCTCTCTCTCTCTCTCTCTCTCTCTCTCTCTCTCTCTCTCTCTCTCTCTCTCTCTCCCTCTCTCTCTCTCTTTCTCTCTCTCTTTCTCTCTCTCTCTCTTTTTCTCTCTCTCTCTTTTTCTCTCATTCTCTCTCTCTTTTTCTCTGTCTCTTTCTCTCTCTCCCTCCCTCTCTCTCTATCTTTCTCTCTCTCCCTATTGTTTGTAGAAGCATTCTTATCCTAACCCGTGTTTGCCCCAATTTTTAATTAATTTTCCCTTACCTAACCTGCATCTCAGTAATTGATACGAATCTCTTTTGGCATCAAAGTACAGCAGCATCATTAATAATTTCTCTTGAAGGCAAAGAAATCTTCTCATCTCCACTGTCTGTAAATGAATTTGACTTCAAACGCACGAACTGAGTTGCACGCCCCTTTCAAATTTTTATTTCCTTTATATCGCAACTCAGAAACTATTCAGTAAATTTATTTGACAGCGACAATACATCAAAATTTCGTTATTGGTCAAAAGCTTCTTTTGGAATTAGTGTGGAAGAGGAACATGAGGAACGCTCCCTTAACCGTCGTGCTCGTACAAAAAAATTATTCCATCAATCTCTCTAACAAATCGTGACCGGTTTCTGGAATAACGATGGATTTATCCGTCACAAACTTTACAGTTAAAAGTTCAGTAATCCACGTACCTTGCATAATGCCGATAATGATGAAGGATGGATGGGCGTTGCAAAATCTGCGCAAAAAACGTGATCGCCTTTCGGATCCAATTAAAACGAAACAAAAACGGGAGAGAGAAAAAATCGTGTCAAAACGAGCGGGCGGCAAAAGATATTTATGATGTTTTTTTCATGACTAGTAGGATATATCGGCCGTCCACATCATAATTTGGCGGACGCCCCCGTAATTTAAATATGTGGTACATTCGCCATCACAACCAATCAAATGAGACATTATATTTAATAATCTCCTAATAATTATTATGAGGTTATTATAACCCAGTTGTTACAATTACTAAAAGTCTTAAGCTCTACTCAGTGTGTAGAATTGAGAACTTTGAACTCTATGTAAAAAAAATTAAATATTTATGCGGTATTAATATTATAATTTCAAAATATATCCGTCTATTATTAATTCATATATGTTTCGTACAACTTCTGAAACAACATTAATTTATTTAAGTATCATTTACTTAATTGAATAAATACTTAATTACGTATGATAATACACACCTTTCGATACAGTAGCACGTGTGTTATTAACCGTTTTTAAATATATTTGAGCTAAATCCACTAATTGAATTAAATTGTAACATAATAATAAAATAATGCGTTATTAATGAACCTACACACGCTATAATTTCTTAATGATATTGAACATTAGGAATTACATAAGGTTGCAAAAAATTAATCTCGATAAGTTAATTGAACACGATATCTGCTTGAGATACGTCAATCAATTATTCGATTGGCTAATGTTTATATAATTTGTCTCTTCGCAGGTCTCGAAACTCCAACTGTATTGCTCAAGAAAGGCTCAATGTGATAGGTTTAATTACAGTTTGTAGTTGTTTTTGTATGATACAATAAATTGTGTTATTTACAATATGTTTTTTATTAAAAAGTATTTGACCTATTGATAAGGGAGAATGTTCTGCTGTATTACGAACTAAATTATGTTAATAACAGTTCTTCGTTTATAATAATTGTAAAGCTTAAAGACATATCACAATAATTAACCATAGGATGATTTACAGTTTAAAACGCTTACTGCATTATTGTTTTAAAATACGGGACAATTTAATGGATGTTAATGAGGAACAAATACTTAAATCAAACGATCTCCAATTCTTGGATATTTTTACCTCCATTCCTTTCCTTAGCTATTCTGATTTTTTGTCATTATGAACTTCCACAGCAGAAATATAATTTACCATATGTCCTCATTATACGTCATTACATAAGTGAGCACATTGAAATATAAATTTTCTATAAATACCTTCATGAGCTTCTTTACTGATTAATTTGTTTATTACCCCCTTCTGACAATGCAATACAATTTTCTGGCAGTGAAATAGTTAATGAAGTTAAATGCATGGGAGTCGTCAAATAACACAAATATAGTGTACTTAATTACATTTTGTACAGAGATTTATAAACGTTTTGTATCACAACCAGGAGCACAAACTACATGAAAGGAAATAATGCAACAGTTATCACTTTGTAATAGTGGATTCAATTAAGAATATTTTTAAATCATATTTAGTTTTGTAAAAATTATTCAATTATTGTTAAATTTTTTCTGAAAAATTGTGGGGCGTTTTTAAAGGTAGCGCAGTTGGGTACTTTACTTCTTAAATCACAGTTAGCAAATGGCATGTTAATTCGAAAAATTTTCAAATTTGCTTTAACTTGTTTCCATAAAAATACACCGTTCGTAAACATTCAGAGGGCAGAGTTGGTATGTTATTCTTTTTGAAGGCGAACTCTGGTACCAAAGGATCAACAAAAATCTTTGATGAAAATTCCGTGATTCCAATGAACATTGGTTACCAAATGGATGCGCAAAAATACCTGAACTGGAAGCGAAACATGACAAATTCAAGGTACATGAATTAATGAAAGTAGTAACGGGCCGCATAAAAATTTGTTCTCATAACACTTCTTCGTTATTAGAAAAGCTATACCAAATAAATCTATGCGGAGAACATCGAAAGAAATTTTTCAGACGAGTACGTAAGTAATTCTTCCTCAAGAATTCTGAAATCAGACGTTCCAAAAGCAGTCAAACAAAGCAAACAAGAAAAAATAGCAAGACCAGACGACGTACACGTAGAGATTATAAAGGTTATGATGCTTTTGGATGACGAGGTTGTAGATACCATGGTGATAATATTTAACAATATATTGTCACGAGCCGGGGCGTCTTTTCCTGCGTCGCGGCTGCGTGAGGTAAGGAGTTGGTAGCTACGGGGGTAGAGCTTGTTATTAACGAAACAGGTTAAAACAAAAGAGAGAAAAAGGCTTTATTCTCCACAAACGGCAGGGAACCTAAAAAGGGTCAGGGCAGCACAAAACGAAAATAAATCGGAACAAGAAGATGGGGGGCACAGCGAATTCCAAAGGCTGGAGCGTGAGAGGTGAGGCAGGTAACTTACAGGATTGCCTGTCGTCCGGACTTTCTGGTTTCCATAGCGGAGGGCCTCTTGACAGGGGGGTTGGAAGGCTCTTCTTCGGGCGTCCGGCTGGGTCCTGGAGACTTCGACGATCCGGCCATCCGGCTGGTCCCTTCAGGGACGGCCCTCTTCCGGACGGCCCCTTGGACAGCACTTGTCCAAACTCGCACGTCTGGACCCCACTGGTCCTCTCAACTACATTGTGCCTTCTATTTATGTTCGGCTTTGTTTTGCTTATACTTGCACTGTGTGCTGTTTTGGTAAACTCTTTCTCTTTTGTTGTTGGTATTTCGCGCGACTTGACCTTGTCCTATCAGCCATGTACTAAATCGTTGTTTATTGTTTGTGGTCGTCGAAGTCCTGCGTTCGTGACAATATGAACTAGCAGAGTTCCAGAGGAAAAGCTTTAGTCGACCTTCGTATCTTCCGAGAAAATCAAACACAAAGCGTTGTGATCATCTCAGAATGGTCAGTTTATTTGGTTAGGTCCTAAAACTCTTCTTAAAGACAATTCATTCAAGAATTTACAATAGATGTGAAAGTAGCATTGGCTCTAACAGTTTGGATTTATACAAGCCTTACATATTCTCGAAGCACTCTTCATTTTACTCGTATTAATCCAAAAATTTGGAAACTAACGAAAGGATGTGAACATGTATTTCGTAGACTATTAGAAGGCGTTAACTGTATTAACCGTATTGAACGAATAAAGTTGCTCCATGGTAAGACGATAGTCGAGAACCACTTCAGACGTATATAAAACTTATATATAAATTATACAGCTGTAGTAGATATAGTACAAGTGCAAAAGATAACATCAGATTAATGGAGAAGTTGTTAATAACTTTCGCAATGCTGATGACACAGTCATAATAGCCGATAGCCAGGAAGCACTAATTATCGATATATTATAATAACTACCTAACAATAACGACTCCATTAAACATTAACACAGACGAAACGAAAGTAATGGTGGTTGGCAAAAAGCCAAACGTGCACCGGAGTATCACAGCAAACGACAAGAATATTCCTTATGCCTCCAAGTTCAGATATCTCAAAATTGGAAAGCTGAACTGGACAAAGACAAAGAAATTCGTAGAATTGAACAGACTATTGTAACATTTGCGAGTAATATGAACGCTGTTCTCAAAGGGATCCATTTTAACGCTATGGCACCGGTGTTGCAAAATACTATATTTGCTTGATTTTTTTTGACTGGAGAACGTAGAGAATAAAATCCAATGTGGGGGTTGCATGAAGAGGCAGCTGAGCTGTTAGGACAAAAATGACTGCTACAAATAGTGAAAAAAAAAGAAGAACTGTCTACATATGTCGTATTTTCATAAATTCTAAATATCTACTCTTAAAGCTGATTGTGGATGAAAACATTGAAAGAAAAGGACGCATTGGGAGAAGGAAATACTCGTGGCTTTAGAACATAAGAAAATGAAATAACCTTCTACGCTCATGCACTTTAGAGCTGCGCAACACCGAACATAGTATGCCAGAATTATCGCCAACATCCGTTGGATGGATAAGGCACCTTAAGGAGGAGAACTTACAAAGTTCTTCACCAATGTAAAGACATATTGCCTTCATTGGATATTATTTTTCTAGACTGTTATTATATTTCTCAATAAAAATTTCTAAATTTTATTAAAAGGTAGTAGAATTTGTGAGACAATATAATTTTCAGTTAGTCGATAAACAAATTAGCTGTAGCATACAGCTTTGATACTCTGCTCCCTATTTCGTGAATTTTTGTTTTTTTTTTGTTTTATTGATTGTTAATTCCCTAATGTTCCCTTCAATGTACATCCAATGGACTTCTGATGGATCACCAGTTAGGTCCAAATCAACCGTTCATTGGTTGTCCAGCCTTCTACAGTGGATGACCAATGGACGATTATTCGTAGGATGATCAGCGCCCAGCGCCCAGACGTCTATAACGTGTCCAGGCCTGGCCTCTGAAAGACACCCAAAATAGATCCATATTATACCTACGGGTGGGTTCAAATACGCCCAGCTGTTTGAAAATATCTATCAATGTCCAGAATAAGTAATTTATATTCAAAATATCCGAAATAGGATCTTAGAACATTCATCAGTTGTCCAGATTAAGATGTTCTGGACGTCAGCTAAACGTCCGGAATAAATTCACTTTAGTCCACAATTCATAACTATTGCATATTCAACACCTTTGTGGAATAGCCACGTGAAAATATGTTTCGCATGTTCTGAATTATGTAAAGAATATGATAGGAAGAACTTAAATTTTCCTTTCATATTATATCAAAACTAATATTAAATGTATTACTTACATTGTGACATGGGGGACACCACCTCTCAAGAAAGTACAGTCAAAATTAATAGAAACAATGGTGAGGAATAAATACAAATGAATATTATGCTAAACGGAGATCCCAAAAAAAAACTTTTGAGATAATTTTGCTTTTATTGATTCCGCAAATTAGTCAGGTTATTGCCTCGAAAACCTGGGACCTCATTCCTTGACAAGTATTAACAACCTGCAAGAAATTGTCTCTTCATCTTTAGGCATATTTTTGTTACAAATTATAGGCTATTGCAATGAGTCGCTTTACGGGACTGTGAGATACAACAAAATTTGTTAGCGCGGATTGACTGATTAATGGGTCAAATCGGAACAGTAAAACCAAACTGATGACCCCTCGAATTAAAAAATAAATTTGTATGTTTTTATAGGCTTTAAGAAGTATAATTGTATTATACAAAACTCTTTCAAATATTCACAGGAAAGAGCTACTTGTAAAAAATGGAAGAAGTAATATAAAAAAATCGTATGACATTTCGTAGGATATAATTAGATAGCTTAGGTACTAATGACCAAAACTCGCCCAACCACACATTTCTTTTTAAATAAAGGAAACTAGCCATTTTGACTGGCCGGGCCATGGGGTTTTTACATGTATGAATACATTAAATTGGTAATTAAAATGTTGATTGTTACATCTCGGAGTTAACTTGTAAGAAATGATTAATTATTTACTCGAAATCAAAAACATAATATGGAAGTCAATAAACCGTCCTTTATAAATTAAATCTGGATGTGAATACATTGGACTCAGATTGGATTTAATTTTGACGTCATCGGGACATCCTGTGGGGATTAAATCTGGACCTGGACGTAATGGACTTTAATTGGCTGTCTTTATTACTAGGGTTGTGATGACTTTCGATATAATATCAAATATAAGTTGCTCTACTTAAAATATATTGGTAATATGGTTTTTTATTTCATCGTAGTTACGCTTTCGTTGTTAGGAACCTATTAGATTCCTAATATCTAGATAACTAGAAGAGCTAGATTGTTCTTTGACATGGTACATAGTTAAATCCCAGGAACATTCACTAAGTGCTTTTCAAGCGTTACCATGGATTGATAACAAAAAATGTTTGTTATGCTAATATTTTTTTGTAGTTTATATAGTGGACAACTACAGTTCAAGTAATATTCTATGATCAGATTTTATGTTATTTACAACATAATTTTTATTCATAGCAGACTTAATCAAAATATGATCTAGAATTATTATTTTGTTTTTACTTATCCTACTAGTCGGTCGTACATTAATGTTAATGTTAAATTCATTTAAGATATTACATAACTTATCGAAATCTTCGCAATCACTTCCAACATTGTAATGATTCTAAATTGTAGTGGACGCATAAGAAAATTCGGTATTCGATAGAACTGTGGAACTTCACAAATTCTGTCAAAGAATATTTTAAGTGAACCAGTGGGGAAACCATAACACACAATTATGGAGGTATTGAGTTTACTACAATTTTGTTTTAAAATATCACACAATTCTACATTCATTGTAGAAAATTTTTAGCCACCCTAAGCTAGATATGAAATTTATTTAATTATTTTAATACTACACCTTTTTCTCCTTTCATGTTCAAAAAATTCAGTTATATTTCGACAAAATGTCTATCGCAAATTATCCAATAATGCAATCACCTGCCTATCACCAATTATTAATCTGTCAATTTCGCACGTCTGAATATTAATATGAAGTTTTAAATCTTTAAACATATTTAAGTAACTTCCCGTCGAGCACATTACGTAAGGTATTTACATGTACAGCCACTTTCGATCTGTTCCACCTACAAATCAAAGAAATCGAAAAATTTACGAGAATAACTTTCTCTGTGAACGTCATGTTTCATTTTATTCGTTATTCGTTACATTTTATTCAATAGATATAGGTAACTGCGCCCATCAATCTTATAGGATAGACGGTGCTAGATCGTGAACGTATAAAAAAATACAATCTTATACCCATTTTTTTGGTATGGCGAATATGAATATTTATGATATTAAAAAAACCTAATATGATCAAGATTGTTTTTGGAAAGTTAATGTCAGGTCTACTAAAAAAAAAAAATCTATGCAACTTTTAATAATCTATAGAAAAATCCATGTACCGAAGCACATGATTTTATATTGGATAGATGGATATCTTGGATTTAAACTAGGGACGTGGTTCTACAAACTTTGCAACGAATATATATCTTACTAAGCCTCTGTAATCATCTAGTAAATTAATAAAATGTCAGGGTACCAATCAATAAGGAATATTTTTTCGTCCCTTTTGTACCAACTTTAGAGGTGCAACATGAAACTATTAATGATTGTTCATAGCACTCACAAGAAGAGATCCACATCGAAGTATTATATTTTTGAATGGAACACCTTATATTTCAAGTTGCCTTGGAATGTAATATTAAACTAAAGCAAGATGGTAAAATAAGCCCCTATACTTGATACCCACCCTGTTAAAGGAAACATTTATTTATTATCATGCTTCGCACCTGGATTTAAAATTTATTGGTGCTACATTCATTCTAATTGAGGCAACAAAATGGAATTTTATGTCATGCAAGGGGATTAAATAGCAACCCCAAATTCCAAGGAAAAAGAGCTAGAAAATCCACGATTCACTCAGCTATACCGTGAAAACCTATACCACAGGTTTTCGCTTTATTACTGCTTCACATACTTTACTGCTGCTTACCTCAGGGAGACTATCCAGTTTTTAATAACGAACTGTGCGAAGAAAAACCAAATTCAAATGACCTAATGGCCATTCTATGTCGGACTATAACAAATTGCTGTTAAATTAGTTGCAAGAAATTCAATTAAGTATCTTATTTTTGGTTTGCAAAACGTGGATCTGGTCATCAATGTACTAAAAAATCACTACGCTCATAATTCTCGAATTTTAACGCCCAACAAAAATGTTTTATTTCGTAAATGTGGATTTTCTACTGTTGCCGGTTTAAAAGCAATTTACTGATCGAAAAACTTGGAACAAACCCTGGCAATTTATTTAGACACACCGCGCCCTCCAAAATTTTTGAGATTTTTTTTTCAGAACCCTAATAGTGTCGTAGAAATATTGGTATGTTTCATAATATTTGGAATTATGAAACAACACATTCCCAATTTTTTTTTAGATCTTTAAACGTATACGAAAACGTTTCTTAGTATATTACCCATTTAAAAGAAAACTGTCATGATGATTGTAATATTTCTATTGCGTTTACTTATGTCTGCCCATTTGACTATAGGGCCGATTTCGAGGCTCCATAACAGAGGAGTGTCCTTGTCTCTATTATGTCATTCAACCCTAGCTATTAGCTCCATAGAGGGAGACCACTTATATCAATAGTGTTCAATGCAGTGGTTTGGATTATAGCACTAGGAGCTATAGGTAAGAAATGGGTGTATTGTGAGGAGCAGTAATCGCATATATCGCTAAAGGTGCTACTTCACCACAAAATCTCTTACATCCCTACACTTTTCACTCAGTTAATTGCTACAAATCGACTTTGGTAGAAAATGGAAGTTTGGATTGATTCTGGTACTCCTGGATGGCAAGAGTCAGAAATTTTGGCCACATAATTAAATTTTGAAGCATACCTGAAGGTCGTCCAAATTCGAGTACTACGTGTCAGCATGTAGTATATTGAGGATACAGTCTTGCGAACCCCTTCCATAGGTGAAGATATTTTTAAACTGTGTTTTCTAGAGTCTTCTAGCGTTCTCTTGAAGGATCAAGTGCATTTAGTAATAACATTCTGGAAGGCACTGGGAGTATAAATATTCGGTAACATGTTCGACACTGCGATCGAAGCGTGCCGACTACTAAACCATGTAAGAATTAAAAACTACATTGTATGCGATATAATTTGGCATGGTGTAATAGTTAAGCGAATATGCACATAAATTAGTTAAGGGGTAATACATTAAGTATGCATAAGTGTCTGTTCATTTCAAACGCATACAGAAAGGCATAACGTAACAATTGTGTTAAATTTCCTACTGGTGATCCAATTAACAAGCCGCCTCGGCACTTGGAATTCCTCACGGATTTTCGATTTACTATTTAAATTGAAATTACAATAGTAATATTCGTAGCGAGAGTGAATAGTTTTTGTGAAGAGTATGAGACAAAAATACTGAAATAAATCTTAATTCAATACATATTGCCACAATTCCGCTACGAACAATACTGAAAATAATTCAGAAAAAACCTTAACCCTAGGGTACAATTTAATCGTCAACAACTCGTTACTTAAGGGCATTATTTGTAAGCTTTAATTTCTTACTCTTAATACGAAACCGTTTCCTTGAGGCTAAAATTTTCATTTCCATTATGTAAGACAACTTTGCTCACACACAAAATTTTGATTTCCCAACGCCAATTGCGGTTAGATAAATTTCACATTTTTTTTAACGTTTTCAACGTAATATACATTTTATTACGCGTTTGCCAACAATTCTCACCATTAATTAATAACAATCACGTCAATAATTACTTGGGCTATACGTACCCACCATTAGTTTCACTAATCATTACGTTTTGTAATGTTTTAGGATATGTAGCAACAGAAAAAATAGTATCTACGTCTGAAATGCGTCATTTAACGTTTTACACAAAGGAGAACATTCGAATGGCATTGGAGACGTTTTAGCGAATTGTGTCCGGAAACAAGACGAAATCTTATTATTTTTATGCAGTAAATCGAGCAATATTAAGGATATGGATTAAACAGTAGAGTTATTTTTTTTTATTCAGGAAGGATTGTGATAATTAACATCAGTGTAGTAATTAAAAATTCACGAGCAGTTAAGTTCTGTAATTTTCGCGAGATATTGGAATATTTCATGGAAGCAATTAACAAAACCACTCAATGGATAGTAATATTCCACACTGCATAAATGACTAATAAATCAGGTATGACTCGGCACTTTTGGCTTAATTTATTGAAGAAGAAATGTTCCAAATAAACCATTTGAAATATTTTGATCCCCTATTAGATTAAAAATTTACTGTAATTAATTGATTAATTTAACAACTGCAAAGGAGATTTTTATCCCCTTTCGTGACTGATGTGTCGCTTAATTTTCTAAGAGAAACTTTCCTGCTCTAAATAGCGCTGAAGCAAAGGCCGCGCATCGTGTGATCGTTAAAATTACAAGTTAAGCCGTAAATAATTCGCAAGAGGTGGTAATCTAGATGATTGTCCCGTATGCAAGTCAATTAAACATTTTTATTAAGAGTGTGTTACGAAATGAAAATAGTTCTTTCACTGGATACCACTGTTATTTTCTTATTTGCAGTTACAGATTTAAGTATCTTGCACAACGTTTATGAGAAAATTGACAAAATCAAACAGAGTCCTTGGGTTTATTATTTAATAGAAATTTTATATCTTTTATCGCTATTAGGTATAATAAATTAAAATTGGATGAAAGAAGATATGGTGGATGTTTTCTTTAAGTCCTTTTTTTTTAAATTACTCGGTAAAATATTGCTTGAAACAGTTTAAAAGAAACGACTTTGAATAACGTTCATGAGTTATATTAAAATCGGAATCGAAACCTTAACTTATACAATTACAATTTATTCTAATTAAATCCTATTTGCTATTTAATAAAACTAGCGTGTTACGGAGCAAAAATATTGAATTAATTAATTAAAAAATAACTAACAAACGAAAAAAGAGCCAATTAAAGGAGGAATTAGGTCTCATCCTCACAACATATTGGAATGTTATTATTCCATTTCGTATACACGACAATATCTAACTATGTTATTAGTATAGAATTTTTTTACAGCGATAGTTTAAGTAATTATCTTTCATATACAATAGCAATGCGACAATTGTAACATGCAAATGTGTACAATATAATTTTCCATTTAATTTTCCATTATTTGGTTTACTAATTGATTAACTTGCATACTCATACATACAATACAGATTCATTTACATATTTGACAAACGTGTGACACCCCTAAAGAAGAAATTAAATAATTCATAACGTTTCAACAACATACGGCAAATGCATAACGCCAGCTAAAATTGATAAGTGAAAATTTTAGCCTATTTATGCATACCAACAATGCAAGGTTTACACCAAAACACAATAAACCTTGTTGCAACTGAAGATCTTGATAAAGAAAAAGGACAAGAGCGTATTGCGAAATAGAAAATTTTCTCAAAGGAAAATGTACGTCCGTATCGCCAAGGTGAAATAGAAAAATGCAATACTAAAAGTGCTGACTTGGTACTTAATTTAATTTATAGTTAAACGATTTTTTTCATACGATAATGAAGGGACGTAGACTGGAGGCCCATAAGTGGGTCAAAATAAAATTTACTGGATGTCCAAAGGACGTACATTCAGGAAGTCCCTTGTTTAACCGTTCATTGGACCCTTTCAGCTAGACCTATATTGGACATAAGTCGTATAAAACAGAATATCCTGGATACCGATTGATGATCTCCTTTAGGTGTCAAAGTCAGGACTTGATGCGAAGAGAGCCCATAATGAATTTCATCTTAACCATAAATATTAACATATTTTAGTAGCTTTTCAATAAGATGTTACATAGTTGCAGATTTGACCCCGCATCCATCAGCTGTCTTCCGTAGGGAAATTCTTTTCGATATAACTTCGTTGTTGCTTCTCCTCTCTGGCTTGGATACTCAATGTCATTTTCTGAAAAAAAAAGCAATTTAGAAATTTATTATTAAATTTTATTATTAATTTCTTATTATTATAATTATATTTATTATTAAACCACTTGACATGCAAACTCAAGTAAGCACAGGCTCAATTAAAATTGGATTAATACCACTGGCACGTTTTGGTCTCAAGAAAATGATGTGAAAGGGCGTCGGACTTTCACATTTAACATAATTTTTATGGTTCGTTGGTAACGTTGCCTAAAAGAACTTATATACTGAGAATCGTAGTGTCCGTCTGTACACACCTCCAAAATATTGACATGGTTTCGAGCGAGTGTCGTATTATTTGAATGATGAAAGGTAAACTGATTCGAGGTAAATCAGGTCGTATTTCTGCCCTATCATACAGAGTTACAACTTGTATCTTTTAAACCGTTGAACCAAAAGTGTGGAAAATATTCTCAAAACTGCTGCATTGGATTAACTAAAAACAATTTAAAGAAATTTGAAAATATTGTTTCGACAAAAGGGACGTAAAAGTTTTTATGTTTTTAAGGTACACAGGAAAATTGTTATTAAAAGTCTAACCAAATAGTATTGTAAGCCTTCTAATAAAGAACTTTGTACAATTCTTAATCGAAGGAATTTAAAGGAAATAGTTTACTTTTTATTTTTTAGAAATTCGTATGTTTTGGTTTGCGAATGCGTCAGTCCTTTTTGCACATCCCTTCGTCCACACTATAGTCACATTAACCGAATGTAAACAATACAAGTGGTACAATCTAGGAGACATTTGCACAAAACATCTCAGCAAATCTGTGATTCATAGTAGTACATCAACATGTGGTCTAGTCTACTGCCGCAATAAACTACATCAATGAGAAGTTCCTGCAGTTCAGAAAAACAAAAAGTCAGGTTACTAAACCGATAATAGGCTCACTTACAAGTATCGTCATAATGTAAGAAAGTAGCTACTTATCAAGAAATACACAAAAATACCTCATCAAGTCCAAGGAATGAAATCGCAATCACGATTGACGTCAACTAATGAGTAAGAGAACATATTGCTAAAAAATGTTCAGAAATTTTACAACCATAATTTCAGTGTAAAATTAAATGTATGCAAAAATGAAACATCCATTAAGGTCATATCTCAACTTATTGTCACTATAATGCACGAAAGAAGCACTTATGAGCCTCTTTCGTAAGAGCATTATTGTTTTTATATATTTTGAAGTTACACATAATTCAGTTTGGTTAATTATGTTGTACAGGCGACAAAAGATATATCCTACTCTGTCTTAAAAAATGAGTAATTTTTGCAATTTACGGTTTAAAATCTTGATTGTAAATTAAAATATACCAAAAAATATAGTAATTTCGCTAAAAAAATTTGGAGAAAAGCGCTTGCCCAATTTTAATTTATGGGAAAAACAAATTCATCTTGGAAAATCTTTCCTCTACAGGTTTTTCGTGTATAATCTTCCCTCAAATGAAATCAAATATCATCTTACTGATAATCCTTGTAACTAGGATCTTAATTTAAAATTAATTTATTATTACAGGAATTAAAGGGAAAATTTAAATTAAAGGGACTAATTTAAAATGGTCTTGTTTTAGACCAAAAGATTATATATATGTATATGTATATGTATGTATATATATATATATATATATATATATATATATATATATATATATATATATATATATATATATATATATATGTATATATATATATATATATATATATATATATATATATATATATATATATATATATATATATATATATATATATATATGTGTGTGTGTGTGTGTGTGTGTGTGTGTGTACATATCATTTAACTGACTTATTTTTTTATAAATTTCAATATGAAAGACACTTGTGGCACTTATGCACAATGTTATATGAACCTATGTTAATTTTTTATACACATGCGAATGGGCATACGAGTAAATATGGTCACAATTTAAAAAAAAATTCCGCAACCTAGGGTTAAGTTTGAACAAATTTGAAAATTATTTTTATGATGATAACTGCTATATTCTTTTTTTTGGGGGGGCTTAAAAAATTTCCTACACATGTTCTAAGTGTATTTTATCGTCAAATCTTTCATACTTCCAACTGGCATGAAGAAGAAAATCATCGAAAATCATTAAAACGCTTGTGCACATGCAGCCCCTACGCCAAAAATTTCTTTATTAAGATCGATAGTCCCCTATCATGGTACAAACCTGACATAAGGGAGAAAATGAACAGACCTCTCATATTTTTGTCTATGAAATAAAATTTTATTTCAACCAAAAAGCAATCTGGTCCCGTTTTAAATTTTCCCTTATTACACCCATCTCGGGTGTATTTTTCAGTATTTCAGAGGCATAAGAGAGAGAATCGTGGTTGATGTCCTAATTAATATCTTCCTGTCTACATTATAACCAATTATAGAAAATTTTGGAGATGCTATTTATTGACTATAGTGCATATGTTTCTGGCGTAATTTTTTCAAGCAAGTATCCTATATTAAACGTAACGTCAAATTATAACAAGGCAAATTACTCTACTCCCACCCAACCAAAAAAAAAGTGCTAATGATTGTTCTGTCAATTCAGGTCAAACCAAACTAATCGTCACCAACCCACTTATAATTTCTATGTTTGAAGCTATTAAAATACCATTCCTAAAATAATTTGAGGTTACTTAAGATGGTAATTATCTCAAGGTCGACTTTTACTCTCGCGTAACACACATAAACAAAACGTAGACCGTATGGGATGCGTTTACGTTACATTTATTCGCCGTATCAAATGTGCGAGCGATTTCGATAAACGACATAAGGTGAAACTAGGAAACGAAAATTAAGATTATAGTGTATGGAATCCGTAACAGCTTGTTAATATGTCACGTTATAAATCGGTGACAGGATACTCAACTCAATCGAGATCTGCGTACATGTATCATGAAGTTCAGGTTTTAGGTAATTTATACGTAGCGCTGACGATAAGAGGATTGATCGATGTCGGGGGCTTTCTATACCAGTTTATAACGAAACTAGTTTAAATTTAAGAAATATTCTAATGAGATGAGGAAGAAAGTCTCTACTGGCATTAAGTTAATTAGCATCGATAACACCGCAGATTTCTAACATTTTATCACAGGAAATTGGCCAAATACCATAAGCTGGTCGTTTGGCACCTAACGACTTCGCAATACAGCTATTTCTGTGTTTTGAAAGTTTTAAATTAGTCGACCATATGCAACAGGGGCTTAAATTCCTTTTAATCTTAAATCAATAATCTAAATTATCTCCAAGAGACAAATGTTATTAAATTATTAAAATTGCATATTGGAAATTCCTTAATAACTATATATGGCTCTTATGGTCAATTTTTTATGATTACTATAAACTGTATTGCATGCATTAGTATTCTGCAATGGAAATAAACGTTTGTCCAAACAAAGATCTGTTAATTAATTGTTTTGTAATCCCCCTATGCTGAAATTTCCCAATAACTCATAAAGGTGTTGCACAAATTTAAATTCACGCTTGACGGAACAAGTTTTCGAAATGTAACACTCTTATTTTCGACTTTATACTATTCTGCCCATGAAACATCTACTAGTACACTTAAAATTTTGGGTCTTTATTTGCATTTCTGGGTCCGGTTTATAACGCAAAAGCTAGTATTAAAAATTTCACATTGTAAAGCAGCACTACTGTTTCTTATTCAAATATAAGATTATTTCGCTCCAAATGCATATTAAACTGTACCATTGCACTGCCTGTATTTCCATTCTTCTTTCGGGAAAAAGTCAAATGAATAATGCAACATATGCATGAGTATATATGAAGTAATAGATGAGGATTTAGTAATATTTCCATGTTTATAATACATCAATATTAAAATTGAAATGCAAATATATTTATTCAAAAATTGCAAGGATTATTGGTACACTTGCTGAATAATTAATGTATGGTGAAAAGCGTCTACATGCTGAAAAGTAAATGCTCACTTTGTTTGTTTGTTCATTTTGTTAAATAATGGATTTTGGATCGATTTTAAATTGAATCAATACCATTACAGTTTGGTTTTAAATACAGTAAATCAACTATAAACACTACATGCAATTCTAATTTTGTTACCTATACTTGTGCCTGAGATAATTCACATTTTTAAAGCTAAAAAATTACTGAAACGCCAATAAAGATAAATCTGTATTTAGTTTGAACCATGTGATTAAAATATTAGGCCGGGATTAGTATTCCATCGATGATTAAACCTAAGCAGCAACAAAAATAAGTAACAATAATTTTGGGGATTCGTGTTGACTTCGTAACCATTTAATGCCCTCTTTTTAAAATAGTATGTAGCTAAGACGCGTTATAAGACGGTAGAAAGAAAAACTTCGAATTTATTTTCGTGACTTTATAAAATTGACATAAATATATTACTACAAAAATTATTAAAGCAATAGCCTAGATATCCATTACCGGGAACGAATTATTTCCGGAAGAATTGACATCTTTAACATTCCTGGCGCTGCTATGATGAATACAAGGGAAAACTAGCTCATTATACTCTAGTATAATCGCTATGTCAGCAGTTTTAGTAACAGCCCCTAGTTCCCGGCACCTCATAGATGGGGCAGATGTGGTAACGATCCCCAGAAGGAAAAACCATCGAAAAATTTCGATGGTGATTTTTTACTCAGTGGAGAACGAATTCAAAAAGTCCACAACTTCAGGTACCTTGGAAGCAACATATACAATTATACTAATGTAGACATCGAAGTTGAACTACGTTTGTGAGATAATATATTGCAATAACCTTGATACTCTCTTACTATGTTTGAAATGTTAAATTTGGTCCATTTTAATGTATGTCGAGTCATGGACCTTAAAAGTAAGTACTGAGGCGCTTGAACTATGTTGCTATAGATGGTATCTCTAGCACACCTAACGAGGAAATGTTAAGAAGAGTAAAAGCAAAGGGTCACATTTTACCTACAGTTAAGAAGAAGGAAACCACGTATTTATGATACGTACTGAAAGGAGAAAAGTATTGCTCTCTACAGAAAACAATGGAATGGAGAATAGGAGCAAAAGCAGGTGAGCGAATGAGGACAATCTTGGTACTTGGTACAACAATATTAAACAATGGAGCTGTTATACTTTCTCAGATTTAAAGCATATAGTGATTGCTAACTTCTGATAACAGAGATAGCACCGCAAGACCATTTGTCAAAGTAGTTAGAAGTGAAGGCTTTTCGAAATTCCTTAAACATTATTTGATTTTATTGCCTTACATAACAACATGTAATATATCGTCACTGGTTCAATATGGATAACTACTCGTCCCAGTAGAATGTATGTAGGTCGAATAACAAGTCGAATTTTTGGAAAGATGTGTTATTTAATCACCTAGTTAATGGTATAATCAGTGAAGCAATCTCTTGTTATTTCTGGCATCTTCCTAACTTTTCTGGAGAAGCGGAATAGTGTGGCTCTTCCTTATAAATCTCATACAACTTAGTAAATAAGGTAGACATATTATTACTTTATCAGCGAAAATGGCAACTTTGTCAAATATACACAACGTGTAAATATGTAGATATGAATAGTGTAGTGTGAATTATCTATACACTTGTATGTTATTTTAATTAAAGTACTTATTAGAGTTATCAAAATTGTTATATTACACAACATAAATATCTGTTTCAGGAAAGGTCAACTATATCCGGTTTCTCCTGGTAATTCCCCTTTGTAATAAACGATTTATTTACATTAGTAAATGCATTTGTTTTAATCACTATTTCCAGGAAGATAATTAGTATTCCTTAATTGAGGGTCCGAACCCAGCACTGACATTTCCGAAATCCTCTTGTAAAATTCTAATTGAAAAAACAAAGTAGAGACATTCTGAATTATTTCGAAATTCTGCTTTACTAGATCAATTCAATAGCGTTATGTAGTCAAAAGTGTCTGGAAAATATGAAGATAATATGCATTATTTGGATTGGTAAATGCGTATTTATTTTCATTTTCACAATTCATAATCATTTCACTTATAGCTGAAAACTAAACAAAAATTTTAAATTTTTTCGCATAATTAAAAATGATAATCTTTAGGTGGTATCTGTCTGAAAATGATAAGTTCTTATCGCATAAAACCACAAAATATTACCCCCATATTTTTATAAACATGTAAATAAAAATTATATTATAAATTAGGGCTTGGTTCATGTTGAAGGTTTAAAGATTCCGCTTATTAATTTAAATCTGTTCCTAAGAAACTTCGTAAGAGTTTCCAGCTTCCAGAGGCATATTTTCGTTCTGAGCTATCACTTGTGTGGGGTACATTAAACTCGACAATTTCGTAATTTACATTTACAACTTCACTTCTTCTCGACTTATTCTAGTAATGGTTAGTAGTTGTTTTAGTTATAACTCTTTGTCATTAGAGTCCAAAAATTCTGAGGAGTACACAATGCTCACAAAGATTAATCGTCCGGACCGGTAGATTTGTGATAAAAGAGAAATTTGAGACATCCTCAATTTTCTTGCAACAAAATTTGTAACAGGTAAGACCTTTTTTATTTAAATCGATTACGACTCCTATAAAAATGTTTTAAAAAGATTATCACCCAACCAAGTTACTCCGAAATTGATCAGCTTTCTTTAAAGCATCAGACTACTCTACTTTGACTACTAGACTACTTTGTTAAAAATATTTCGATATTTTAAACTGTCAGAATTTTGTTAGAATTTGTTACGAGTAACAATTGACACAAGTGGAAAATCTTATAACTACACATCAAAATGAATCTTGAAAATAACTCCTTAGCAATGTCATCAGTTCACTAAATTACCAGGAGATCCTTAGAAAATCGTATACCTGCTTAAAAGTATCAAAAGTACTAAAAATATACTAACTAGTTAGTACTAACTAAAATTTCATAAGCTCCTAAAACTCATATTCAAATAATTCATATTCTCCTAAAACTTTCTTACTATTCTTTTAAAACTATCTTTAAACATTAAATTGGAAACAAATAGCTCATAAACTCCCCAATTTTTTGAAGCATCGGATTATTTATTACAAACTTTAAGCGTTCATTAAGGCAATCGGAACTACTATTAAAATGTCAGTTTTTGCAATTGTCATAATTTTCCTAGAAACTTCCTAACTTCTTAAATTGTGTCACAACTTATTTCAGAACATTTTGAGTAACACGTCAAACAAACAATTGTAGGTTTACTAGTTTACAGAGTTTATTTAAGAACATTGAAAGTTATAATCTTAAATATTTCGAAATACTTCAATTGTCACATGTAGGAAATCTTCAACTCCTGCATATCAAAACTTACATTTCGAAATTCATGCTGTGTATAAAACAACTGTAAATCCCTTAAAAATATCAACAGTTCTTTAAAAGTGTCGACAGTCCTTTAAATACGCTTCTATAATATTTAAATTTTCAAAGGTCCGTAAAAATGTTCTAAGTAATATTTCGAACGTCGTGTTTTCCTTAAAGTTGTTACAGCTCTTTTAGAATTGCCTTAAAAACATGACGACTATAAGTAGCTTAGAGATTTGTTTGAAGCATTAGACACTTAAATTCAAGCTTCAAGTTTTCCATAAAATAATGGCAAATGCAACAAAACGTTCACTAGGTATTATAATTTTCATAATTATTTTAGTAATTCCCTAATTTCTATAATCGTGTCAGAATTTATTTAAAAACCGTATATCCTTATGTATAGTTTTGATCCTAAAAAATTTCACCGTACTACAATGGTCACGAGAAGCATCTCTTAAACTCCACATTAATATTTACATTTTAAGGTTTGTGCGGTCTTTAAAACAATTGTAACTGCCCCAAAAATGTTATGAGTTAATTATAATTGCTCTTCTACTTCTATAAAGTCCATTAAATATGTGCTAGCTAACATTTCCCACATCGCATTTCCTTTAAGAATGTTACAGCTCTTTTAAAATTGTTTTAAAAACATTGCTATAGCAAGTAACCTCGAGATTCGCCATGCATTTGGGGTATCAGGTGCTTTAACTCATACATCATGTTTTCCTTGAGACTACTGCAACGACTATTAAATGTCACCAGTTCTTCATACTCATCATAAGTTTCTTATAAACTCCGTAACAAAATTTATTTGTAAGAATTTAATATTACAACCATTAACACTTTCAACTCATTACGATTGTCACAAGTAGGAAATTTCAATCTACACATCAAAATTTACAATTTAAACTTCATGGTATCTCTCACTCACTCCTGCATTGTTTTAAAAGTGTTTGTAAAAAGTATTTGTTTACAAATGTTATGAGCAATATTTCAAAAGGCGTATTATCCTAAAGATGGATACAGTCAATTTATAAATGTCCTAAAGTAACAAGTAGCTTGGTGGATCCCCAGCTTTCTTTAATGCATGATGTTTTTCATTTCATATCTCATGTTTTCCTTGAGACAATTGCAGCTTCCATTATAATATCATCAGTTCTCTCTAAGCACAGGTTTCACATAAACCCCATAGGTTCTCTAATTGTGTTAGAATACATTTAGTAATAGTTTAAGTATTAAGCTCAAAAATATCTACAAGCTACCATTATTACAAAAAAGAAATATCCAACTCCACACCAAAATTTCTATCTCAAATTTCTTTCTGTCTCAAAAACAATTGTTACTCCTTTAAAAATGTCACTAGTGCATTCAAATTATATAAGACAGTTTTGTTCCTATATAAAAGTATTTCATAATCCCGTACTAGTGTTTTATGGTTAATACAGTTTCTTTAAAAATATCTTTTATGGTTATTACAGTTTCTTTAAAAATATCTTCAAAATATTGCAACTATAATAAGTAACTTAAAAATTCCCCAATTTTTTTAACGATCAAACCGTTTCATTCAAACCACGGGTGCTCCTTAACACAATTTCAAGTGTTATACAAATGTGGCCAGTATTTAATAAATGGTATATGATTTTGAGACACTTTGTGAGTTCACTAATTGTACCAGAATTTATTTAATAATATCAAGAGTTGTAGCTTTGTACACAGGACAATTGTTGCAAGTATGAATCTCTAACTCCAATTGATATGAGGTAATTAAAATTGCCAAACAAAATTTAGGTACATTTCTAATTCTTCATAGTGGTCAATTGTCCTTTGAAAATACTACAAATAACCTTTTAAGTATCGTAACCATTTTACGACCTTGTTACATCCTTTTAAAAATGGCTTAGGAACATTACAACTATAACACGTTGCTTAAAATTTTTCCAATTATTTGGAAGCATTAGACTCTAATTCAACCTTATAAAGTTAAATGAAAAGTGTATAAATTTTTTGGATAATACCTAACTTCTTTAAGTGTCAGAATTTATTTAAAATTATTTGAGGTTTATTCCATAGAGATCATTCTATTTTATATAAAAATATTGTGGCTGATTACAACTGTCACTATTTTGTAAGTAGTTTATTAACTTTACTCAGCACCAAAACTGCTTCCATAAACCCATGACTAGAATTAACCTATATGTCATGTTATTTTAAATCAGTCATTACTGTCAATACAAATTATACAGAAACTCCTCAATATTTTATAAAATTTCTTGGAAACTCTTCTATAGTTCTGAAAGTGAAAAAGCCTTTAAACTTCTTCTCATTTCTCAAAAGACACATTATTCTCATAACTCCATTAACAATGTTCTGAGAAAACTACAACTATAGCAAATAGCGCATAAATTTCTTAACTTTCTCTGAAACTTGACACTTTTTATTTCAAACTTCATGTTTTCGTCAAGACAATTGGAATTGCTATAAAAGTATCGTCAGTTCTTCACAAATGTAATACTTTTCTTAGAAACTTTTCTTTAATTGTGTCAGAATAGAAAAGATAACTGAATTATTTTTAAAATTGTTATATTTCACCAGTGCTTGTTTATCCTTTTGAACCACAACCGAGTTGTGTTGTCACAGTCAGTTAACGTAAGGTCCTTTGTAATAGAATAATTTCGTTATGGGAAAAGGACCTAAACCCAAAAAATTAATGCATATGATAAATTGCCTATATGTATAACATAAGCAGACATGCATTCAAATGTGCATCCCTAGTGATCAAATACAGTGACTGCAGTGTGCGGAAGGTTGCAATCAACGTATACATCTAATCACAGTTTATACTTCTTCCTCGTAGTAGTGTATATTCAAAGGTTGGCTTTATAGTTGTAAATCAGTGAATGTATGAACAGCTCAAATATTTTTCATAAAAAGCATTTCTAAAATAATATTTGTAAAAATTTTTAATACTAAAGGGAGAATTATAAAGTTTCCTTACGGCAGCTTAAATTTTAACCTCCCTCAAATGGTTCTAAATTAAACTTTATCGCAACCCATTACAAAAGTAAAGAATTCTATAATGTAGCACATTTCGTAGTACTTAGTAAAAAATTCAAAAAAAGCTTTCAAATGGAAATACCAATTTTTAAACAGATTCACTCTAAAAAATATCCTTTGTGCATACCCCAGGTTCATATGTATGGGTATCGTCATACGTTTTCTAAAAATTTCAATTTTCAATGAAAAGTCACGGAAATTGCGAGCGTAACTAACGAAATCAGATTTCCTGTGTATATGTATGCGTGTACGTCGCACGCGAGTGAAATCTGATTGGCGTACTCCATCAAAAAATATTATAAAACAACCTCTTGTTATTGTTGTTAAGGGGTGGGGTGTTGGGAAAGCGTTAAAGCACATTTGACACATATATTCACCGCGTTATATATACCGGGTGATCCGCTGTAACCGCAACAGTCGTTGTCCGTTTCCCCTCGAAGAACCTTATAGGCGGATAATTATGAACCTCCAAGTAAGTGAAAGAAACATTTCGTGATTTTTTACTTGTTATTTATCAGTGATTAATTGGTGGCTGAAATACGGTCTCGATACGCCGAAGTCCATGGTTAACTAAACGGTTCTTGTGTAATCTATACTGTCCTGTAATTTATTTTTAATTCCATGGTATTTAAACCTGTTACATTCCACGACAATTTTTTTGAAAATCGTTGCTATTAACTGCTTGGCATCCTTTTTGTTTACACCGATATTCTATGAAACAAAGATTCATTAATAATAATGGTAATATTGCAGGTAATCTGAAACAATAATGGGGTAACATTTTAATTCAAACATCAACTCTTTGAGTCCAAAATTCATGTACTTCTGATTCATAAGTTGAAATTCACACTATTTAATAACTTTTGTCGAAGCATTGACTATAATGAATATCAGTCAAGGGGTTTAAATTGTCACAATTTTTTTATTTTCTTATGGAATACAGCCTATAATATCTAACGAGATATTCGATTCCCATATCAGGAAGATTTTCTAACTTTTGTATGCTTGTACCTCTCTACTTTCTCGTATACGGTGCCCACATAATCATTGAGTTTTAAAATTGGGTCCATTTTCAGAATTTGGTAATTGGCATTTTTGGACGTTTTGAAGTCCTTTGGTAATTCGTATGTTATCTCAAAAAATTGTCCAACGTTTTTTTTTTCACATTACATGATTAATCCATACTGTCTCTCATAATTATTATTTTAACTAACCTTCCTTGAATGGCCCTTAACCCTGCGAAATTTTTTGATTTTTCTCAATTTTGTGCAGAATGGATCTACATATTTTTATTAATCTTTACGTGTAAGGTGCTCCAATCAATACTTACAATTTTCATTTGAAGCGCTCCATAAAAGCACTATAGTATGTGAAATTATCAGCGTTCCTTAATTTTCTTAAAAATAGCTTCAGTATTATGTGGCGAAATTCTCCTTACTGGCCTAATACCTACATTTTTTATTTGAAATTGCTCTTCAAGAATTTCTCTAAAGGGCATTTTACTCTCCAGTATTTTTAATATTTTTTAATTTTCTCTGGAACTGCCCTAGTAATTTCATTCAAACTTCGCCTCTTAGATTTTCTCTCTAATACATATAACTTTAATCAAGAAAATATTTGTCTAAAGTCGTCCTTAAGGCTTACTAGGAACTTGGCTAATTTATCTAATCTATCTATTTGAAGTACTTCTTCCTAAAATTACCCTAAATGGCATTTCACTCTACGGAGCTTGTTAACTTAAATAGAACACATACTTAATACGAGAAAGTTGCGGTATAGTTAGTCACATCCTCAATTTTTTCCTTCTCTTATTATAAAAATATATTGTATAGTAACGACGTTCGATTTTCTGAATTTGAGGTATTGGCATTTCTGCACGTTTTAGCTGTACTGAGTCAAACACACACCGAACTCACTAATTCCACAGAAGCTATGTTTTTACTTATATTGAAATTGCTCGATGAAGTTCAGTACTTACTGCGTAACATGCAGAACTTAATCCCTTCTACCACAGAAAAAAATGCTGGCAAATATTCCCTCAATTTTGGACAGTAATGGTAAACAACCTTTAATTTAAATGGAACCTGTCTTCAAAAATTACCGAACTTGGAACATTACTTCATACGCCAATTAATAGTGATGTAATTTTCTCAACCTACAAGCGTTCAAAAATAGGCGAAGAATTTACTGAATCGTATTTCTCTTTCCATATATCCGGCTAAAATTACCGAATACTGTTTTCAGCCTGAGACGACAGATATTGTGAAATTAAAAAGCGTTTGCGGTAATTTACAGCAATTATTAGTAATGGTGGTAGCTGTATAATTATTTTGGCCTCTGAGGACTTTTAACGTTTCACATATAGAAAGCAGTCAAATTTTATGAGGGCATACTATTGTAGTGTTATATGTAACAAGGTTGTAGTGTGCTTGAGACAAAGATTAAGTGATGCCTGAGTGAGAGTTGCTATTGGTGCGAAAAACCGAACCCATGTCAGAAATAGATAATGAAATTTATCATTTTCGACGATGATTCCATCGAATTATTATACGATGGAATATAATATATATTATATATATATATATATATATATATATATATAGTAAGAAATTCCTCCATAGGCACAAGGTTAATGCCAGGATATTATTACATAACTACATAATGGTCAGCAACAAAAGATCACGACTTCTAACATAAATAGCATTAATTATTGATTCTCTATTAAAACACAGTGACTTTACATTGTTCCACATTTAGAAGTCAAATAATATATAGTCAACAGTAGAGACAATTGTTTATACAAATTATGCAAAAATAAAAGGACGGTGAGATTAAATCGATATTCATTAATATTGTTCAATAAATATTTTCATATTATTGTCATGTTTATTGCTACTCTTACTACTCTTCAATATTAGTTTGGAAATTTAGGAAATGTCAGTATTAAACATTTAAAATTCTGCTACATATGATTTATAGAAGTGTTATACTTGGAGTAAATACCTTTTGGATAACGTGAAATAAGATGCCATCCTTCTATGTGTTGATGCATTTTCCATTATTTCATTGATCCAAAATTTTATGTAACGACCAAAAAAAGATGTAAATTACAATTCTAAGATCACTTGCATCAGTTTCATTTAAAATACAACAACTATGTCATTATTAAAATTAATTAAAATATTGTACAATTTTCCCAAATGATTTTTCTAATATTATTAAGTGACACTTATTTAAAACCATTAAAGAATTTATCTAATGAAACGTCATATCTGAATTTTCCACAACTACCGTTAGTTAACTCACGAAATCGATACCAACAGTTTTCAACTTCTTTATTGTCATATTTCTAGTAATTATCAATATTTGCGTTCTACAATTCCAAGCTCATTTTTGCCCTTAATATCTTCTGATTAGGTCACGATAAATTGGGATCGTAATGACATAATTATGTTTAATTACTCTCTTGCAGAAAAAAATATTTTTTAATTATTTACTTCTGGTAGCAAGTGTGCGATATATGGAAATATATTAATTATGGAGCCACATTTTTATTATAAGTAGCAAGGATTTTGAGGTACGGTTACAATTAGGTAAATAGCTTCAATTCCGACGGGAATTATCTACGTTTATGTAGCATTCCATGCTAACCAAGCATTTTTCTTATATTAATATCTCACTCCAATGTGAAACTGCGTACGCTTAGACATCATATATCGTGGTATAGTACGTCGAAGTTTATTTGAGACAAAATGACAGTAAACGTGGTACAAGACACCCTAATAAAAGGTCATTAATTATCTGCTGAATGGAGAAAGGTGAAGTGCTTTATTGTCGATTAGGAGATAGTCGTCTTGGATATTTAGATCGTACCGGAATTTTTAAATGATCACAGACTATTAATATATTCCACACCATAGAAATTTTTTAAATCATCTCCTTTTCTCCTTTTTGCATATGGTGTCTAGGCCATTACGATGCAGGTTCTATGTCGTCGACTCCTTCCAATTCTTCCTCGCCTAATTCTGGTCCTTCGCCATATTCAATATCTTCATCCACTGCTAATTCTTCATTTGAACCTGCTTCGTAATTTATTTCAAGTTCTCTGTTTAACCAAAGCCGCCACATTTTAAAAGTTATGAAACGAACACCTGTCAAGATCAGAGTAAAATGAATTTATTTTAATACACCATTTATATATATTTTCAGTCCCTATTTTACCCACCGTTAAGACAATTTTAACTCGTGGTTATGTAATTTAAATTTACACAATGACCCATCGATGACAATAAGGTCTTTCTAAGTTTATGAGTTCTTACTAAGTTTATAAATTCTTGAAGCCCCTGTTGTTGTGTAACTACTCTAAGTACGGTCCATTTAATATATGTAAGTACCCTGTTATTACGATCGGATAGTAATTTTTAAGTCTCTTCTTCTTCTTCTTTTACCATCTTTTACAATCGGAGTCTGGGTAACACATACTACAATTCGAGTCTCTAATAAAATGCGACGAATTATACTTGCTGAGGATTACTTCCGACTCACACGTATTTGGTTTTACTCCCCAAAATGTTCGTTGAAACCATATTTTTATTTCCAGAGTTGTACCTTCCTTCTGGTAGCAGGCCTCGTAGTCATCTCCGCTGAACCCGGAGCAGACAAGAAGGCGGCAGAACCAAAGGAAGCTTCAGCATCCGACAAGAAACACGACAAGCGCGGCCTTATCGATTTGGGCTATGGCCACGATTTTGGGAGTAGTTTTGGAGGCGGTTTGGAGCATGGATTAGAGCTAGGGGGCGGCAGTTATGGCGGCGGCTATGGCGGCAGCTATGGCGGAGGCTACGGCGGCGGCTATGGCGGCGGTTTTGGCGACAGCTACCACGACGAAGGCCACGTGAAAGCCATCACCATCACTAAGGAAGTCAAGGTACCGGTCCCTGCCCCATACCCAGTCCACATCGAGAAGAAAGTACCGGTGCCTTACCCTGTGAAGGTCGCCGTCCCGGTAGATAAGCCCTACCCCGTACCGGTGCCCAAGCCCTACCCCGTTCCTGTAGAGAAACCGGTACCTTACCCCGTCTACAAGAAGGTGCCTTATCCGGTGAAGGTGCACGTAAAGGTGCCCTACCCCGTGCCCCATCCAGTACATGTTCTGAAGCCCGTGCCCTACCCTGTGCATAAGCCCGTGCCATATCCCGTCAAAGTACCAGTCATCGTCGAGAAGAAAGTACCAGTTTATGGTCACCACCATGAGCATGAAGGGTACGGCGGCGGTCTGGGAGGAGGATTCGACGGCGGGTTCGAGGACCACCACCATCATCTCTAAATTGGACGACAACGACTGTTGAATATTTTTATTCTATTGTTTTTTATTTTTTTTTCCGTCAGTATTGCTGCACCGTTATGTTTTCAAACTGATTTTTATCTAATTTAAATTTTTATTTATACACTATGTTCTACTATAAAATAAAATGTACAGTTTTTGTAAACGTATTACTTATTATTAGCCCTTTGACATGGCCCAAACATTCATAGATAACAAAGGTTTTCATGGAATTATTTATCATGGATATAGTTTGATATCGGGGAAACCACAAGGAAATCTGAAGACACTTGCAGCTATTATTAATATGCCATTCTTCTCTCCCTTGCCCTAGCAAAGTTCATAAAACTTTGACCAGCGTTACGGAAAAGGAATTTCAACCTTCAATAAAAATATTTATGTACAACAAAGATAGATTTTCCAGTATTCACTGAAATTACAACGTCATTACAACATAACGTTATGATGTTATATACAATAGTACTGCTATCATAGATAAAAGGAGTGTTTAGGAAAATATTAAAATATGTCTGTTTCAAGAAACAAATAAGGGAATTCCATTAAAAGCATTCACCTTCAAAACCTTGAGTAGATATTTATTACTGATAGTAGCTGATGTATGAGAAATGCCTGACGATGATGTTAGTCTTCGAAACATTAAGATTTTTATTAATTATGATGCCGAGGAACTTTGTCTTAGGCACTCTAAAAATTTTATAGTAAGTATATATATTATCGAATAATGCACCAGTAAAGATGCGTCTATTTACCTTTGTTATTGAGGAGAGTTTTAAGTTGATTTGATAAATGTTTAAGGGTAATTTATGGAGATCATGCCATTTTCATTTTGTAGAACTCGTAGAAAATATTACGACCTAACCTTAAGTTTCCCCACAAAAAGTAAATGAGATGAAATTCGCATATGAAATTATTTTGTCCTATAGGTTTAATTCAAAACTTCCTTTATATCGATATGAAGACGATCGGCCCTTGTATCGCTCCCTGTGGAACTCACATTTCTATTTTTAGAGGAATACGTCCATTCATTAAAATATCGTGGTGCCTACCATACGAGTTTTCTCAAAAATCTTTGACACCACGCAGCTAACTCCTCATTGATATTAATTGAGAAGTTGCTTAATAGTCTAGTCGATATCTGTTAAAATATCGATATCGTTAATTTTTGTGCAAATGTCTTCGAAACGAAGTAAAATATAACAATTTCAATATAAGTATTTTTAAAAATTTTGGTAAACGAATGAAAAATCAAACTGTGAAACACTGTTTTTCTATCTCTGCCTTTGTTATTTTTCAACATTTTAAATATTTATTCTAGAGGGAGACTGTATAGGGGTGAAATGTTTCGTAACTAAATTGTTTCAAACGCAAAGTTGTGCAAAAATTGTAAAATGCAGTAAGTTCTTTCCAAAATAACAAAATAATGGTGAAAAATTTGTTAATTTTTTTTTTCCAATTAATTGAACTTAGAGCCTTTGTGTTCTGCTAAGAAAAATTCAGGGTATAATAAATCAACATACCAAATTTCTTAAAATTGGTTCGTTAGTTTTCCCACAAAAGTTTTGAAAGCCTCTTTAAAGAAATTAATATTTTTTTAACAATGTTAGGATTTTAAAACTTGCCCAAACTGGGCGCTGGATTTTTTTATAAAAGAGACCATTCCAATTTTCTCCTCAATTCCAAATTTTTCCCCAAATTGAAGATTTCCTGGCCTCTCTAAATTTAGTAAATATAAACAAATTTAGGTTTAACCAAGTGATTTAAAAGGGATAATTCTGATATGATTTATTTTTTGTAATGATTATCGAAAGAAAATTCCTTATTTGACAAGTAGTCACCTTCGTAGAATAATCGAGAGCGATTCACTGTTATTTTTTTGCTAAAATGCCTACATACAAGGTCATTTCCTTAGGCGCTCCATCTCAATATTTCATCCGACTCTCTTGTTTGGAATTTCATCCTAAGTACGACGGTTTTTGTAATGAAAAATGTGTTATTCATGGTTTCCCGACGTTACTAATTTTGAACCTTCTGGAGAAATTGTAAAAAAATGGAATTTAAGAGATGGAAAGCAAATTTATATATTATGTAAAAACAGTCTCAAAAAAATGTTTAAAATCAAAACGATATCATTCTTATAACAGTATTAATTTAGACAAAGAATTTTATTTAATAATGAAGATAGGCATTAATTTGGACGCATTCGCCATTATTTCAACGGATCAATATTTTAGCAATAATGTTTAAAACGATTATTCATTGTAACCACTAGAGATGGAGGCGGCGAAACTAATAATTCTGAAAACAAACCTTGATTTATATACATTACACATACTTGGAAAGACAATTAGTCGAGGAACGCGCTATCAAATTCGACAGCCGCGATATGTAATAACGTTAATCTCTTTAAAAGTGTAGTCTAACAGGAACATTTCTGGAATATCCAGAATTGAGCGTAGATATTTCCACTTTCTTTTCATTACCTTCGTATGAATTTCTATCTTTCGCTACTATTAACGTAAATCTCTTTCAATGATTTTATTTTACGTATAGGAAGTGGGGCCAATGAATCTAATTAATTATTTGACTTTTACCTAAGTTTTCACAAAACGTAGTGGGATATCTTTTTTGCTGAAATTAATAAATCTAATTAATAAATAGTAAAATTAGACTAAAATCGAGATGGCGCTGCTGATTTTGTAATATAGATCAGTTAAAATTTATGGCACTCCTAGTATAATTTCACATCACATTCATTCAAATTTCACAACTACATCGATATATTTTTTCTTCAACGGCAATGTTAATGAAATCAATAAACCCAGTTTATTATTTTTTATATTGTTTCCTAACTTTAGCCAACAGTAAAATTACATTCAATAAAATTTCCACTCGGGAATTTAGTGCCTAGTTTAATCACAGGAACTGCTCGCGTTTAAATCGTTAGGCAAGGTTGTGAGAAACTGTACCTATTATATAACACGATATAATTTTCGACGATCAGTCGCTTTATAGGGATATTTATAAATTAGTATAATAATTATTTTAATTGGAACTCGGTTAGTAAGCGACGTGATGTAATTCTTGGCAAATTGATAGAGATTGACTTTACAGCAGATCGACGTATACGTGAAATGCGTGATTATACAATATTTGCTGACATCGTGTCGGTTCGGATTGTTGATATTAAATCTGAAATAATTTAACAACTTATAATATCTTCTCATGCGTTACGTATTTAGAGCATACAATCGACTTATCCTAAACTGAAAACTTATAACTTATTAGTTCATTAAATTCCACTTGCACATTAATTTAAAATTAAATGGATCATATGACGGGATGCGCCTATTGACAAATGATTTATGTGATATCTGATTTGGGGATATTTCATTATACTTTTTGATTTATTGACATACCACGAAGGTTATTTTTATTTGCTAATACATCAATTGCGTTAGCATATATGACAATATCGACAACTTATAAGTTTTGTGGTGGTTGAACAATAATAAATCTGAATAATTAATATGAAAAAAAAAAGTGCAATAATTTTGGAATATTTTTAAAATAAAACTATTACCAAAAAAAATTCCGAAAGAAGAACAAATCTCTTAATATACAAAATATTGCTAAAATTTGTAGTTAACTTTAAAAAACTATTTTAATTTGCAAAAATGACAATTATATTAAATTTTTCTAGCAAAATGTACCGTCTATAAGTTTTTCAGGTAACTGAAAAAACGTAATATCAAAATTATAAAAATTTTTGATTTTTAAAAATTTTTCAATGTAATAGGAGGCACTTTTTTAATAACTATATACAGTGTTGTACATATTTAATTATGATATAAAAATAGTCGATGTTTTAATGTAAATTTGAATCTTCATTGGCGTCATAATCGTCCCCTATTTTATTACCTACATCTTGGCTTGTTTCATGATTTCCGTATTAATCTGTTATTACCATTTATATTATCTTCTAAGTTTGATGCATATCATTGTTCTTCATTATTATCCGAGGTCAAAATAAAAAACGATATTGGGTTCCAAATACATTTTTATGGCTTATGTTGATAATGTTAATGGATTTCTATCAATATTTTTTTTTATTAGAAAGTAACAAGAATCTAATGTTGCTGGAAATCGTTGAAAAACAACTTACATTGTTACTTATCGAGATACATTTCGCGAACAACGGTTAGGAAAACTTTGAATTCATTTGATATTTGCCTGTTGTGGTTATTTAGATATGACTGCTTCAACAATATTTTCGCTTCCATGTATTAGAATTTTGTGGATTATTGATGACATATTGAACCAATCGAATTTAATATTTCAAGGCGATAATCCACAAAATTTTTAATTCTGTTAACTTTTTTAAAATTATAACTCACAAACATGTCTTGATAGGGAAAATGTTACTACCAAAATTTTACTGTTCTCAATCAGTTTGGGAAATTTATAAGAGAGGGCGAACATAAAATTTTTGAACTATTGTCGCCCATTTTGAGTGAACAGACACTATGCGTAGTCTCTGGGATTTGTATTTATAATGTTCTACTTACATGTCCTCTTTGTTCAGGGACGATAGTACTTTCGTTAAATAAAACTGCACGAGTTTATAAAAATTACTTGTAATAACAACGTTTCAACAAAAGTATGTACAAAACTACAAAACAAATCAACAACGCGGGGCAACTATGCAGACGTAGCTCAAAAAAGGAAAATAAATTAGGTAAGAAAACGATAGACAGATAGAATGAAGCGAGAGTGGTCATCGCTAGTCAACCAACGTAGGAGAAAATTAAAGACCAGAATAGCAAACCAGAAAAGAAAGAGAAAGCAGTGAAAGCTTACAAAGTCCACAAATACTGTACAACTTAATCAGTGCTGCAAATCTTGGTTAGCTTCTCCTCCATGATCAGCTGCAGCTTCGGGTTGAGCTTCGCCTTCTATGGAACTGAGATGCTTTTGATCAGCCCCTAAAAGTGTCACCAAATTAAAATTCAATTTCATTTATACAGGAAACGTTTTTGCATATGCTAGAATGTATGTACATATTTACACGTGAAGAATAAAAATACGGAGAAAAGCATTCGAAATAGAAAGTGAATGTTTACTCGTAACGACTGAAATTAAATAAATTAATACCATATAAAATATAAGTGTTGATATAAGAACTACGGATTTGCAAAACGCCTGGAGCGATTGGAAATGCAATTACATCGTATTTAATTAAAATGTATGATTAGTTTTAATGCGGAACATAGGAAATTATGGATAATAATTCTAAGGGACAAAATGTTTTAATGGATTATTTACATTTAGGAGATATGCCACCATTAAAGGATTAGTAAGCATGAAAGGTAATATATGAGGTTATTTGCGTTAATTATCTACTTGTAAATAAGTAGTTAGCAATTACAAATGCTTTTCTAAAGACTGTAACGTCCAAGAATAAAGGTCACATAGATCTTCCAGGACTAGTCAAGTCATCAGCGGTAAAAAGCCTTAAAATTGGAATTTTGGCAATCTACATCGATTTTCATGAAAATTTTTACTTAAGCCCTATTTACCCTCTTCTTCAAAGCTGAATATGTGCCAAAGTGTGCTTTTTATTTTTTAAAGGTGAAAACTACCCCTTATTGCAGAATATTAAAAAATCGTAAATTTCAGCATGAATTTGATTAATGTAAAGTTTAAATGAATCATTTGTAGATTTATTGACATTCTCGAACGGATTTATGATTTATAAGACAACTGCAACGCCTGTAAATCATCCCCCGGGTGTAGCAAATTTTAAAACTAGTTTTAAATATATTTTTTTAATCCGAAATGACTGAAAATTGCGTCATATTTATTTATTTCATATTCATTTAAATGATAATATTACTCGCCGAGACACTTCAGTCCTTTTAACTCATCCCCTAAGAATATGAATTATTTTTTGTTCGACGACAATTCCCTTATTTTTCAAGCTAGAAATTTTTAAAAAAATGGATTTCATAGGGAATTCCAAGCACTTAAGATAACATTAGTTAAAAGTTTTACAACCCGTAGTTTTGAAAAGGGCTGCGTTCAAAGGGCTTGGATGATTTACAATTAGTACGCGAATGCAAATTTCGAACCGCCGCATCTCCTTCAATTTTTATGATACAAAGATAAACAAAAATTAAGAACTTTCAGTAAGACAAACCCTGCAATTAACAGTTGAGATATTTTTTCATATCTAGAATAGTTTTTCATTTATTTAAGAAAAATTCATTTTTCTTCCAAAATTACGAAAATGCAATTTTCGTTTCAAACAATTATTTTTTCTAAATTAAGCATTCTTGACCGATTAAGCCACATGGATCATATTAACAATTCCTAAATAAAGTTAAATGCAAGAAAGTTATGCATAATTTTTCCAGGGTGGTAATGCCGAGGGTGTTACTTTTAAATTTAAAAAAAAAGAAAGATATTACTTCATTTTCGTTATAAATCAGTCAATTCTTATGCCCAAGACTTTAATCCGTATTCATTTTAAAGGTTCCCTTATGTACTTTAAAATAGGTTTATTGAGTTTTTCTCAAAACGTCCACCATTTTCATGTTGGTTGAAGGTTGAAAATTTTCAATTTCGAGGTTCTCGACAAATAACCATCCTTCAACGAGCAATAACTCAGCGCTTATCGAGTTTACAGGGGTCATTCAAAAACAAATCTCTTTGTTTTGTATTAGCTGCGTATTTGTTCTGAACGTTTTTCTCCGATAAAGTGAAAAAAAATTTCAAGTTATTCGTGAAAAACTGTTAAAACCATTCGTTTTTTCAATGAACAATGTGTAGTTTTAATCGTAAATAACTCTAAAAATATCAACCTTCCAAAACAAAAAAGGTTTATACATCAAAAGGAATTGGTCAACCTGTCGATTTCCGGGTTCATTTTGAATAAAAAAATTTTACCCCATAGAAAGGGTGGCTTCCACCCCTTAGGGAAAAACCACATTTCGACACAAGTCCAACTTTGAAGAAATTCCTCGCGTAAAATCTGGACTATTGACTGGACTAGTCCTCAAATTAGCGAAAATGTTCTGCCGTAGAATTTAGAAGTACTGCTGAAGTTTCAAATGTTTTATTCCCCTAGGATGATGGGGAAATCTATACTTTCCTGATAGGATATATAGAAGCTTATTACTTTTGATTTCAAATACTATAATGACTGAATCAAAGCATCAAGGAACAAAATTAACTGGCTCTGGGCTCCTTAGTTCATTCGTGGTCATCGTTTGTGTTACTCACACACACGGCACACCAGTAGATAGGCCACTACAATTAACATTTACATGTGTATATAGTAAATTTCTCTAAGTACGCTATTTTGCTTAGTTTTGCATTATAATTAAGGTTAGAATCTACCACCTATGCGGAAAGTCAAGTCTCAAATAATTACAAAATTGAATTACCAATGAAATAAACCAGTTCCACGCCCCATTTGAGAAAGACTTACGCGCACATAGCACTTATTAGCAATAGTTCAACTAAGGATCAACTCTACTAACTTTTCTACTTCCTAAATTTTACCCAAACTCTCAGTGTTGAGGCTCTCCTGCACCCCGTAGTTCTGAGAACCCGCATGGTGCAAATCTCCTTCTCCATGGTGTACGTGCACCGGGTAAGGTTTAGGTACCTCGACCGGTACCGGTACCTGCTTGATGACCTCGTAGGGGACCGGCTGAGGCACCTTGACGATTTTCGTCTCTACGACCTTATACGGTTTAGGTACGTGTACGGGGTAGGGGTGTGGCACGGGGATCTTCACCGGGTAGGGTTGCGGTTCCTTGACGGTGATGTGTTTCGTCTCGTGGATGTCGTCGCCGGGGACGTGGCCTTTGGAGTACTCCCCGAGGTCGATGAGGTGGTACTTGGGGTACTTTATGCCACCGAAGCTTTGGAGGTCTGGGATGCCCTCCAGCTGGTGGTGCCCGATGCCCGGGTGCGCCTTTGCTGTCCAGGCGAGACAGCAAATTGCGAGAGCGATGACCTGGAATTTAAAAAAGGAAAAATATTTACCCTGTTGGTACCCACATTTATGAAGCTATAATATTTACGCGCTATGGTATACATGTAGTACCGGCTTTAGTTGCTAAACAATGGGGTCATTCTTTGGTTTTAGTCACCAATGGTAACTAATTTAGTCAGGCAGGCAATGGAGAAATACCTGTTTACGTTCTCATGATAATAAAATGAGCACAATTGATAATGTAAAATTAGCCCAGTGAATGTTTAGTCAACGAAGGGGAAATTTGATACTGAAAGAATCAACCATTCCAAAATTAAGTAAACCGTATCTCTAAGTCGGTAAAGAGTTCATGCCTAGCTAGTGCATAGTGTATAGTGGAAGAACTGTGCACATCTCAACGCAGCAACCGACCACACCATATACATCTCAAGAGTTAAACAGGATTTAATGGCGTAGCATTTATTGTTAACGGAGCCTATACAAAATATGTTGAAGGTTCTGATTTAATTAGTGAACATGCAATCATACGAACATTAGACTTTAACTTGTGAAACCTTCAGTAATACTCTCGACTGAAAATCTCGTGTAAAGATATTATGTGAAATCAAGAAACTCAAGTAGCACAAGTGGAACTTACCATTTTGCTATGTAAGAGTAATGAGAATCATTCATAGTTAGGGATAGAAGCTATAATATAGAGTTTGCTAAGCTATGTAAAATAAACCTAAGTTGGCTGCAGTATCTTAAAGAACAGTGAAAGATATATAAAACGTGCTGCTCGGATTTCCTAAATATTGAGAATATCTGATTTCCTTAAAAAAACAATTTTTGCCCATATCTTGGTTACTACTACTATAATTAGCATTAAAAATATATTCAAAACCCGTAATTTGGTACTAGTGATTCCACAGATAAAATATATAAAGCGATTTAACTTTCAATTCTTTCTTACGATTTGGTACTTAAAGGTATGAAACGTTGCCTGTTGAAAAGAATGCTTTTATATTCCTAATATCTGGATTCCCCTTATTGATATATAAGGTTCTTGGTAAGCCATTTCATGATTGCTACTGGGCTAGAACCTTTAACTTCAGATTCTCGTCGAAGAATCTTCGTTATTTCCTACAAATTTTCTGCTTTTGAAGTTTCATCTTTCGGATAACCAATTTTCCCAATAAAAACCTTTCATTCCCTGTTTTTGACAATTAATATAGATTGTAACACAACATGCAAAATATTCAAGACTGTGCCTTGTCAGATTCCATTCATATATATTTTGTTTATTTTAAAGCAAGAAGACGCTATGTGGATGCATTTTATAGTGAAAACTCCTAAAGTTTCGATACCATATAACTAGATACTAAAACCAAGCGAATGCGAATAAGCGAACAACTCCACTCTACACCTTCTCTAAACTAATAAGATAAGAGGGTGAAACGAGAAGGAACATGTGTGTACAATATGTGCGCGGTATGTCTGCGCCTTCGGTTACATATGTCAGAGAAAGTTGAGGGGGTGTACGCAGAGTGCAACATACGTGTGAAGCGATACTTGTATTACCTATTCGCAAGCAAAAATAAACGGATGAGAAATGTTTTTGTGTGCACATGCATATGTGTACTGACTCGCTTTCATGAGATATTCTATTTTATATCTATCCTATTTTCAACACGTGTAAATAGTTTCGAGTAATTTCTATTCATTTTTTTACGATCATGTTCAAAATCGCCGAAAACCTACCGATTTGTAAAAAGGATGCCAGACTTTCTGCTTTTTCTCCCAATTAGGGTACCGACTTCCTTGTCAGACAATTTTCCACTTTCCCACAAGTTTTCCGTGTCTGAAGTTTCATTTTCAGAATACATATTTTATCAATAAAACAATTTCTTTATTGCTATTTGACGAAGTATCTAGGGGAATACACCTGACCATTTAGAGTTAAACAGGGCCGTTTAACTCTAGTTTAAACTTTAATGTTACGTTTAACTTTAAAGATGATTATAAAGTATAAAACAGAAATCAAACATACCATCGTCATTAATAAAATCAGCAATAAATTTCAAGATAGAGTATATTATTTGAAATATATAAAACATACAGGGTGACATTTTAATGTATTATTAACATGAAAATCTTTGTTAATAGTAGGGACACAAAGCTGGTTAAATGGACAAAGTTATGCAGATTTATGTTCCAATTACAATCTTGCCTTGAAAATATATGAATTATATGATACCCTATTTTATTGGCACAAAATATTGCACATCATTTTGTAGAAGTACTGAAAGAATTCTAATCAATAAAAATAATTAGTGACAATTACGTGACTGCTCACATTAAGTGCAATATGTATGGGGCATGTTTATGTCTGCTTGAAGCATAAAATTAATTTAGATATAATATAGTAATACATATATCATAACATACGTACTTAGGTAACTTAGCTTAGGTAAAGAGCTAGATAATAAAAAGTAAAGATAGATTTTATTTAAAAGTTAGAATTCTAAAATCTAGGAAGTTAAGGCAATTCTTGTGGAAACCAATTATTGGAGATGTAAGTAATAGGGCATGCGGTTGTGTATACGTCTCCTACCTATTTCTACATTTATTTTGTAATATCTTTACAGACTGAATCAGTTATTACAATTTCCAAAAGAAACGTTCAAGAAGCATACAAAACTTTGAGCCTGTTTCAAAAGTCAAAGTATTTTCACCTAGGGTGTTGGTTGAACCCAATATATTTTGGATTGAAGAATAAAATTTACAAACAGTCGGACAACTGAAGCAAATCCTTAAGTACGGATGGTATGGTACTTAGGTGCCATAGAAAATATTACTGGATATTTTCCAAATGTAACAAAAATTTTGCTTGAACTACAAGATCTAATTCTTATGAAAAATAAATTTTCAGCAAATGTAGGAAGGGATGTCGATAACAATATGAATTTCAAAACCAGCTGGAGGGTTTATTTGAAAATAAAACCAAAGAGTGGGTTAGAGTTTTATGACCGACTGAAGCAAATGCTAATATAGCGAGGACAGGTGTTGACAATGTCAAATGGGAGATTCTCCAGAATACTAGTATGATTTTTGACTAGAAAGTCCATAACCATGTCAAACTGTATAATTTGGATGAATATATGTAGTATTTTGGGAATGGATGTACCTACATTTGTATATGAATTTTGTAAAGACAAAGAACTGTGTAACGCGCTCATCTTCCGTGTAAAGAAGTGTTTATACATACGTTGTCAAAGTTATTTTAATGTCTTCACCTCCAGTTACTATCCAGATTGTGTGACCAAATCTTTCTCACTCATTACATATTAAAATTACACCTATTACAGTTTTTCATCATTTGCTATAGCTGTTAAGGAAGCACCTAAGTACCAGACGATAGAAAGGATATAAATGAACTTCTAGTTAAAAAACGAACGTCTCCTAATGTTTTTAAGTAGTCCCAAACAGTTCACAAAAAATATCATTATCCCTCTCTTCCAATAATAAACCCAAAAGCTACTTACGAATCCCTTCATGATCGAACACTTGAGCGTTAGGTTTGTAATAACTGCATCGGTGACGGGGAAAGAGCTTTATATACGGAACCGTCTAATTTCCGGTGTCTCGGGTGATATGATTGTATTGACTTCCACTTTCTTTTCAAAACTTTGCAAAAAATCCTACGTCATTAACTCACCAATTTACATCGTATAACAATAATGATCGAGCCATTCGCAACGGCAACGGGTTAGACAAAGAGGTCGAACAATCACCCCGAGATTAATTGAAAGAAGAAGGAAGATATGTTATGGAATAAATTTCTGCGTCCGGAGAGTAAATGGATTAAAACGGAAACTTTAATCTGATTTGAGACGTAAAAGGAACGCTTAGACGAGATGGTTTCGTGTGAAAGTAAGAGCGAGACCAGACAATCTCTTTGTGTCGAGCGCGGTCCATTAGGTTTAATTTTATAATAATCCACAGCAAACAGTGTGTGATTATCAAAAATAAACATTTTCCAAAATTAGGGATTTTACTCTTACTGAACATCGAAGATTTTAGCGACCTACTCCCTTATTCAACATTTCGGTTTTCCACCAAAAAATTACAGGGAAGATGGATAGGTGAATAAATATTTTGATTATAAATTACAATTTCGTGCTGTTAGTAAAGGGCACGACGAAAGTAAAAGTTGTTGAAAAGATATCGCCTGCGAATCGTTAAGACGGTGAAAGTTGACAAAAATAAAAATTCCCTTTTTGTAAAAGTAATTAACTCTCTATGTAAATAAAAGAATTTTAACACCTACTTACACTGACACGCTACACCTATTTAGAAATGATTAATATGAAGTACGTTGCGTAAAAGCGTTTAATGAAATTGGATTGTGAATCTAAAATATTTTTTAAGGTACATTTGTCTACTTATATTTGTAAATCGTGAAACTCCTTCCAAAATTTGATTATTTAATTATTACATGCAACTTCGCATGTAAGTAGATTTAACAATACCCCTTCTTTTCATTCTCTGAAAAATGGAAGTTCGTAATCAATGAATTTTCCGGAAACATCTGGGAGACAAATTTATAATCGGACCATGTTTCCAGCTTACAGCTTAGTAACTGCTACAAAAATTTCTCTCCTTTTCCCACCGTCTATTTAAGTGAAATTCCGTGTTTTTAAAAATTTTCGTTCCACTCTTGACACTAAATTGTTCCCTGCACAGTTTAGATTTTCTCAGATATTGTATCAAAGCGATAGCTTTTTCGGTTCTCCTAAGGAAAACCTCCTTAATTGAAATTCTATTTTCCTGAGTTTCTTATATGTGTATTATTTTAGAGTCACTTAAGATCCTGAGCTATAACCTCGAAGGAATAAATTTTTTTTTATTCTTTTACGGTCTATTATTTGTCGAATAAAGTGAAGCCCAGCTAGCAAGAGCTATCGAGGAACTTCTCTCAACGGGTCGAGAAGGAGGAAATAAATAAAATTTATGTTCACGTGATATTTTACACTCCAATGAATTTGAGGTTGTTGTAGTATGTATTTGAACTATCTAGGAGTCTAAGTTATGGTGCTTAGTTAAGACTTTCTACTTATTCGGTACTGTTAATATATTTTAACCCTTTTTATATTACTTGGGAAGAAAGATTCTGGAATATTAATGGGCAAATTTTTAATCGCGCCTTGAGGATTCCTAAAACCTTAAGTCGTATTTACTGTGCCATCTGTATTTTATAGTCAACTAAGTGCAACTTAAGAATGAGATGAGGCCGAGGTCGATTTGATCTTACCTTGAGTATCCCTCAGAAAACATTAAAAGTTCAATTCACCTTCATGACGTTGATTCAAGATGAATGACGATTATTATGAGTACGTCAATCGAATAATTACTAATATAAATCGATTGCCCAAACGGTATTTGAGAGACGGACAAAATCCGTTAGATTTATATAGTGAACGTGAGTTTATAAGGAGACATCGCATTTTTAAAAATACAAATGTACATATTATTTTGCCACTGATTCATGATGCTCTTCATAAACCCAATAATAGAGGTTTGCCAGTGGTTCCACTTATCCAATTATTAATCAGTATACGATACTATGGTACAGGGAATTTCCAGGCAAGTTATATTTTTATATATTAATTTATATCTAGAAAAGCAATCATCGCTTATGCTTTAATTCAAATTTTTGAACTTTATTTATCCATTCTACTCTTTCCTATTTATTTTAGGGTGTTGCTGGTGATATTAAGAGAATTTCGCAACCTACAGTATCTCTAGTAATAAAACAGATTTCAGAATAAATAGCAGAAAAAATTCTCAGAAGACCCTTTTCATTATCAAGCTTTTATGAATGAATTTAATCAAACTGAAAAACTTTCCTGGTGTAACATCTTGTATAGGCGGTACCCACACGCCAATAAAAAATCCTGGAGGTGCTATACACAAATAGACGGAGAATTTTCTCCATTAATTTACAGATACATATATTATCTCTATAATGATTGATGAATTTGTTTAAAAGTGTTATTAAAGGTGGTATGCGGCCCAAGAATGCAAATATTAGATATTGTCGCTAGGTATCCACGGTCCACTCATCATAACACGATATTTCAGTGAAGAGGGGTTCGTGTCAAATGAGAAAATAATAAATTGCCAGGTCAGCCTATAATTTTTTATTTAACATGTTACAAGTAAATGTAATGTAATGTTTATGTTACAAGTAAAATGTTGGGTGTCAATGGCTATGCATGTAAAAGATATCTGCTAACACCAGTTATACATCCTAATACACATACAGGAAGAAGCACCAGAAATATCTTCGAAAGATGTTTGGGACTCTAGAAAGAACGATTTAGGTGCTCAAAAAAGAGCGTTGAGGTTTTCTTTTGTTTAGTTTGATTACAAGTTTTAATATGTTGCAGTTCATAACTTCGCTTTGACACGATCGTTGAACCATAGAAAAAGAAATAATATTCAATAGACCGGTTCCTTATTCACGATTTACGTTATCGAAACTTTTACCATCTTAAGTGCTCCTTGGTGGAGACAAGAAAATTTTCTAACTATCGAACAGCTTATTTGAAGTTACACCAAGGCCTCCTTGAGTATTCTTTAAGTTATGGACTATAAATTTGATCCTTAAAATCTTTTATACCTACTGTTGCCTAATGTCGACAAAATTCACACAAAGTCAAGATATTAAATCTCTAATTTGGTAATTAAAAATGGATTGAATTTAACACCGTCATTAACTTTCCAAATGTCTCGTAAAAATTTTAATTGCTACGTCTATCCTTAGATCACCTATTAATTATTTGTCTAAAAATACTTTCTTATTTGGTTGGGAATAAACAATAATATCTAATATCCTTAATACATCGATTGTCCAGCGCTGAATTTAAAATTTTCATTTCGTGAATTTAGGTGGTCACAAATTTTTATCATGCAGAATATTTTGTTTTTATAAACTTTCTGGGAATTTCCTGAGTTTCCACAGTTTCAACAATTATTTTAAAATATTTAGATGTACAATCAGGCTTTAGATTACCAAATTCGAAACATATGTTTTATCGAAATCGAAAAATTAAAATTTTATCGAAAAAAAAATTATAGTATTGAAACGAAATAAATATTTTTTGTTTTATTATGTTCTAACAAAATGTTAGCATATTTTGAATCCATTACGATGTATGCTTTTAAATAGATCTGAAATATTGTTTCATTGGGAACGAATCGGCTACTGGTATGAGAATAATTCCCTTATTAAACTTACTCCAGCATTTACAGTTATGAACTTGCCGGGGAATTTCGCAATATTTATACATTGACAACTTCGTGATCCTTGATAAAAGACAAGTTTTCAACTAATTGAAACGTTTCATATTCGCTAGTCAGAATTTCTCAAAGAAGTTTGTTTTCTGAAAATTAGCCCCTTAACTATTACTTAGTAATTGAGGATCGCTAGCTAATTACTTAGAATGCAAATAGCAGAAAGGTTTACACGACTAACTAAATACTTGAAAGAGCCTTCCAATTAAATGTTGTAGTTCGGCTTTGTTTTCAAAATAATTCTCTCTTTTAAACAAAGCCATTCCGTAACGTTATGTAACGGAGTACGTTGGCCTTTCTGCAATTTACTGTAACAGTGACATTGTTAGGATTTTCGACTCGATTTCCTTTCACTGATCTTCCGCTCTTTTACTCTCGTATTATACTGACCGACGCGCGATGGGAAAAAGTGGAACGGTAAATTCTCTCGCGTTTCTGTCGAAGACTTTCCAATATGAAGAAGCCAGACCAGATGTTACATTCTTTTTTACATAATTTCAATGCGAAATTTTGATGGCCATGCTCTGGATTAGTGTACAATGATCGGTTGAATCATAATGATAACTAATAATAATAAAGATATTCTCGATAATAATACTACCCGATTCCGTTTAGGGAACAGGTCGTGATCCAGCGAAACCCTCATCCCTCTTTCCTAGAAACTAGCGAACCCGAAAATTCCCCTTTTGATGTTGCACGAGAGTGTCACTCAACTTTATTGCCTGCGTCCACAAAGGCCAAGAAGTCCAGAGTATTACTACATTACAAACTTAGAAACAGACATGACCACCTACCGAACGATTTTAGATCAAACATTTATTTAGCAATACTCGGGAGTTGACATCACCGCACAATGGATAGCTGGCCAAAGTAGAGCATTCGTCAGAAATAAACTATTAAGTACAGAATCTCTGAACAGATTATGACAAGAGTCATAGCAGAATTAAAAGATGAAGAAAACATAGAGCAAAATACGCCGTCAGCTTCACAAAATATTGCACATCCGTCTTCATGCACACCATCATAAAATGCACCCATTTAATAACCACGTCAATGCACCAACGCACATTAGAACACCAAAACAGACATAGTAACACCCAGAATAAAATGTGGTATATGCAGCAGCGCAACAAAACCTGACAAGAGGTAATTCCACACTAACGACACTGTAACCCTGCTAGTTGAGAATGAGGTAGAATCTGTCGCCGTCAACAAGAGTAAAGACGATCCTGTAGTGTCAAATTTCAACGAAAAATTAAATACTGCCATTTTAATTTACTCAGGAATGGACCCATTGGCATGTGCTAAGTTGTCCAAATTTAAATACGGTAAGAAACTCTTTAAGCCGGTACCCATTTTCAACAATACATTAATTGGTCAACATGTAGCTAACGACTCTGATCAAGAATCTCCCCACATTGATATACTGCACTGCATTAGTTATCTCGTAAGAAGTAGGATGTCAAATAGTCGACCCATACATTAACGAGACAATAAACCAGCATGGCTAGTTAGATGAGAAAGATAAAATAATAAATTACCATAGCTATAGGTAAACTCACATAATATGTTACCAACAAAAATAGACCAAATTAGGTAATAGATATGGTAAATGCGATATTCAGATACTAAGTACATCACACTAGACATGAAGCTATTAATAAAAGGCCAGAGGAATTCCTTGACAATCTTAAAGGAAACTTGCCCATAAAGCAAACATATACAAAATGTATTAAAAAAAAGTTACAAAGAAAACAGGACAATAATTTTTTTGAAAATAACAAGGGAAAAAGTGTTCTACATAAATCTTATTTTAAGTACTGACAATAGGCCAATTAATAACAACAAAAGAAACAAAAAATAAAATACTTAAGAAAGAAGATTTAGAAGATTTATGGTCCAGCATTTGAAAAGTGCAAGTAACACACAACACTGAAGCAGAAATTGGAGGGAGGAACAATAGGAGAAATGGATGTCAGAGAGACTACTTAACTCGAAATCTTCAGGTAGAGATAAAATTTATGATTTTTAATACGAAAAGCCACAAGTACTTCATAAATTTAACGTCACAAAATGGCCAATACAGACCTATTGCTTACGTGCCAATTATTGACCCATTAAGAACAGAAATGATTCCAACGGCGCTCTATTTGGGGTGTTATGAACAACTTGTAATAGATCCTGTTATTCATAAACATAAATCCGATTGAAAACGAAACCTTCATTGCATTTATATTGATTACAAAAATGCGTTCAATAGCGTAATGTAAGTGACACATGCGTAGATTTCGTTTCATTGGCCTTCGTGCATCAGATTTTTAACCAGGTTTTTTGATCAAGTTTATTTAAGGCTATTTGATGATTCATTAAGGTGAATATGGTGTCGATGTGAGTTACTAATAGCCTAGTTTCTAGAGCAAAAATAGCTGTTTTGGTAGATAACATTTAACACCAGTCGGACCAAAAAACTTTGCTTAAAATGAAGCAAATATGATGAAAACCAAAAATCTAGACAAACCTGACCTTTTGCGGTTTTTTTAAACTATAAAAATTTTAAAACGTAGGTCGTTTTTCCGTTTTTTTTTTCTCATAGCGTGAAAATTATTGACGGAAATGCAATAACCTATACAGACGGTTTGTAGAGAATAAAAATACCTTCAAAATCAGCGTTTCTAAAAGGTGATAGGAGCATTTTTAGCGCCTAAAAGACTTGAAAAAAACCGTTAAAATGAACACTTTTTCAAAAATTCACAGTTTTACCCAGTTTAAAGCTGAAGCGCCAATTTTTTGTGAAATGTTAGGCTATTATGTCGGATGAAAAGTTTTTGCACATTTACGTTATTAACGATATACACCAAAATTTTGCAAATTTCGGCGTATTAAATAGGATGGCCCGATTTTAATTTTTCAAATGATTTTTGAAAGAGGACATTAAAACCTACAACTTGGCTATCTTCGATTTTCATATCCATTTTGAAAAAAGTATGATAAATGGTCTGAAATATTGCGCGAAATATGTGATTTCCCTTTTCGAGCTGAGTGACTTCAAGCAGCATAAAACAGTATCACTCAAACCCATCACTTAGCTCGAAATGGGAAATAGTTCGTTTCGCGCAATGTTCGAGGCCATTTTTCACACTTTTCTCCAAATGTATAAGAAAATCGAAAATAGCCGGGTTGTAGGTTTTGATGTCCTCTTTCAAAAACCGTTTGAAAAATTAAAATCGACCCATCTCAGTTAATACGCCGAATTTTGCAACATTTCTGTGTACATAACGTAATTGTGCAAAAAGTATTCATCCGTAATTTTCCATGTTTAAAGTAGACATAATGGCTTAACATTTCACGCAAAATTGGCGCCTCAGCTTAAAACTGGGCAAAGCTGTAAAATTTTGAAAGAGGTTTCATTTTAACAGATTTACAAGTTTACCCGGTAGAACATGCTCCAATCGCCTTTTAGAAACGCTCATTTAAATTTATGTTAAAAAAATGAAAAAACACCCTGTTTTTTTAAATTCTTGTTTAAAAAAACACAAATGCTCAGATTTGTCTAGATTTTGGGTTTATATCATCGTTGATCCATTGTAAACAATGTTTTTTCGTCCGTCTGCTGTTAAATTTTATCTACCAAAAAAACTGTATAAACTGCGCTATAAGTGTTGTGAGCGTATGTTGCGACAGTATTGGTTCTTATTGTAGACAGGTCTACCTTTTTCAAGACTAGCCAAATAGGAAGAATATTAGGCCAAAATACGCTACTTTACGGCCTAGGATATATCGATGAAAACGGCAAAACAATATCATTTTGAACTTAAATACTTGTTTATATGGTTGGCCAGCATATGTATTTGTTTCTATTATATCGTGCCTATTTCAAAACCCAAACTGAAGTTCTAGAATTATCTCCTTATCGTCTAACATGATTTAAACTCTTTTACCATACAATTGCTAGAATACTTTGGAGAACACAGGTAGCTCTGTAGCGTTTAACAACTGCAAGCTACCACAAATCGAAGATGCAAAATATCTTAGCATTCACTTAAACCAACGCCTCATACGGAGAAAAACATATTCACAAGTCGTAAACAGCTAGAATTTATACTAACAATAAGCCAAATGTGTGGGCTCATTCGCCATAAATCTAAATTATCCTTGAACGACAAAGTACCAGCACACAAATTCATTATTAGACCGATATGGACCTACGGATTTCAGCTGTGAAGCATGCGACTCCTCCATTGCCATGCTGCAGAAGTTTCAAAGCAAAGCCTCACGTGCCATGTTTGACGCACCTTACAACGTCTCCAATGAGTTGGTTCAACAAATTTCTCTGGAATTCAGAAAGAAAGCCATTGACGGTCTCAGTGTGAAGTAGAAAAATAAGTGGTAGTGCATCTCTCAAAGTTCTTCCCAATCTGATAAATTTTCGCAGCATTAGTGCAGTGCATAGTCTAAAACGCCTTTTGCCATTCGAGCTTTCGAGACAAGACAGATAAATTGTAAACTTAAAACTAAAGATTCCACTGCATTCATGATTTAAGGTTTAGATACTTTTATAAATGAGATTACTCAATGAATTTATAGTCTACATGTGATTATTCTTAGACAAAACCACTGCACCTTATCCACTTGAGCAGCCTGCAGATTTCTCTAGGAGTTAAAACAATTGATCACCAAGTATTCCACACAAACTTTATTTCCTTTTTCACTTTCACTTTTTCACCAAAAAGGTCCATTATTCATCTTATATTTCCAATGTTAATGGAATATGGAAAAACTTTGATGTGATTAGGAGAGTCATACTGCAATGAAGCCAATTTCCAGCAGTTAACTTATCTCCGTTATTAGATGAAATGAAATAAAATAGGAGGAAACTGTGGAAATGCTAAAAACAACATCCGAGCGACTGTAAGGCGTTCATTAAAACCTATCAAGGAATTTCTAGAAGTTAGGTACAGACATTACTGTGTGAGTTTGGTAAATCACTCAGAATTCAATCGAGGTTCAAAGCAAACGTATGAAGTGTAAATGTCCATTCATCCAAGCTATCCCTTTGCTCTATCCCTAACTTTGAAGAGAGGTATAGACTGGGATGCTTTTGTATTCCTCCCGGGAATACGTAATGTAACTGTTACCCGTCGGCGACGCTCGTCGTGAGAAGAGCCTCTTTGCGAGGCTGGCTACGATTCAACTCCGACTTCTTTAGGGGATGAATATTAATTACGCATTTTTCGACCGCGCCCACCTTCGTGGCTTCAGATATGGTATACTATTGGCCGATTGGAACGTAGTGAAGGAACTTCCGTAAATCTAGTGTATTAAATGAGTTAAATCTGTCACCATTTTAGACATAACTAGTTAGTATACCGCTTTGGAAATATATCTCTTCCCGACCCATACAGAACCTTCATTCTAACTATTCAGAAAATTGGTAAACCATTTGAAATCGGGTAGGTTTTTGGAAGCTAGCTCTCATATGGGAGGTTACGCGCTGTGGAGTAATTCAATAAAAAAATCGTCGCAAGACGAGACGCAAATGAGTTTACATCTGTTCTCTCTATCTTTTCTTTCTATTCTTTTTTCTGATGTGAGACCACGTCGACCGAGGAGATGGCGCTCTCCTATGATGCCCGTTTCTCTATCATTTCTTTCCATATTTTCGTTAAAATTCCCAAGCAGCCGACATTGTCCATGCTTTGCGGACACGTTTATGTCTCGTGTAATAATAATTTTTTTCATGACCACTTTGTTATAAATTGAGAATAAATTATTGTGATTAGTGACTAGTGTTCCGTTCTTTTATATTGCATAAAATTATGTCTCAATGAAATAGCGAACATGATGAATCAAAAAAAAAAAATAAATAGAACTAAAACAGACTCAGCTACAATTGTAATAGGTGCATTAATTCACGATAAAAGATCGAGGTATATATTTATGCTAACTATTGTTATTATACTGTAAATGATTCTTTCAATTTGTGTATAAAATGTATTTATTGCATCTAGGTTTTTTGAATATTTTTGAAAGTTTACTATTGTAAATAAATAAAATACTTCTATAAATATATTCAAGACTATATTGTTTATCTAAAAGAAATGCCATGTGTAGTATCTGAAGCAGCAGGCACTATCATAATTTTATATATATTTATTCAAATCCCCTTAGCCCTGGCCCTTAAGAAAGCTAGCTTCCTTTCATCGGTCATTCCCGGAGTTCCACACGCCTTTTTTGCAGAAATTTTTTATTTTATAGGATTTAACGAAAAAACTGCAAATTTCCTTTGGATCAACACATTGAATGATATAGAGATTTTAAAATTGACAGCAATGGTCGGTCGAAAATTTTGTGCAGGACTTCCTGCCGAGAACTTTTCAGAAATGACTCAGTAAGGGTCATCTTTCTGTCTATTTTACATCTTCTGTAAGAAGAGTTCGCAGGAAAAATAAAATGTCGTTGACCCTCAAAACATTATACAAACCCAAAATAAAAATTGGTGACAGATAAAACTGTCAGATCTTCAAAAACTGCTGCGAATTGGATTCTTTCGTATTACGCCAGTATTTGTAATATTCTTTCAATACTGTGACTTGTTTGTATTTTCTTACAAACTATGTTTGTTGTTGCTTAATGAACAATTTGCTGTAAATAATATATACCCGTTGGGTCCGCAGGATTTTTTTTCTCTACAACGCTTTGGTGTCATGAAACGTCTGCGACCATTCACTATCCGCTTCCGGCGGAAGTGTTTTCTATGGATTCATACCAGCGCCCCCAACAGATTGATAGGTGTCGTCATATCACTAAAACAGACCTGTTACCAATTTTTTTTTTTTTTTTAGAATGAGTAAACTAATGGCTAAGGTATGATATTGCTTAATAAATAATAAAAATTGATTCAATAGATTTTGTAACCACAAATCCATTTATGGACTATTAATTAAATCTATTCCATTACAACCGCCACAGCAACAATTCATCGGTTTCCTAATCCAATTTATTAAACGACCATTTTCAGATATTATTTAGAGAAAATCATTTATTAATGATGCCTTTCTCGTCAACAACTAAGCAATTATTTATCAACCTTCCAGACGCTTGCGTAAGGGGTTTTAATTACAGGAGAACAATTTGCAGTCTCGAGTTAATTAGACCGTGTAGTATTGGCTTCCTTTTTTTTATAAGACGGGCGGTACCCAAACCTCTGTTTACTTATAACTTCCTGGTGCAAAGAGTAAAAAAGAATCTGAATCTACCAACGGTTTGAATATATAAGTTTGCACGTTTTTCCACTCTAACCATAAAATATTACGGGATATATATATCATATTTGAGATAAACGTTTTGATCACTTTATGTTAAAACTATATTTTACGAATAGAAAGTATCCAAGTCTTAATTGTAACTTTATACAATGTCACATTGGTAAACATTTAAGTCTGAACGTATAAAAAAGTGCGATTCTAATTATTGGTAGAGAAAATGTACCAAGAATACATATTTCTCTGAAAAAAACAATGACACGTTCCATGCCATATGTAACCATTGTATTTACGACGTCGGTTTATGTGTAATATAATATATGAATTTCATTTATTTTAAATTGTTCCAATATGCTGTTCAATAATAACAAATTGAAGGTATGTTTGCTAAACATACGACTATCATTACAAAACCAAAAGTTACACACCGAAAAAAATTAAATTAATATGTCCCCATTTATCGGATTTTTTCAAAACCTGGGATATTTTAGTGTCATATCTGTTTCGTATATTTATTTTTTATCAATTATTAAAATGTTTTAAATTGGGCAATCGATTAATTTAATATGTAATGCCACATAATAAACAAGATACCACAATAATTTTGATGAGTAAATTGTAAACATAAAGCACCATTTAATATTAAATTAACCCCCAAAATCAACAAGCTGAACTTTCTTGTTGATATGGGTTGAAATAAATATAAATCTGAAATAAAAGTAGATGGAGCGATGAAAAATTCAACATTCCACTTGTTCCCATGTATTGCAAAATATAATTCATAATTATTAAAATTCTATCACAATACTTGCACTAGATGTGTCTGTGAGGTAGAAAATACATATTCTATTCACAAACGTGATCTGTATAGAAATTCTCGATGTAAAAGGGTTATACTGTGAATAATGAACGTAGAAAAGGAAATGTTACAATTACCAGATGAAAAATGTAACGTAACGAGCCGACGATACGGCCGAACGTTCTACTCGATCTTTGTAATTTATCACACGTGTGACAAAAATAAAATTTGTATTTATAACTTCGTTGGCATTCGGTCCTCTACAAATGTTGTTGTTACTCAGCGTGACAATTACAATACATCGTAACAAGTTTACATGCCAAACAATAAATTTGTGTTAGAATTTCAACACTACTGAATTTAACAAGAATTAGTGACATAAATATATTTCAAAAAGTTAACCTTCATCGTAATGTTACATACGTTACACCTTACGTTATTCTTCACAAACGCAGATTTTTCAGCCAAGATATCTTTCGCTTCCCAATGGTAAAATCTATTCGTTTGGTATGTGATCGGAACTAACAATTGGAAAATTCGGAAATAAGTCCACATTTCAAAGGCTTCTATTAGTTATTACATGCATTATGGCCTTTACAATGCAGCATTTCATCTCTACTGAGTGGTCCCAAATCTTTATTAACTGTGGTGCTTAAGTAAGTGTAGGATTTGGCTCTTTGCGTCGACAGATGATTGATAGTTACATCCAATGAACATCCCATTAAACTGCTTGCTTTTGAATACTATCATAAATTTTGTTTTATTAGAGTATAGTTGTATTCCATAATTTTCGCTGGTTTCAGAAAATTCGTCCATATGCTTTGGAGTCGGTCTAGTGTGTCGGTTACTATAAAGTATCGTCTGTATACCATATGTTGTTTATGTTTTTTCCCACCTTTTATATTCTCCATTGCTTCACAGGAGATAAACTTTCAATAAATGTTAAAAAATAATGGCGAAAACACCCCTACTTCACTTCACATTTAATCATTACCACCTAATCGTATCGTTACTGATTGTGACCAGTATCCACTACTTATGACTACCTAAGCTATTATCTTCAAAAACAGTTTAAGCAGACGACTCATCTAGCTAACTATGCGGAATCTGTTACAATTTTTAGCACTTCACGGTTTTGGAATGGCGTGAAACATTGACTAACGCCAGCTTTTTGGAATTATCCCAGAAGATTATATTTCATTGTAGATGGAAGTCTACCAAACGATATTTTCTTCAATCCGAAATTTCAGAAACTAAAGAAATAATCGCTTTTTACTTTTTCATAGTGGGCAATTTTGCATCTAGTTGATACGATAGTGAATTTAAAGACCAATTACTGTCATCGCGAAGGTCGCCTATGTAGAAGATTATAATCTACGTCTCAACATAAATTCACGGTTCTAATCGTACAGTTTTTCTTCTGTTGTTGATCTATAACTTCTGGCAGTTTTGCTAGGCTTATTGAAAAAGAACTATTTGTTTTCTAATCTTTGCATGTCATCACATTGATCTGCTCTCCACTGTTCTTTATCTGCTCTTATTATCCCCTCATTTTTGACTGAAAGATTCTACATTTTTCTCAAAGTACTTAGTTAGCCGCTTCCCTTGCATGAGTTGTATTGTTATCTTCGTTTTTCAAGGAATTCTTCTATCTTACTCGGTTGCTAAGGATGTATTCCTATCTCCGTGCTACTTTTTGCTTCTCATTCCTTTAATTAATTAATCTAACTGTTCTGTTAGGTAAATTTTTTATGTGGGCTTTGATCTTGCCCCTGCAAGTGGTACGTGGTCAGATGTTGTTTCAGCTAATACTTCTCCTATGGGTTTCATGTAGGTATTGTATTTGTTTTGTAATTCTGAATAACCTGAATAAATTTTACTTAATGATGTTACCTAATATCTATGATAACAATTGTCATTCTCTCTGTACTCCCTTACTTTGTCAAAGTGTCATTTATTTACAGTAAAATCTGTACAACAAAACAAGTGATAAGAATTAAGTTTTAGACAACATTTCTCTTCGCCCTTTAACTCCTGAAAGACCGATTATATCCAAATTAATGGCTCGGAGTTGTTTCTCCACTTCACTTAGCTAAGCATCACTTATCAGTGACGTTACCATACATTATACGTCATAATATCCATATTCGTGGCGGTTTGTTTTCTGTGGCAGCCTGATTTTATCCTGTCATTCTAAGCACCCCATTTTCTTCTTTTGCTTCTCCTGTTGGAAATGGCCGTAACTCACCACTCTGAACGGGCAGGTTGGTGAGTGAGTAATCAGCCGCCTATTGTGGGCACATTGGCCGTTAGCTACCGCTCAATTTGAGTAAAGGGCTATCCTATTCCTATAACATACCACCTATATACAAAAGGTTGCCGCTTACGTCAGATCGCCGTTTTGAAGTCTCTCTTCATCTCCCTCTCCATTAGTGTGGAAAGTGTTATAGTCCTCAACTAAGGGCCTAATACGTCCTAGGCAGAACTTACTTAGCGACTCCTGAGTTGGGGCCAACTTCATAACATGGACTCACCTGCTAAGAA